>BLSH010011962.1:114919-143925 GCA_018402905.1 Glandirana rugosa
TTCACTTGGGAGGACTACAAGGGAGGTAGTATGAAATGGCAACCCGGAAGACTTCTCAGCCCTATGTGTGTCGCAAAAAAACACCGCTTTCCACACACCCCAACGGTAAAGTATGATGGAGGGAACATCAGGAGGGTTCACTTTTTTTTTTTTTTTATATATATTCCCTGCAAACTAAAGGCATAATGTGCTGTGTGACTGGCGGGAGCCGCATGACGTCACTCCCGCCGGTCACGGCACACGCTCCTGAAGAAATGTCACGGGCGGCCATTCCTTCAGAGCGCATGCAATGTTTTTGCCTAATGTTGTTTAGATGAGGATCAGATCACATTTTCTGGCATACTGCTGAAGAAAACTAGTTGCTTCCAAGGGGTTCAAATGATATTTCTTGCCACTGTATACCGAATACTATGAATTTCCCTGGTAATGTAAGGGGTGTCAGTTGAGGCCCCCCCCCATACCTTGAATGATGACCACAACTGCTCAAAGGTTTTGTACGTGTGTGTGTGTGTCCATCCATTGATTTGATTTTTTTGCAAAGGTTTAGCTTTGGAAACCCTGTGCATAAAATTATTACAGAATGTACTGTGTGAGCTACAGGATTTTTAACTTTTTACCCATTTGCTCTGTGTGCGCCAGCTTAAAAAAAAAAAAAAAAAAAACTTGCTCAGTTTTTGTGACTTTTTGCAGAATGGCACAACAGAGGAAGTCACATCTGAAGAGGAAGAGGAGGAAGACATGGGAGAGGTAAGAAATATAAACTGGTAAAATGAGCGTGAATATCTCAAAGCGCCTCTTAATGGTGGCCAAAAAATCTTCTCCACCCAACACACTACCAGGTGGTTGTGATGCCTTGTCACCCACTGTACCCACTGTATTTTCTTCTGCTGACCTGTGTCTTGTAAAGATGAAGAGGTGGGTAGTTGGAACCACAGCTTTAAATGAGTGGAGATGGGATGGAGCAATAAATGCTGGTCATCTTCCGCAGTGAAAATGGGAAAAAGTAAATATATGCGCAGCAGACACTCTACTAGACCAGTAGTGTAAGCAAAATATGTGAAAAAAGGTGCTGCGCTAAAATGCTATGCCATTATAAATAATGAATACTGAAAAGCAGCAATGTTCAGAACCATGAAAATTCAGATGGATTTAAGCTTATGAACCGTGGTACATAAACTGAAATCTCTAAATGGAGTATATGTCACAACTCAATATAAATGTTAATAAATCAATATGAATAAAGTGCAAATGCAAAAACTTTTTCACATATCTTCTGCAGTGATCACTTTCATTTAGACAAAGAGAACAGTTGATTTTAAATGCAGACATTGGTTGCAATAAAAAATTGATTGTATCATAGAAAGTAGTTGTATGTATTCTGTTTTTGAGATATTTAAATCATGTCTGTCCAGTATTTTTTTTTTTTTTTTTTCTCAGCCTATTTGGGTGAAAAATGCTTGAAGGGCATTCTAAAGGATATGATTGTAGGGCAAATTACATAAACCCTATTTAACCACTTGCTTTCTGGGCATATAAACCCCCCTCCTGCCCAGACCAATTTTCGGCTTTCAGCGCTGTCGCATTTTGAATTACAATTTCGTGTTCGAGCGACGTTGTGCCCAAACAAAACTTTTATCATTTTTTCCCCCCACAAATAGAGCTTTCTTTTGGTGGTATTTGATCACCTCTGCGGTTTTTATGTTTTGCGCTATAAACAAACAGCGACGATTTTGAAAAAAGAACAATATTTCTTTTTGCTATAATACATATCCAAAAAAATATATATATTCATCGGGTTTGGCCGATATATATCCTACATATTTTTGGTTAAAAAAAAAAATCGTCATATTGATTAGTTTGCATTTACAGACTATGGTAATAGATTTATGGCGTTTTTTATTATAGTATTATTATTTATTTATTTTTTTTACTAGTAATGGCGGCGATCTGCGATTGTGTGTGGGGTTTTTTTTTTTTTGTTTTTGTTTTTTTTGGGGGGGGGACCAATGACATTTATACAGCGATCAGAAATTTAAATGTCCACTGATTACTGTATAAATGTCATTGGCAGGGAAGGGGTTAATACTAAGGGGGCAGTGAAGGGGTTAACTGTGTTCCCTGTATGTGATCTGTGTGGGGGCTGGCAGGGACATAACAGATCTCACTGATTCTGGTCACAGGGATCAGTAGATCTGTTATGTCCAACCCCGCCCCCCCTCACAGAACAAAGAACCGCCGTGTTTACATCGGCAGTTCCCTGTTCTGCCGCTGTAACGGGATCGCGGGTCTCCAGCAGACAGAGTCCGCCTGACCTGCGGGCACTCGCACGCAGCGTGCGGCGGCCGCGAGATATCCCCCCAGCAATTAAGATCCGCGCTGTAGCTGTCTTTCTGCTATAGCGCAGATCTGGACTGGTTAAGTACATTACATGCCATTAGTAGATAATGGGAAAACAGAGCAACATTCAAAAAAAGGGGTTATGTCCTAGATCGGCACTGAAAAATGGTTTCACTTCAAGAAATTTGGGGCGCTTGCAGTATTGTACCGTTTAACCTGGCTCTAGTGGCTGCCAGGCAATCTTCTGTACTGTGCATTACCAGCATTTATATCACTAATTATTTATGTTGCTAGTGTGTGGTTCAGCCCACAGCTTCCAGTAGGCTGCTTTCTCAACCCATAAACTAGAATGTGTCAATACATTAATAAAACCATAAACAAGTGACCTCCCCTCCAAAAAAAAAAATCCAATAGCATTATTTTTAATTGTGGTCTACAACTAGAGCTGCACGATTTAATCGTTAAAACAATTGCGTTCTCAATTCAACCCCCCCTCACAATCTTAATCCAGCATTTCCACAATTCATGTAAAAAGTGCAGAGCAGTTCTCTGCTCACAGCTGTCAAAAAATAAATAAATAAAAGGAGCCCTTAAGTTTTTATCACAACATTTCTCAGCGCTGAGAGATAAAAAGAAACCTTGTATCCTTTTGGTTGTTTTAGATCATAGGGTAAACTTTGGTCTGCAAATGAGGGCAGTTTAACCACTTAGACTAAGCCTTTTTCTGACATGTTTGTGTAAAAAAAAAAAAAAAGTGTGCATGTATATAGAGAGATAAGTTTACATATCCTGGCAGAATTTGATTTCTTGGCCATTTTTCAGAGTATGAATAACACAAAAACATTTCTTTCACTCATGGTTAGTGTTTGGCTGAAGCCATTTATTATTCAATTTTTTTTTTTTTTTTTTTTTTTTTTTTTTTAAATTTTATAATGACCACAAACTACCCAACTGACCCTGATCAAAAGTTTACATACCCCAGTTCGTAATACTGTGTATTGCCCCAATGACAGCTTCAAGTCTTTTGTGGTATTTGATGAGGCTCTTTACTGTCTTGGAAATTCTTGGGCTGTCTTGCTTGAACTGCATGTTTGAGATCTCCCCAGAGTGGCTCGATGATATTGAAGTCAGGAGACTGAGATGGCCACTCCAGAACCTTCACTTTATTCTGCTGTAGCCAATGACAGGTCGACTTGGCTTTGTGCTTTGGATCATTGTCATGTTGGAATGTTCAAGTACGTCACATGCGCAGCTTCCTGGCTGATGAATGCAGATGTTCCTCCAGTGTTTTTTGATAAAATACCGCATTCATCTTGCCATCAATTTTGACCAAATTTCCTGTGCCTATTGTAGCTCAAACATCCGCAAAACATCAGCGATTCACCTCCCATGTTTCACAGGCCTTGTTGACTCCTCCAAATGTAACGTTTATGGTTGTGGCCAAAAAGCTCAATTTTGGTCTCATCACTCCAAATGACTTTGTGCCAGAAGGTTTGAGGCTGGTCTCTGTGCTGTTTGGCGTATTGGAAACAGGATACTCTGTGGCATTTGCGTAGTAATGGCTTTCTTCTGGTGACTCGACCATGCAGCCCATCTTTCTTCAAGTGCCTCTTGAAGCCACACCACATGTTTTCAGAGAGTCCTGTATTTCACCTGAAGTTATTTGTGGGTTTTTCTTTGCATCCCAAACAATTTTCCTGCCCAGTTTTAGTTGGTCTACCTGACCGTGGTTTGGTTTCAACAGATCCCCTCATTTTCCACTTCTTGATTAGAGTTTGAACACTGCTGATTGGCATTCTCAATTCCTTCGATATCATTTTTATATCCCATTCCTGTTTTATACAGTTCAACTACCTTTTCCCACAGATCCTTTGACAATTCTTTTGCTTTCCCCATGGCTCAGAATCCAGAAACGTCAATGCAGCACTGGATGAAAGATGCAAGGGTCTGTCAGGAATCTAGAAACTCGCTGACCTTTTATATACACACACTAATTACAAGCAAACCTCACGGGTGAGGATGGTTACCTTTAACAGCCATTCAAACCCCTTTGTGTCAACTTGTGTGCATGTTATCAGGACAAAATCACCAGGGTATGTAAACTTTTTTTTTTTTCAGGGTCATTTGGGCAGTTCCTGTTGTGATTATGATTTTAAAGAGTAAACACAGTTGATTGATAATAAATGGCTTCAGCCACACACTAACCATGAGTGAAAAATGTTTATCATTCATATTCTCTGAAAAATGGCAAAAAAATTAAATTCTGCCAGGGTATGTAAACTTATGAGTGTGTGTGTGTGTGTATGTGTGTGTGTGTATATGTGTGTGTGTGTATGTATATGTATGTATATATATATATATATATATATATATATATATATATATATATATATATATATATTGTGTGTATGTATGTGTATATATATATATATATATATATATATATAGCAATTTTTTGGGCAAAAAATACACTTCAACGAACTAAAGAAAAACCAAACTGTAAAGTTGGCACAATTTTTTTTTTTTTTTTGTATAATGTGAAAGATATGCAGAGAATCGTGACCTTAATTCTAAGTCAAAAAAATTGTGATTATTATTTTAGCCAGAATCGTGCAGCTCTATCTACAACCTTGCTGAATATATAAGCTGGTGGTGATCATATCCACTGCTTATTTCATACCTTAATATACTAACCAACACTATGGCCTATCATAAAAAGGATAATATTTACTTTTGCAGCCAAATTGGGGATAATGCCTACTTTTATATTTGTCAAATGTTCTCATTCACAGCCCTAATTCCAAAACGGTTGGAATGCTCTGTACAATGTACATAAAAACAGAATGCAATGATTCGCAAATCTCATAAACCCATATTTCATTTTCTGTAGAAAATGGAAAACATATCCAATGTTTAAATTGATAGAATGTACCATTTTAAGAAAAAAGGTAATTTTGAAATTGATGGCAGTAACACTTTCAAAAAAGTTGGGACAAGGCAACAAGAAGCTAACCAAGAGCGTGGTACTTACCAGGAAGAACATTTTGCAACTAATTAGGTTTATTGGCAACACGTCGCTAATTTTAGTTATGAAAAGAGCATCTTAGAGAGTCGGTGTGTCTCAGAAGTAAAGATGGGCAGAGGTTCTCTAATCTGAAAAACTGTCTATAAATTGTAAAACAATTTCAGTAAAATGTTAAAGCGGAACTTCAATCACTTTTTCGTCATTCCATCTATTCAAGCCTCTGGCCTTATTTTAACTTTGGATAATAAAACCTATTTTCTCTTGCGTTCACTGACAGACGCAGCCCTTCAATGACAAGTGGGGTTATATGCACATCCTACCAGGAGTTGATTAGGCAAATAGAAAGCAAGCTGGCCCCTCCCAGGGGGCCGTCCTCTCTCTCCCATTATAACCCCCCTGCTATGCTTAGCATATCAGTTTTATTATGCCTAGTGCAAGGAGTTAGACCTGGCTACCTTATGGGACCTGCGGTTCATCTTTTTTGCTACCGCTTTTTAATTTTTTTCAAGCTATCTGATGAAGACTGCTATCAAGAAGCCAGCTGGGGCATAGAGGATAGCTAGAATCCTGCACTTTCCCCAGCGCGGCCGACCAATGCGAGCTAGCCCTAGCCTTGGCGGGGCCTGCCGCATTGTACCCGTTCTGTGCGGGCGGCCAGTGGGTGACCCCCACTTGCGCCCGTTGAGCGGACCTGGTTCCTGTCCAGGGGCCTGCAGCATCCCTCTCCGACATGGGTCAGCCATGGCGGCGCAATCTCTGTCCGAGTGTACGACGGAGCTGCAGAATGATTTGGGCTGTGGGAGGATGCTTGAGGCGTCGCAGAGGGCAGACCATTTGTTTCAGGGTCTTCGGTACCTGTGTGACGCAGCTCTGGACCTGCTCCTTATGTTGTCTAAAATGTCTGTTTTTGCAGTCATTATCAGACGGGTACTCTGGTTGCGCTCGTGGTCGGATGACCACGCGTCTAAGAAGGGTCTTACGGATCTTCCTTTTCAGGGTGGTCGACTCTTTGGGGCGCAGTTGGATGAATTTATCAAGGAGTTCACTGGAGGGAAGAGTACTTTTATCCCAGAGCCCAGGCGGCAGTAGTTCCGCCGCAAGCAGGGTCTTCTTCGGGTCAGAAGAGTTTTTTTCGTGCCCCTAGCGCAGCGGGCAAGGGGTCGAGGCCTGGCAAGCCTGCCGCAGGGGCCGGTAAACTCCCCTGCCAACGCAAGAGCGAAAAGAGAGAAGTCGTCCTCCGCATGATGGGTTGCCCCCACCCAAATGTCGGGTGGGGGGCCGTCTTCTGGGGTTCGCAGACATGTGGACTGCTCGCATTTCTGCCGGTGGGTGCAGGAAGTGGTGTCCTCCGGGTACAGGATAGAGTTCAGCACTCTACCCCCAGACAGGTTCTTCCCATCGAACTTGAGACTCCCTCAGGGGCGTCGGGAGGCCCTCCTAAGGGCTGTTCAGGCACTCTCCGACCAGGGGGTGATCGTGCCAGTGCCTCAGTTGGAGAGGTTTCACGGTTTCTACTCAAACCTATTCGTGGTCCCCAAAAAAGGGGTTGGTCAAGCCAGTTCTGGAGCTGAAGGCGCTAAACCACTTTGTGAAAGCGCGAAAATTCAGGATGGAATCTGTCCGGTCATGGCCGCCCTGCACCAAGGGGATTTCATGGCGTCCCTGGATATCAGGGACGCATATCTCCACGTCCCCATCTGTCTCCAGCACCAGCGTTTTCTGCTCTTTGCGGTGGGAGATCTTCATTACCAATTCGTGGCACTGCTCTTCGGTCTGGTCTCGGCTCCTTGGGTGTTCACCAAGCTGGTGGCCCCGGTGCTAGCGCTGCTGAGGCAGAGGCATTGCGGTGGTAGCATACCTCACGATCTGCTACTGAGAGCGGAGTCTGCTTCGGCTCTGGAGGAGAACGTGGCTATCACCATGGCCTCATTGAAGGACTTCAGCTGGCTGATCAATCTGCAGAAGTCAACATTGACCCCGTCCTGTTGACTGGAATACCTGGGTCTGGTTCTGGACACGGAGCAGGCGAAGGTGTTCTTACCTCCGGCCAAGTTATTGACACTACAAGCAGCAGTGCGAACCCTGCTGTCACGCCGGTGGTCTTCCTTACGGTTCTGTATGCGGGTGTTGGGGCTCATGGTTTCAGCCTTCGAGGCGGTACTTTACGCCCAGAGTCACACTCGGCTCCTTCATCGAGCGATTCTGTCACGGTGGGACAAGTCTCCACTGTCCCTGGGCCGGCTGATCAGACTGGATCCTCAGACCAGAGGATCAAATGAAAGTATGATGTGTTCCGCGCAAACGGATGTGTGTATGCTCTGAGAGCTGCTGCCTCCACCGAACTTCCCAGAAATGGGTAGTGAGAATAATATGGTAGTATTAAGGTGGTTGTGGCGCTGCTCTCTTTTTTGAATTAAACTACTAATATCTGTAAACAAATAATTTCCAGCGTGCTGGTGAATTTTGTTAAAAAGTGAAATACGTAGAAACGAAGGAAAATATTCACATAGACCTCCGATTGTAGCGAAGTCGTGTCGGCTGGGATCGATCTTATATATCTAAATGTGTTGGTTAAATATATCTGGTGAGTATAAAATGTAAAAAATGTATATTCAAACATAAACTCAATAGGTGTGTAGGTGCTGTTTTTTAAGTGGATATATTTAAATAAATAGTTCTAACATATGCATATTTCTGTGAGTAAAAAATAAAAAGTATAAATATATATACAGGGGCTGTGGACGTCCAATGACGAAACGCGTAGGGCGTGGTCGAATCATCACAAACGTCACTTCCGGTTTTTGAATTGCCAGGAGAACGCAGGAGACACGGCGTCTCCCTTTTATGGAAATTGTAGCCGTTTTTTATATTCACTCGTGTTTTATCCCTGTATTGCTGCTTTTTGTTAATTTTTTTAAAATAAAGTAACAATATTGCACAAGATCGGGATTTTTTATATTTTTATGGTACGAATCTTGGGAACGGAGACTAATAAAGGAGATCTGGAGACCAGGAACACACGGACCGGGAGGAACGCCATCCCTAGAGCACACAGGGGGAGCTGTGCAAAATCTCCCAAAGCGTGAACCCCTTGAGTGGGGAACATCTTTCCGGTAAGCAGGCACCCAGGGTTATGTGGGGAGCACCTGATAGAAAGCCGAGAGAAATACAGCACAAGTCACTTTAAATGAACACCATATGAAATCTAGGTGAAGATCAGATTTGAAGAACCACTGTTGCTTTATGTTGAAAATTACGGAGGATTCCGTTATTGTTTCTGCACTTTTCAGAAGAAGATTTGATACCGTTTGACTAAATCAATTGGACTTCTGTCATTTACATAAATTATTGTATTTATTATTTTTTTCATCAAACACGAAGATCATTTTTGGTTGTCACAGTTGTGCTTCTATATATATATATATATATATTTATACTTTTTATTTTTTACTCACAGAAATATGCATATGTTAGAACCATTTATTTAAATATATCCACTTAAAAAACAGCACCTACACACCTATTGAGTTTATGTTTGAATATACATTTTTTACATTTTATACTCACCAGATATATTTAACCAACACATTTAGATATACAAGATCGATCCCAGCCGACACGACTTCGCTACAATCGGAGGTCTATGTGAATATTTTCCTTCGTTTCTACGTATTTCACGTTTTAACAAAATTCACCAGCACGCTGGAAATTATTTGTTTACAGATATTAGTTTAATTCAAAAAAGAGAGCAGCGCCACAACCACCTTAATACTACCAGACCAGAGGATCGTTGACCTGGTGGCTTCGGGCCCCGGCTCTGACGTTGGGGGAAGTCATTTCTTCCCCCTGAATTGTTAGGCTGGCGTCCGTCGTGATTATCTATCGGGCTGGGGGGGGGTCCTGGGGCTGCTCAGGGCTGTTGGTTGGCGCAGGAATCTCGCCTTCCGATCAATGTGCTGGAGCTGAGGGCCATCAGGCTCTGCCTCTCCCACCGGACGGTAAGGTTGTTCAGTCGGACAACGCCACGGTAGTGGCTTATGTGAACCATCAGGGCGGAACGAGGAACTTGGCAGCGGCTGCGGAAGCGGCTCTCATTCTGCGATGGGCAGAACTTCACGTGCCGGCAATCTCCGCCATTTACATTCCGGGCGTAGAGAATTGGCATGCGGATTTTCTCAGTCACCAGACGCTGGATCAGGGGTAATGGTCCCTACATCCACAAGTGTTCCGCCAATTTTGCCACAAGTGGGTTCAATCACAAAGTGAAAACTTTTGTGTGCAGGACGAGAGACGCGCTGGTAGCGCTTTGGAGTCGGTATCGGCTCCTGTACGCTTTTCCTCCCATCAAGCTTCTACCGCGGCTACTGCGCAGGGTGGAAGCTGGGGGGGGTTCCAACAATGCTGGTGGCTCCAGATTGGCCTCGGCGTCCTTGGTACGCCGATGTGGTGGGAATGGTGGCAGATGTTCCCTGGTGTCTTCCGCTGCACAAAGACCTGTTGTCTCAGGGGCCCATCTTCCACCCTGCTTTACTCTCTCTGACTTTGGCGGCTTGGCTATTGAGTCCCAGGTGTTGAGGGAAAGGGGTGTCACGGACTCCGTGATCCCTACCATGCTTAAAGCGCGCAAGTGTACTTCGCGCAAGATTTATCATCACACCTGGAAGGCCTATATTGCCTGGTGTGAGACGGGGGGGGGAGGGGGTTGAAACCTCGCTCTTGCATTGTGTCCAGGGTCCTGGCTTGTTTGCAGCAGGGCCTGGATAAAAAATTGGCATTGAGTACTCTCAAGGGTCAGATTTCGGCTCTGGCGAGTCTATTTCAGCTACCTTTGGCGTCACATTCGTTGATTTGTACATTTGTACAAGGTGTGCGCCATGTGGCTCCTCAGGTACAGCCGCCTATGGCGCCGTGGGATTTGAATTTGGTGCTTTCTGTGCTGCAGAAACCGCCATATGAGAAGATCAGGGATATTCCCTTACAATTGCTGTCGCAGAAAGTGGCCTTTTTGGTGGCCATCACATCCGCTAGGCAGGTGTCTGAGTTGGCAGCGTTGTCCTGCAAGTCTCCTTACTTAGTCCTTCATAAGGACAAGGCGGTCTTGCGTCCTTCTCCTTCGTTTCTACCAAATGTGGTCTCTTCTTTTCACATTAATGAAGATATTGTTCTTCCTTCATTATGTCCACATCCATCGCATCCCAAGGCATTTGAGTTGCATTCATTGGATGTTGTGAGGGCTTTGCGGGTATATTTGGCGGCTACAGCTTCCTTTCGGAAGTCTGATGCGTTGTTTGTACTGACAGACGGTCGGCACAAAGGATTGGCGGCCTCGTCAGCTACTGTTTCCCATTGGATCAGACAGACCGTGACCCATGGGTATACTGTTCGGGGCAAGATACCTCTTTTTCCAGTCACGACTAATTCCACCAGGGCAGTTAGCACTTCCTGGACTTTGACACCAGGCTTCGGTGTCACAGGTGTGCAAGGCGGCTACTTGGGCCTCAGTGCACACGTTTACTACGTTTTATAAAGTTGATTTGTCAGCATCTTCGGATGCTGCTTTTGGCCGTAAAGTTTTACAGGCGGTGGTGTTGGCGCGGCTGGCGCCTCCTGAGAGGATTTTGTTGGGTACAGTTGTTGTCGTTTACCCACCCCTCTTGACTGACACAGCTTTGGGAGATCCCCACTTGTCATTGAAGGGCTGCTTCTGTAAGAGAAAAAGGGATTTTATTAAAACTTACTGTAAAATCCTTTTCTCTGAGTTCACTGACAGACGCAGCACTCACCCCTCTGTGTTGCGTTTGTACGGCTTGTTACGAACTGATATGCTAAGCAGAGCAGGGGAGTTGTATAGGAGAGAGAGGACGGCCCCCTTGGAGGGGCCAGCTTGCTTTCTTTCTATTTGCCTAGTCAACTCCTGGTAGGATGTGCATATAACCCCACTTTTTTTTCTGCCAGTAAATACCTTATACAGCCCACTTCCTGTTTGTTTTCTGGTAAAAAGCCTAGGCTTATGACATCACAGCTCTCACACTCTCGTGAGAGTTTGCAAGGAAGAGGCGCAATAATGGCTGCAGAGCTGGAGGTGTCTCTGTGTAAATCCAGGAAGTGAACAGGCAGCAGCTTCAGCTGCCCACAGTTAAAATGGTTGAAGCCAGACTCAGTGGAGGGAGATTTCTGCAGCATATTTGGCAAGTACAGAATCACAGTCTATATAAAATATGCAAAGTGGTTGGAGGGAAGCTTAAGAATGGCAAAGATGTTTTTATTACAAATGTTGTAAGCAGACTACAGTTCCTCTTTAAATTGCAAAGACTTTAAATGTATCCTCATCTACGGTACATAGTATCAAGATTAAGAGAATCTTGAGCATGCGTTCTTGTGCACAAAGGACAAGGCCAAAATGCAAAATTGGATACCCATGAGCTTGGGATACTGAGACGGCACTGCATTAAAAACACACATGATTCTGTGATGGACATCACTGCATGGACTCAGGAATACTTTCGAAAATCACTGTCTGAACACAATTTGATGTGCCATCCAACAATACAAGGTACTGCTCTATCATGCAAAGAAGCAGCCATAGAAAAAAAGGAAAATAAATATCCAGGTTTTAGAGCAGCATGTTCTCTGAGAGGACAGCTGCCCTCTCCCAAAACTATAGCAACTGGTCTCCTTAGTTCAAAGACATTTGCAGAGTGTTGTTTAAAAGAAGAGAGCATGGTAAACATGGCCCTGTCCAAACATTCCAAAATTGTTTGACAATTTTTAGACAGCTTTTCACAGATTGAACCTCTGACATTCTTTGCTTCTGGGAAACTGACTCTATAAGATGCCCTCTTTATACCCTTTAATGACCTGTTGCAAAATGTTCTTCCTTGGTAGTACCACTTGCTTTGCCAGCTCTTGCCCTGTCCCCAAATTTTTGAGACATGTTGCTGTCATCAGTTTAAAATATGGGTTAATGAGAATTTCAAATCATTGCATTCTGTTTTATGTACATTTTACACAGCACCGCAACTTTTTTGGAATTGGGGTTGTAATTGCTGCGCACCTTTTACTTGCTCTTATGTAAAATGCATGGATGGAGGATGAACACACAACGTAAAGAAGAGGAATCTGTATAAGGGACACATCCCGCTGACTGTAAGTTTGTCCCTTGTGCTGATATTTTTCTTTTAATTTTGGCTGAACTTAAGCTTTTTAAATTTTTAGGTATGCTGTGTGAATAGGAACATACTGTGAATGGGAACACATTTTCTGATATTTGACTGCAAAAGTGGAAATACTCTTTAAAGCTGTTCTCTAGGTTTCATTGCACTTTTAAATGGATCATTTCGACCATGCTGGTCCAAACAAACTATTTACTTCACTAACCGTTGCAGAGGCTGGGGGCCTTGTATAAACTTTATGTAGCCTCATCTGAGGTGTAGATGTAGTCTGAGAACATCATAAACTCAGGCCTCCGCTAATCAAAGTAAACTTTGTGTTCATTTATGGAATACAAAGCCTCCTCTGGCTGAGCAGTGCTAGGTTCTGGGTGTGGAACAGGAAGGTCTCGCCCTCTTGTCAGAACACATCACTGTATAGTGTATGTAGTTGAAACTACATAGCCATTATACAGCGCTCCTAGCTGCTGCAACTATTGATGAAGATAGTGTTTCGGCCAGCTTTGGGTTTGATGATTTGCCTCCTTCAAAACGGTCTGCCATCCAGTATAAGGGTTGACTACTTATCTGGGTTTGGGAGAATCTCGTGATGGAATGCCAGCCTCACAGGCTGGGTTGGAGTCCTACACACCCTGCCGGTGCAGTTGACTTAGTTCATTGTAGAAAACTCAGAATCTGCATACTAGATCTACAAGGAATATGATTGTCCCTTCAACCCTGGACTTTTAGTCTGCACAATCATCAGATTAGGATTGTGCACAGGATTAGGACAGCTGTGGCATGTATCCACTATCTGGGTAGAATCAGATGTGTTGTGGCTAGCAAAAAAGCTGTCCTGATTCTGACTTGACATTCCAGGAATGGAAAATGGACAGGTGGACTTCTACAGTTGACAATTTCTGAATTTCTCCACCTGAAGATTAAGATTTTTGTCACAGATGGGGGAACACTGAATCTGGACATCCTTGGCATCCAGATTCTATGACCAGCTAAGGAAATGTGCCTCTAGGTCCAAGAACCCTCTGCCTATTGCAGTGGATATTTTGATTGCATGGAATCAGTTCAGCTCCTTAGAATCAAGGAACAGGGCATTCCAGTGATGCTCATTGCAGTAAGCTAGCCTATGTGGTATCCATATGAATATGATACTCAGAACTCATCAGGCTTCTGATACACTCTCTCTGTGGGCTTTTCCAAGCAGCTTCAATTTTTTTTATTTTTTTTTCCCCCCCCCATAGCTCAGTTTACCACCCTGCTTAGGTCTTGCTTTGATAGCATGGTTGTTGAAGCCAGGCCCTAAAGAATGGGAAATTATCCAATTTTGTTTCTGCTCCTCCAAAGGTAGAAACTCCACCTCTCTCAGATCTGCCATCGCACCTGGATATCCTAATTCGCAAGGTGCAAGGCAAGGACGTTTCATCCGAGGAAATACTCTATAGGGTGCATCCTGTCCTTTTTCTAATCTGTCCTGGATTAACATTTGGCCAGATATTGACTCTAGTGGTTCTCTGTTAAAGACCGCTTTCCTATTATTCTTTGGTAAAGGCCTTTGTACAGGGTATAGCTCAAATAATTCCACCCATGACCCCATGGCAATTACTACCTGGTTCTCTTGGCTCTTCAAAAACTACCTTTTGAGTCTACAGGACGATCCATGGCCATGTCTCGGTACTGGACTTACTTGATGGACATCCTTTCTTTTGATCGCTGTTTTAGCAGTTTCAGTCAGGGTTTTTTTGTTTTGTTTATTTTCGCTAGAGATTGTATTGACATGTCTGCAATTAATATCTGCGTTTTATTTTGACCTTTTACAAAATAAAGGAATTGCAAAACAAAAAAAAAAATACTTTTTGAACCCTTGAGAGAGATTTTACCACTTAACACTTATGCAAAAAGGTTGTCTTTCCTATTGCCATAAACTCTGCAGGACAAACTTGAGAATTTTCTTGATTTACAGAGTTAAATTGTTTTGGGCAAAACCATATGGTATTGCACAGTAAAAGGGCCCATCCATACCATCCATACCATAATGTAGTGCTTCACAGTAGGTGCATATTTGTGCGTTGACATGTTTGTTTGGGCAGTCCATTCAAAATGAATACACGAACACGCCTCCATACATGAAAATGTGGGACCGTCTTCATTTTTGTTTTCCAGTGCACGCACATTACATGCATTGTAGTTTAGTGTGTTGTAACACAGCTGCTCTCTCGAGAAGGTTGGGGGGGTACATTGCAAAATTGATGGCACCACTACATGATAGTGTGAATGGGCTCTTGATTAGGAAATATATTATTTCCTTATGCTGTATTATACATTTATTTTAATTTTATTTTTTTTTATAGGATATTGAAGATCTGGATCATTATGACATGAAGGAGGAAGAGCCAGTCGATGGCAAGAAGTCAGAGGATGAAGGCATTGAAAAAGAAAATCTTGCCATCTTGGAGAAGATCCGAAAGAATCAAAGGCAGGACCACCTTAATGTGAGTAACAAGTTATTGTGTGTCCAAACTGTTGCCCTTATACAAAATGTATTAATTATTGAAATTTGTCCAGTTAAGTCTTTGTAAGATTTTATTTACTGACTTTACCCACAGAGAGTAAGTTTGGGGAGCCATGGGAATCCATTTCTGCGCAGTCAACTTTCACGCTATATACAGCAATTGGATAATCGTCGTATACATCTGATGGGTATAAAACTCTACATCCAGCCACCCCAACACACACATCTTGGGCTCCATCAGGGTATTGGTTCTGAACACGTTAGTAGTATCCAGGACTAAGGTCCAATAGCTAACCAATGTAGGACATCTCCACATCGTATGCACTAATGTACCAACATCCCTTTCACATCATGGAGATAAAGGGGTTATACCTCCTTATGACACGTAAAAAGTTTAAGGGGTATAATAGGCACGATGTATAATAAGTTGGATAAGTCTCTGAGATGCTTGTCCTACATTTTTAAGAACATCGGACATTTGCCAATATGTCCTGCACCTTATTGAATCTGATTTTAACATTTTTTGTAATGCACTGTACAGCTTTTTGTCCCCGCTTAGAACCTTCTACTAGACTTTGGTTAAGCATTGTGGATGTAATATAAACTCAAGGGGTCAATCCTGACTGTATTTTGAATAACGTGTGTGTGTGTATGTGTGTGTGTATATGTATATATGTATATATATATATATATATATAATCTATACACTTTTTTTTTTTTTTGCTTTTCAAATACTTTATTGTGACTTCTCTTGTTATTACAACATTATATCAAAGCTTAACCAACAGTACCGTCTGCTTCAGACATATAAAAAATCCACTAAGAGTACATAAAAGTATCGTATAAAATAGTCCAAAAAGTAAACCGAATAAAGAAGGAAAGAAAAGGAAAAGTGCCGGAAATATTTATATAATACCATCAAATGTCTTCAGACCCCACCTCCATTGCCTCAGACTAAACGCTACAATTAAGTATCCTTCCATGCACATATACTCTATTAATCATAATATTCATGTAGCCTGGTGTGGACTTAAAAGCCAGCCAGACTGCCCATGTTTTGGTGAAAGAAGATCGAGTATTATAGATTGTACAGGTAAGATCTTCCATAGCATATATTTGGTCAATCGCCTGTATCCAAGATTTAATCGATGGAATCTCTGACTTCTTCCAGAGAATGGGAATTAATGATTTTGCAGAGTTTAGCAGGTGAGGAATAATAGAGCGTTTTTATCGGATCTTGAGAGCAGTGAAACAAAATGATCCAAGGATCATCCGGGAGAAATACTCCTATCTGTGCAATCCAAGATCCGATTTCTGACCAAAATGGTTGTATTAAAGGGCAAGTCCACCAAACATGGGCATGAGTGGCTTCCATTCCACAACCACGCCAGCAAGTAGGACTATACTCTGGATACATATGGTGTTGGCATACTGGAGAGTAATGCCATCTTGTTAGAATTTTATAGTTCATTTCCGTTGCTTTAGATGCTAAAGACAAGGTATGAGCTAGTTGAAGAATTTTATCTTTGTGCTGTTGATAATGAGCTCTGTAAAGCCTGTTCCCCGGTTATTAGATATCGAGGGTGGTCTAATTCCCCCATTAATTGAAGAGCTGTATAAAATTGTGATATTCCCTTTACCAGAGCTTTATTTGAAAAAAATATACCTGTATTCAATAGGAGTAAGTTCTTTAAATGCTCTAATGGGTTTTGGCAGTGTTCTAATAAAGTGAGATAATTGTATATATCGCCATTTGTCCATCTCTGTAATTGCTGATGTAGTTTTAAGTTTCTCTTGATGAATTCTATGTTGAAGGAGAAGATGTGGGGTATTATCCCATATTAAAAACCCTGTATCAGTCTGACCTGGAGGGAAATATAAATGACCCAAAATAGGTAACATAGGTGAAGTATAATCGCCGTGCAATTCTCGCATAATTAGAATCCCAGATCTCAAGAACGGCATAGGTAAGAGGTGATGTATTGGGGTCTAAGTCCCTAAACTTTTTTGGGATCCATGGCATTAAATGTAGAGAGGGGCCAGATAATTCCTGTTCCAGCTGAGACCAAATTCTGTTTGATCGATTGAAGGGACCAGGTCGCCGTTCTATTTAGTACGACTGCATTGTAATACCCTTTAATATCCGGGAGGGCAATGCCCCCTTTACGTTTTGGCCTACAAAGAATGTCCCTTGACAGTCGACGTTTAGAATGTCTCCAAATATATCTTCTAATGATATATTGGAGAAGCGAAAAATTTGCCGGAACCCCATAGGGAATCATCTGAAACCAGAATAATAATCTGGAAAGCACATTCATCTTGATGACGTTTACCCTTCCCAACCAACTGTGAGCAAGAGACCTCCACCGGTTCAAGTCATCTTTTATCAAATTCAGTAATGGGATATAGTTTGTTCGAAACAAGTTACCTAGAACCGGAGTCAGTAAGATACCCAGATATTTTAAAGAAGAGGTCTGCCATGTAAACCGAAACAAGGCTTTAAAAGTCTGGGCATCCATTTGTGGTATGTTAATATGAATCTCTGATTTTATATAGTTCATTTTTAAAGTTAGAAATTTAGTTCATATTCTGAAAAAACAGAGATTAACCACTTGCCGACCGTCAATCGGCAATTGACGGCGGCAAGATGGCTCTGTAACGCGGATCGCCGTCATACGGGATCAAATACCACCAAAAGAAAGCTCTATTTGTGGGAAAAAAAGGACGCAAATTTTGTTTGGGTACAACGTCGCACGACCGCGCAATTGTCAGTTAAAGCGACGCAGTGCCGAATCGCAAAAAGGGCTCCGGTCCTAAAGCTGGAAATCCTTCCGGTCCTTAAGTGGTTAAATGAGGAAGTGAGATCTCTGGCTGATGTATATAAAAAAGGATATCGTCCGCAAAAGCTGCATACTTATGTTCCTTTTGGCCTACTTTAATTCCGCAGATATTCGGGTTCCGTCGAATATTATCTAAAAGGATTCAAGGGATAAGGCAAAAAGAAGAGGAGATAGGGGGCAGCCCTGGCGTGTACCATTGTGCAGAATCAATGTTTCACTAAGAAAACCATTAAATCTGATCTGTGCCGTGGGCTTTTTATATAGGGCTGCAACCCTTGCTAACATTTTTGGTCCAAATCCTACCCTCTCCAGAACCGCAAGGAGGTAGTCACAGTCCACCCTGTAGAACGATTTCTCAGCGTCCGTAAAAAGTAACAGGATGGGCTGGGACCGCCCCCTCGTATGTGCTACTAGCATTAATGTCCTAAGCGAGTTATCTCTCATCTCTCTGCCTGGAATGAAGCCTGTCTGCTCTGGATTGCAGAAGGAGCAGAAGCATTCGATTATTGCGGGATGTACACCTCGTTGTGACCAATAATTCTTGCAATTTTAATAGCTCCGACTAATTAAAATTCTGAAAAATTTGTGTGTAATCAGTATACCTGTTATGACGATGATCTTTAGCCCTCGTTCACATTGGATCAATTTGACAGGTCAAATTGCATGACTGGTAGTGGCCTATTGCCGGCAATAACACCGTTCCAATCGGCGCTACACCGCACCCATTTGCAAAAGTAGTTCCTGCACTACTTTTTGCGATTTCGGGTGCAACTTCAATACACGTTAAGTGCACAGATGTCTTTCTAGTCGCACCCAAAGTCCCACTGACATGCGGCTTTGAAATCGTGCTATTTCAGATGAAGTCACACTATTTCAAAGCTGCGTTCAATGTAAACGAGGGCTTAGGCCTCATACACACACGGGCGTTTTTAATACCGCATTTTTGAGTTGTTTTTACAGCTTAAGAATGCCTCTCCATGTTGTTAAATGGCCTCATACACATGCTGATGTTTTTGAGCTGCAAGTGGCGTCGGCGTTCTTAGGCGGTAAGCTGCTTTGACGCTGAGCCTGCAAAACGCGGCTTAACGTATACACATCGTTAAGCCTCGTCAGGCGGTTCTCTGCCTCTATTCAAAATCAATGGCTCACTATGGGAGCCCATTGATTTGAATAGAAGTCGCACCAGAAGTCTGATTCCCCCCAAAAATCCACGCATGAGTGAGCACCCCCCCCCCTCCTGCACCTTACCAGGTCGCATGCCCTCAACATAAGGGGGTGGGTGCTTTGGGGGGGCGCCCCATGTTGATGAGGACAAGGGCCTCTTCCCGACAACTCTGGCCGTTGGTTGTCGGGGTCTGCGGGCCCTCCCATTCACCTAAAAAGAAAAAAGGGTAAAAAACACCACGCTGCACTGTTTTTTTAAAATAGTTTATTAAATCCGCTCCGGGCATCTTCTCCCCTCTCCAGCTCTTCTGCGAGGGGTCTTCTTTCTTCTGAGGGGTTTTCTATCTTCTACTCGGTCTTTTGCTGCTGCTGTCTCCCTCTTCTCTTCTTCTCATGTTTACTTGTCGCTCTCTCCCACTCGGGAGACTGTGCTGCGGAATGGCTTATATTGGCATGGGATGGGGCTCAGGTCATCCGGAATCTCCACCCATTGTGAAGTCACAGGGTGGGTTGTGACGTGACAAGTGGCGGTGTTTCCAGATGTCAGCAGGTGGCCCCGCCCCATGCCAATTCTTTGCGGGATTCCCCTTCAATATCCTCAGCACACAAGTCTGACTTCTGGTGTCACTTCTGTTCAAATCAATGGGCTCCCATAGGGAACCGTTGATTTTGAATAGAGGCAGAGAAACGCAGCTGAAAGCTAGCGCGGAAAAACATGCATTGACGTCAATGCAAAACGCTGATAAAATCGCATTTTTTTTTTTTTTTTCCTGGCACTGGTACTGACATTACAGCTCGTTTTTTTTTTAAGCGCCCATGTGTATGAAGCCTTAAAGTGGTTGTCAAGCCAGATAAAAAAAAAAAAAACCTGCAAGACAAAGGCATAATGAGATAGTATGCATCGTATACTAGCTCAGTATGAAATGCGTACCTTAGATCGACGCTGTTGCAGCAGTCCCTGAGCACAGTTATGGCCGGCGTCATGTCTTCTGTGTCGTCCTCCGGGATCACGGCCTTCCGGCCAATCACAGCATGGGCTCCAGCACTGTGATTGGCCGGAGCTGCTGTTGCGGCACATTCACTGAACTAACGGCACCTTGGGGCCATTTGTTCAGGGCGCATGTGCTGATGTCAGCACATGCTGATACACTGAATTTCTCCTAAACCATAGATATTCTCAGTGCCTACAGGTAAGCCTGATTATAGGCTTACCTGAAGTTTAAAATGGTTGTAAAGGGTTTACAAGCACTTTTAATCCTTTTGTTTACCTTATCTATCATGACTAACACTGGGTACTGCCTAACTGTCCTAAATTCACCCACCTTTAAACAATCTATCAACTTTTTTTTACCTAAAAGTCCTGTAGATGATGATTTCCTTATTGGATCGACTCTCAAATCCTTATGCTACCCTTGTAAATGCTGGAGCTGCGCTGACAGAGAATATAAAGATGGTTTAGGAACAGCCAGCCCACCATTCTCTTTAGCTTCCTGCAATGTGTCTAGCTTAATATGAGAGTACCCCTTTTTTCAAATAAGCATCCAAAATAATGTCCAATCGTTTAATGAAGGATATAGGAAGCCACACCGGAGCATTGTGTAAAACTTATATCGGTTTGTGGCACCCATATCATTTTAATGAGATTTCTCCTCCCCTCTATTGAAAGTGGTGGTTTACAACAACTTGTCTTTCTGCTTTAATTTAGTAGTGGGTTAATATTTAACTCTACGTACTAGGCAATATCACAATGTATGATGATCGCCAAATACACAAATGTTTCTACCACCTTTTTATCTGAGAAGCAGTTGACGGCAAGGGATCCCTGAGAGGCTCAATCAGCAGGCGAGTAGACTTATTCTAGTTTGTTAAAACCTGAATACAGTCCTTAGATATTAATAAGACGTCCAACGTTCTATAGACTTAGTAGTATTGGCCAAAAATATCAAAGCCTCATGTGCATATTATGCCAATTTTTCCTCAGACTCGCCTCTCCGGAATCCCACTATTTGCGCATCACCCTGTATAGCTGCTGCCAATGGCTCTAAAACCAAGGCAAAGAAGAGGAGAAAGTGGTCATCCCTGCCTAGTTCCTCTACTTAACATAAATAGTATGGATAGAGTATTATTCTAAGATGGTCTGTTGGTGCTTGATAGAACAGCTTAACCCATAACCGCATTCCACACGATCTAATGCCTTAAAGTGGTTGTCAGCTCATGACAACCACTTTAACCTACAGGTAAGCCTATAATAAGGCTTACCTGTAGGTTCTCTGCATATCTCCTAAACCTGCACGTGTACTTCCATGTGCCGGCGTCAGGCACATGTGCAGTGAAGAAATGGCCTCCGCGTGCCGTTCCTTCACTGACATTGTGCCGCGATTGGCGGCTCGCGTGTGTGGGAGTGACGTCGCGCAGCTCCGGCAAATCAGAGCCGGAGTCCGCAGCCCCTGGAAGAAAGAGGGTCAGAAGATGGACGCTTCCTACTGCAGGACAGGGCGGGCTTCCAATGCAGGTAAGTGTCACATAATAGGCTAGTATGCGATGCATACTAGCCTATTATGCTTTTACATTGCAGGGTAATGCAGAGCAACAAAGAAGTAAAACCCATCAGGGTTTACTTCCTCTTTAACGTCATCTAAAGGCAAGGTAGCTCTATTACCAACATTATGTGGTGGGATTTGATAGTGTGAAATGCAGTGATCGCTGGCGTGTCCTGGAGAAATGACATGGGTTAAGCTGTTCTATCGATAAAAGTGATCAAAAAATAATAAAGGGTCAGTGTAAAAATAAAGTAAAATAAATTATTAAAATAAGAGAATTTAAAGCACCTTAATTTCTCCGTGCTTGCACGCAAAAGCATATGTAATTTGTGTGCGTATATGTAAATGGTATTCGAACCACACGTGAGGTACTGCCACAAACGTTGGAGCCAGAGAAATAATTTTAGCGCTCTGAGGCGTTTTACAGACGCTATTTAGCTAAAAATAGCGTCTGTAAAGCGCCTCAAAAATCCACCCCAGTGTGAAAGCCCTGAGTGCTTTCACACTGGGGCGGTGCGATTGTGGGACGTTAAACAAAGTCCTGCAAGCAGCATCTTTGGGGAGGTGAGGAGAGCGGTAATATACTGCCCCTGCCATTAAAATGAATGGCAAGCGCTTCAGAAGCGGCTGCACACCGCCTTGGTAGCGCTGAGCACCGGAACTTTTAACCCCGTTTTAACCCCTTGTGGAGCCAAAACTAGCAGGGTTTTACCGCGACCGTGGCTGCCGCTTCAGTGTGAAAGTAGCCTTAATAGGTAACCTATAAAGGCGTTTTAAGGTGTCACCTATGGAGATTAAGTACCGCAGTTTGTCGCCATGCCACGAGCGTGCGCAATTTTAAAGCGTGACGTTTGGTATGTTCACATCAGGTGTGACATAAAAAAAATTGCAATAATTTCCATTTTATTCCCCAGGGTCTCTGCTAAAAAAAATGTGTTTTTTTTGGGGGTTAGAAGTAATTTGCCATAAAAAGCATGGTCAGTAAGTGGTGAAGGTATAATCTATGGATATTAAAAGCAGTAGACCTATCGGGACTAAATCCTGGTCTGGGTGCACAAGTTTTGCTATAACTTTAGATAAGCGGATAGCCAACACCTTAGCCAGAATTTTAAGTTCCATCGTTGGTAAGAATTTATAACTATCTTTAATAAAGTTCTCCCCTTGTAATGTCCCTTAGGTGATCATATTGAGGATCCTGGTCTGCTAGAAATGGGTAGCCTCTGTAAAAGTTTAGCCAAAGTGTAGAGTGCTCTTATTTCCAGATCATGAATGAGAACAAAAAGGGCATCCTGTAGTGGGGGACGCACAGGTGCTTTGTAGTCTAGAAATCAATGAAGACTTTGAAAGAAGCAGGTGTATGGACCTCCCATGTAAACACTGATCTGAGTTGATGATGGTGACTGCCAAAGCACCAAGGAAGAATATCGGCTTATCTGCCTTTTTATCTATTAAATTGTTTGCTATCTAGGATTATAAAAAAAAGCTAATGTACAGTAGATGTACAAAGGTCCTTTTTAAATGAACCCAATCATGTTGATGCAAACTGTAGACCTCAACAAATGTACAGCACTTATTCATGCTTGCACTGCTGTGAGTGTGTCAGTCTTGGGTTTCTCCTGTTTAGGCCTCATACACACAGGGTATTTTGCCCAGCTCTCATCCTTTCCTCCAGGAGCACTTTGGCAGAAAATACGCTTGGTGCATATAAACTCCTCTAGACACTTAGGCACTTGGGTGTTCATATAATTGGCTAGAGAAATCATTTATTCTGGTGGCTAGCGTTAACGCACATTTAGACTCATTTTCAGGTATCAAGCTGTTCTTCTGCCAAAATGCTGCTGCTCCTGGACTTGCTGGCAGTGGGGTTTTATTTTTCTGCCTCTAAATGCCCCTGCCACTAAATTCCTGTTGTGCATGGACACATTGGTTAACATGGTTTATTGGTTGATCTAGATGTACTTGTCTTTTCTCCTATCGTTCACTGACAGACGCAGCTTCTCCATTACGTGTGGGGTTTTATGCTGGTCTCACTAGGAGTTAACTAGGCAGGGAAAAGAGACAGCTGGCCCCTCCCATGGGGGCCGTCCTCTCTTCCCACATAAAACCCCCTCATAGCATAGCTCTTCAGTCTAAATGCCTGGTTTGCAAGGAGTTGACCTGGCTTCCCTTTAGGGGAATTGCGGTTCTGTTTGTGACCGTTTTTTATTCAATTTTCTTTTACTTTTATTTTTATTTGTCTTCTATCAAGCAATTGATCTGCTATCAAGAAGCCGGTCGGGGCATAGAGAGTCCATGGGCTCTGTACTTTCCCCGACCTGGCTGAACCGATGCGAGCCAGTCCCGCCGCATGTGGACCCGCCGCATCGTGCCCGTTCCGTGCGGGTGGCCTGGGGCGATTCCCCCCCCCCCTTACGCCCAGCCCCGGATGCGATTCGGGAGGGGCGACTTCTGGCCTGCAGCGTACCGCCCAAGCAGGGGCGGAAGGTCTGCGACTGGGTGGCTACCCATGGCGGCGTCCGGAGTGGTGAGTGAGAGCTCCTTCCTTCCCCCCCCCCTCCCTTTTTAGGGGTGGAAAGGGGGACCGACGACCCTTAAAACCCCCCCCCCCCCCCGCACCCGATTGTCTATCGCTGTATGGTAGTTTTTCACCGCCATGCGGGCGATCGGCCGCCATTTTGCGGCGGGCCGCCGCCATTTTGCCGTAGCCGTAGACCTATTGGTCCTATGGGGCTTTCCCTCTAGCTCTCAGAGCGGCCATTTGCGGTACTGCATGTTCCCTGCAGGTGTTTTTCGGCCTCTAGTGTTCAACGGCGGCCATATTGGAATCCCTGCTCATGCAAAAAATGTCTACAGCTTTTTACTTTCACTTTGGAACTGTGTGTGTGCTCCTGAAGGCGTGGCTTTCTGACCGATCCTCAGGGTTATGACAGCAAGTATAGCTGGGCTCTCCTGTGGGTGCTGGTGGCGGCGGGTGCAGTCCTCCTGGGTCCCCTGGTGCACTGTGGGGTGGGGGTGCCTTTAACTTTTTGTATGCATTTTTGTGTTCCTAAGGGAACTGAACATGCTAGGAGTGCAATCTGCGCAAGGGGCTTTTCTGGACCAGCTGTGGCGGTCTTTAGTGATTTTTCCCCAGGGCGGATGTCACCAACAGGCCCCCCCAAGAAGCGTCCCCCTTTTCAAGGGAGGATTTTTTGATCTGGAAGGTCCCTCGGACGGAGAAAAGGATCAGGGGACGGCAGCTGCGATTATAATTGGTATCGCACTGCGATGCGATTGAGCCAGGATGGCGAATCGCTGATTTCTGCGCATGTGGTGTGGTCCTCCAGGCCCCCTAGGGCGCCCAAGGCTTACCCATATGATCTTTTTCCTGATCGCCTTGTTGTAAATGGCAGCGTCTGCAGCATTCCTTTTAGCGCAGTGGAACTTGTGCCGGGCAGCATAATGCTTGCTGGCTCAGATCCTAAGCATGACCTGCCTGAGGTTTGCATGTCCTCCCTGTGCATGCGTGGGTTTCCTCCCGGTGCTCCGGTTTCCTCCCATACTCCAAGGGACTTGACGGTTCGCTGCTCGCTATCCCTTGAGGAAAATTTTTAAAAAAACGGAAATGGGAGTCGCCTTGGTGTCCCGCCTATGATCGCTTTAATAAGACAACGACCAGTCCTCTGGAAGGGGTTCCTGCATTCTAGTTCCCCGCTGCCAAAGACAGAGGTGCTGTTAAGGTCGCTCTTCCTGGTGACAGGCTCTGCTCTGCGGCCAGCCCTGACGTTCGCTATGGCGGTGCAATATCTGTCTGAGCTTATGACGGAGCTCCAGAATCTTCTCGACTGCGGCCGCCTGCTGGATACGCCACAGGGGGCTGATTTTTTTTTTGCTTCGAGGTCTCAAGTACCTTGGTGATGCGGCCGTTGATTACTGCCTATGTGATCCAGGGTAGCGGTGTTGCTGTATCCTCAGATGGGTACTCTGGTTGCGTCTTTTGGTCCGGTGACCATGCTTCCAGAAAAGGTCTCACAGACCTTCCCTTTCAGGGTGGACGTCTATTCTGTCCACGGCTGGGTGAGATCATTAAAGATTTCACTGGAGGTACGTGCCTTCCTCCCAGAGCCCCGGAGGCGTGAGTTTTCGCCGTAGACAGGGGCCCCCTACCTCGGGTCAGAAGAGGTTTTTTTGCGCCCCGGGCGTAGCGGGTAAAGGGACCCACTCCGGTAAGGTCGCTGCAGGGGCTGGGAGCCGGCAGTGGCAGCGCAAAATTAACAAGGCGGAGGACAAACCACCTCAGCCTGATGGGTTGTCTCCGCCCGGGCTTCGGGTGGGGGGCGTTTCTGAGTTCAACACCAGTCAGGTTCTTCCCTTCGACTTGGGGCTCCCACGGGCACGCTGGGAGGCCCTCTTTGGGGCTGTACATGCTCTCGAACCAAGGGGTGATCGTGCCAGCGCCTCCAGCGAGAGGCTTCGAGGTTTCTTATTCACATCTGTTCGTGGTCCCCAAATAAAGGGGGGGTCCGGCCAGTACTGGACCTGAAGGCCCTGAACCGGTATGTTAGGGCACGGAAATTCCGGATGGCATCTATCCACTCGATTGTAGCCGCCCTCCATCAGGGGGAATTTCTGGCGTTTCTAGACATCAGGGATGTGTACCTCCATGTACATATTTGTCCACGACTTCAGCGTTTCTTTCACTTGCAGTGGGAGACCTCCATTTTCAATTCGTGGCACTCCCTTTCGGTCTAGTCTCAGACCTCAAGTTTTTTTCACAAAACTGGTGGCTCCGGTATGGCGTTATTGCGACAGAGAGGAATTGCGGTAGTAGCCTACCTGGACGACCTGCTCCTGCAAGCGGAATCCGCCTCAGCTCGGGAAGAGAAGGTGAGGATCACAGTGACCTCACTGCAGGACTTCGGCTGGTTGCTCAACCTGCAGAAGTCGACGGTGTCTCTATCCCGTCGCCTGGAGTATCTGGGCCTGTTCCTGGACTCAGAGCAGGCAAAAGGTTTTTCCTTCCTCCAGCCAAGTTGCGGTCACTGCAGTCGGCAGTGAAAATTTTCCTGTCGCACCGACTGTCTTCCTTACGTGGGGGGCTTGGGCTTATGGTCTCGACTTTCGATCCGATACCATACGCCCAGAGTCACACTCGTCTCCTTCTACGAGCAATTTTGGCTCGGTGGGGCAGATCCCCTCGGTCCTGGACCTTCTGATCCGTCTGAGCTCCCAGTCTCTGACCTATGGTTCCGGGACTCAGCGTTGATTCAGGGGGAAGTCGTTCCTGCCCCTTCAGTGGGTGATCATCACCACGGATGATAGTGCTTTCGACTGGGGTGGGGTCCTGGGACAGCTGTCTGCCCAGGG
This sequence comes from Glandirana rugosa, assembly GCA_018402905.1. NCBI lineage: Eukaryota > Metazoa > Chordata > Amphibia > Anura > Ranidae > Glandirana > Glandirana rugosa. Next base: position 141,847 of record BLSH010011962.1, read on the forward strand.
CCGTTGGTCGGCACAAGAGGCTCGCCTCCCCATCAATGTACTGGAGCTGTGAGCAATCAGATTGTGCTTTTTTTGCTCTGGATGAGATTGCAGGGTCGTCTGATTCAAATTCAGTCGGACGATGCCACAGCAGTGGCGTATGTGAACCATCAGGGTGGCACAAGGAGTCCAGCAACTACGGCGGAGGCAGCTATGGTACTGTGTTGGGCAGAACGTTGCGTTCCGGCAATCTCCGCCGTTTACATTCCAGGTGTGGAGAACTGGCAGGCGGACTTTCTCAGTCGCCAGACGCTGGACCAGGGAGAGTGGTCTTTCCAGCGGAGGTGTTCAATCAAATGTGCCGCAGATGGGGGACGCCGGACGTGGATCTCATGGCATCCCGGTTCAATCACAAGGTGGAAACCTTTGTGTCCAGAACGAAGGATCCGTTGCCAGTGGCCACGGACGCTCTGGTGGCCCCCTGGGGCCGTTACCGCCTTTTGTACGCTTTCCCTCCGATAAAACTGCTTCCGCGATTGATACGCAGGATAGTGGCAGAGGGGATACCAATAATCCTGGTGGCTCCAGATTGGCCTCGGCGCACTTAGTACGCCGACGTGGTGCACATGGTGGCAGACGCCCCTTGGCGGCTCCCGCTGCAAGACGATTTTCTGTCTCAGGGACCCATCTTGCACCCTGCTTTACCCTCGCCGGCTTTTACGACTTGGCTATTGAGTCCCAGGTGCTAAGAAATAGGGGAGTCGCCGACTCCATGATCCCTACTTTGTTAAAAGCTTGCAAGTGTACTTCTCGCAAGATTTATCTCAGCACCTGGAAGGCTTATATAGCTTGGTGCGAGGCGGAGGGTCCTAACCCTCGCTCTTATGTTGTGTCCAGGGTCCTGACTTTTTTGCAGCAGGGCCTGAACAAAAAACTGGCTTTGAGTATCCTCTATCCTCTTTCAGAGACCTTTGGCTTCGCACTTGTTGATCGTACCTTTGTACAGGGTGTGCGACACGTGGCGCCTCGGGTGAAGGCTTCGATGGATCCGTGGTATCTGCATTTGGTGCTTTCTGTTCTTCAGAAACCGCCGTATGAGAATATCAGGGAGATTTCCTTACAATTGCTGTTGCAGAAGGTGGCCTTTTTAGTTGATATCACTTCCGCCAGACGGGTCTCTGAATTAGCAGCACTATCGTGCAAGTCTCCCTACTTAGTCATGCATAAGGATAATGCGGTCTTGCGACCCTCTCCTTCCTTCCTTCCAAAGGTGTTCTCTTCCTTTCACATTAATGAAGATATTGTTCTTCCTTCATTGTGCCCTCGTCCATCGCACCCAAAGGAGTTTGAGTTGCATGCTTTGGACGTAGTGAGGGCCTTACGAGGGAACTTGGCTGCTACAGTTTTTTTGTTTTTTTTTTCCGAAAAGCTGATGCTTTGTGCTGCCAGAGGGTCCGCGCAAAGGGTTGGCGGCCTCGTCGGCTACGATTTCTTGTTGGTTTAGAAAAACCGTGACCCATGCGTATTCTGTTCGGGGCGAGGTCCCCCCTTTTCCGGTCCCGGCTCATTCTACCCGGGCTGTTAACACTTCCTGGGTTTTCAGATACCAGGCCTCAGTGTCACAGTTGTGCAAGGCGGCCACTTGGGCCTCGGTACACACTTTCACTAAGTTTTATAAAGTTGATGTGTTTGCATCTTCGGATGCTGCTTTGGGCCGCAAAGTTTTGCAGGCGGCAGCGTAGGCGCGTCTGGCGCCTCCTTAGAGGTTCAGTTGGGTACTGTTAGTGTTTACCCACCCCTCTTTTTGACACAGCTTGGGGACGTCCCCACACGTAATGGAGAAGCTGCGTCTGTCAGTGAACGATAGGAGAAAAAGGGATTTTATTAAAACTTACCGTAAAATCCCTTTCTCCGAGTTCACTGACAGACGCAGCACCCACCCCTCTGTGCTCTGTTCTTGTACGGCTTGTGTACGAACTGAAGAGCTATGCTATGAGGGGGTTTTATGTGGGAAGAGAGGACGGCCCCCATGGGAGGGGCCAGCTGTTTCTTTTCCCTGCCTAGTTAACTCCTAGTGAGACCAGCATAAAACCCCACACC
>BLSH010011962.1:144393-159677 GCA_018402905.1 Glandirana rugosa
GGGGTATCTTTTAGATACCCCATAACACTTCTCCTTCTACGCTATACGGTCTGGGTTGTTACGTCTTCTCGACTTCCGGTGATAGTCTCGTTGGACCCTAGAGTATTGTGGACTCGTCACGGTGTCTGACTAGCTGCGGTACGGTGTGGCGTAACTACGTCATTAAGTCTGTTTTCCTCGGGGTGATTTATAACTGACAACTAATGAAAATCCCAAATTCAGTATCTCCAGAAAATTAGAATATTACTTAAGACCAATACAAAGAGGATTTTTAGAAATCTTGGCCAACTGAACAGTATGAACATGAAAAGTATGAGCATGTACACAGCACTCAATACTTAGTTGGGGCTCCTTTTGTCTGAATTACTGCATCAATGCGGTGTGGCATGGCGTCGATCAGTCTGTGGCACTGCTCAGGTGTTATGAGATCCCAGGTTGCTCTGATAGTGGCCTTCAGCTCTTCTGCATTGTTGGGTCTGGCATATCGCATCTTCCTCTTCACAATACCCCATAGATTTTCTATGGGGTTAAGGTCAGGCGAGTTTGCTAGCCAATTAAGAACAGGGATACCATGGTCCTTAAACCAGGTACTGGTAGCTTTGGCACTGTGTGCAGGTTTCATGTCCTGTTGGAAAATGAAATCTGCATCTCCATAAAGTTGGTCAGTAGCAGGAAGCATGAAGTGCTCTAAAACTTCCTGGTATACGGCTGCGTTGACCTTGGACTTCAGAAAACAGTGGACCAACACCAGCAGATGACATGGCACCCCAAATCATCACTGACTGTCAAAACTTTACACTGGACCTCAAGCAACCTGGATTGTGTGCCTCTCCTCTCTTCCTCCAGACTCTGGGACCCTGATTTCCAAAGGAAATGCAAAATTTACTTTCATCAGAGAACATAACTTTGGACCACTCAGCAGCAGTCCAGTCCTTTTTGTCTTTAGCCCAGACGAGACTCTTCTGAATGCTGTCTGTCTGTTCAAGAATGGCTTGACACAAGGAATGCGAGAGCTGAAACCCATGTCTTGCATACGTCTGTGCATAGTGGTTCTTGAAGCACTGACTCCAGCTGCAGTCCACTCTTTGTGAATCTCCCCCACATTTTTGAATGGGTTTTGTTTCACAATCCTCTCCAGGGTGCGGTTATCCCTATTGCTTGTACACTTTTTTTCTACCACATCTTTTCCTTCCCTTTGCTTCTCTATCAATGTGCTTGGACACAGAGCTCTGAACAGCCAGCCTCTTTTGCAATGACCTTTTGTGTCTTGCCCTCCTCGTGCAAGGTGTCAATGGTCGTCTTTTGAACAACTGTCAAGTCAGCAGTCTTCCCCATGATAGTGTAGCCTACAGAACTAGACTGAGAGACCATTTAAAGGCCTTTGCAGGTGTTTTGCGTTAATTAGCTGATCAGAGTGTGGCACCAGATGTCTTCAATATTGAATTTTTCACAATATTCTAATTTTCTGAGATACTGAATTTGGGATTTTCCTTAGTCGTCAGTTTATAATCATCAAAATTAAAAGAAATAAACACTTGAAATATATCAGTCTGTGTGTAATGAATGAATATAATATACCAGTTTCACTTTTTGAATGGAATTGGTGAAATCAACTTTTTGATGATATTCTAATTACATGACCAGCACCTGTATATGTGGCCTCAAGGAAGTGGGCTTTTTTTTTCCATGGGGCCGCATATGTGTATCTCCGTGTTTTTTTTTTTTTTGTTTTGTTTTTTTTGTCCTGGGAGCGTGCCTCACAGAGCACTCCCAGCACAGAGACCAGGCTCTCGCCAGCAATTGGGAGCCGAGACTCTAGTTCTTGGGTCACCTCATCACTGTGATAGCCTCTGATTGGTTATCGCGTTGATCAGTCACTGTGGGCCTGCCACTGTGGTTACTTCCTCTTTTGAATGAAGAGAAAGAAGTTGTATCTTCTCTTGTAGGAGAGGAAAAATGTAAAAAAACCAAAGTGAACCACAACTAATATACACATGTGGTATCGATGCAATCGTCAAACAGGAGAATTTTTATTTTGGGTTCTTTTGTGATAAATTATAATAGGAAGAAATATACAATTAAATAATATAAAAATGTTCCTTTGATCAAAAAAAAAATCAGGAGATATTGGTTAGCATTTACCTCCAAAAGAGATCCCAATTTGTCCTGGAAAAAAAACAAGGTATAATCCACCTGGATACACAAAGTAGTTGTGAGGATCTGTACAATTTTGCTAACAAATGTCCCTTACAAAATTGTGCGTAGACATTAAGATTTGTTTAGGAAATGCGTGAAAATTACTGCACTCAAATGTAACATTTTCTATGTCTTTTTTTTTTTTTTTTTTTTTTTTTTTAACTTCACTGATCTTGGCTAATTACTGTTCTACTGATCTTTACTTATCTTTTGCTGTGTGCGATGTCCTATAGACAGCAATGCATCTCATTTCAGATCAGTAAACTCATATTTTTTTACTCCTGTGTGCAACTTAGTCCCCTTTCACACTGAGGCGCTTTTCAGCTGCTTTCACGCTAAAAAAAAAGTGCCTGAAAAGCTCACAAAAACGTATTTCCATTTAAAATCAATGAATGTTTTCGCACTGGAGCTGTGAAAAAATGCCCCCCCTCCATTGAAATGAATGGAAAGCTCTTCAAAAGAGCTCAGTGTTTTACTGGCAGTTTAGAAGCACCTCATTGTGAATAAAGCAGCATTTTTAACACTCGGTGTGACTGATGCCTTTCAATCTTGTCAGGCTTGTACAAGATGATTATGTTGACTATTGATGCATATCGTTTTCAATCCATTCAGACAGTGTAGCTTTACATTTTTTCCCTTATGTCTCAAGAGTTCAGGTAATTTTTTTACTGAGATAAGATTTTGTGAGTACTTTTTTTGAAGAGTTGAAATATCAAATTAATTTTTTTTTTTTTTTTTTTTTCCCCCCTTGCAATAGGGTGCAGTGTCTGGATCCGTACAAGCTTCTGATCGTCTTATGAAAGAGCTCAGGGATATATACAGATCACAGAGTTATAAAACAGGTTTGTCCCTTTCTTGTGTTCTTTCCATTTAATTTGGGAAATATTTTGGACTGCCATTTTTTTTTTTTTTTTTTTTAACGCTCTTATCGAGTCCTTCCATTGTCATGTATGTCTTGCTCTAAAGGACCTCAAAAGCGAATACAACTTGGCCTGCTTAAAAAGCGTCAATTAGCCAATGAATAGAGTGTTTGTGTTATGTAAATAAACTACTTTAAAGTGGTTGTAAACATTTTTGATTTTTTTTTTTATAACAATCATGCCTATACTTACCTGCTCTGCAGTGGTTTTGCACAGAGCATCCCCGATCCTCCTCTTCTGTGGTCCCCTGACTGCGCTCCAGGCTCCTTCAGCAGGTGCTCACCACAGAAAGCCACTTTCAATGGGGGCACCCATGTGCTCCCAAGTCCCGCTGCTGCGTCCATTGACAGACAGAGGGACTCGGCCCCACTCCCATGTCACAGCCAATTGCTCCTACTATCAATTTGTCCAATGAGGAGCTGGAGCCACTGCGCTTGTGCACATCGCTGGATTGGCTCGGGTAAGAAAGGGGGAGGATGCAGCACAGAAGGTTTTTCACCTTTTTAATGCATTAAGGTGAAAAACCGTAAGGCCTTACAACAACTTTAAAGTGAGTGCAGTGTAGTTGTTTTAATTATTTTAGGGTACCACTGCAGTTATGTCGTCACTCTTTCCTATTTTTGTAAGTTTGCTTTTCCATTTTTTTGTTGCAGTATTAGAGTGGGCACTGCCACTGCAATATTTTCCTACTTAAAGCGGTTGTAAAAGGAGAAGTTTTTTTGCCCTACTGCATTCTATGCAGTAAGGTAAATGAAAATTTCCGCATGCAGCTTTCCTCGCAACGTCCCTTAATGCTTACCTGAACCCAATCTCAATCCAGCGATGTGCCTAAGTCTCTCTCGCTCTTCATTGGCTCTGATGCAGCAGCAGGAGCCATTGGTTGCTACGGTCAATCAGAGCCATTGACTAGAGAGTGGGGGGCGGGGCTGAGCCCTGCTCTGTGTGTCTTATGAACGCGCATGACTCGAGACTGCCCCCATAGCAAGGGACTTGGTGGGGGGGGGGGGGGGAGTCTGGAGCGTGGGCGGGGGACCGAGGAAGAGGAAGAGTGGGGCTGATCTGTGCAAAACCATTGCATATAATCTGCATCTCTTCCTCTTTATATCTGTTCATATGCTTCATCACAGGTGTTCTGTGTCACCATTTGTTGTGCAGGTGTCCAAGTACATATTAAAGCAAAAACTTACAGTAAGGATTAAGGTGGTGTTTGAGCACTAAAAAGTAACTGGATTTACTGAATCTAACTTTTTATTTTTTTACCCCAATTTTCAGGAATTTATTCCGTGGAACTTGTAAACGACAGCCTGTACGAGTGGCATGTTAAGCTGCTTAAGTAAGTTTTCTTGAACTTTTCGTTGATCTTTAACCTCCCTAATTGGTTGCACCTTTAGCATTAGGACATTTTAATATGTGGAGCCAGTATAAGTTTCAGCAACATAATATAGATAATTTTGGCACCTATTACTGAAAAGTGTTAGGTGGACTTGTACCAAGTAGTCAATAAATCCAACTAACTGATACGAGTAGGGATATTTGAAAACCTAATTTTTTTATAAATGTCTTTAAAATGATTGACTGTACTTAACAATATGTTATAATTTCCCTCATTCTTCTCCTCTCAGCATTCCAGTTAACTTTTATGAGCATGGAGATGTTTCCTGGTGCCAAACTTCTGGTTGGCTGACATAGCAATATCCATTATTTTTTTCTTTATAATTTATAAATTCATTCCAGTCTTGCCAATAAATTGTTAACTGCACATTTTTTTTATATTTTTCATCAGTGTTGCATTTATTATTTGAAGATGTTTGTAGTTGCTAATTAATTTTATAGGGGATTGTATTTTATTTTTTTATTTTTTCCTTTTTGTAGGGTTGACCCGGACAGCCCATTACATAGTGACCTCTTGGTCTTAAAAGAAAAGGAAGGCATAGACAGCATTTTACTGAATTTTTCCTTTAAGGTAAAGCCTATATAGAAGTTGGGTGTGTTATTTTCACGTAACAGAAAATGGTGTTGAACCTCTTGATGACCAGCCCATAGTAAAAATATGTCATTACTTTGACAATAAATACCAGGGTTATGGCAGCAGCTAGCTGTCATAGCCCCGGTAATTTTTTTTTTTTTCTTTTTTCTTTGTGCTCTGGCAAATTTCTCAGTAAGATGAAAGTGGTCCCGCAGGCAGATTCGCAGTGGGATTACTTTTAGAAGTGGCAGATCGGTGAAGCCCGGGAGCAATCTAATGCGGCGGTTAGCTGGGCATGGAGAAAAGTGAGGCCAAGATGGCCGCACCCGTCTCTATGGCCTTGGAGGACCGGACCTTTTGCGGTTCACAAGCCAAATGAGATGTATATTTATTTAGTTTTTTTTTTTTTTTTGCTTTTAAAGGCAAATTTGATGTCTTTTTGACGCCAGATCTCTCTGTAAAAGCGGACCAGTCATCTTGATTTCTATTACAAGGGATATTTACATTCCTTGTAATAGGAATAAAAGTGATCAATAAGAAAAATTTTATAGCGCCCCCATCCCTCCGTGCTTGTGCTCAGAAGCAAACGCATACGGAAATCATGCAAGCATTTGCAAAAGGTGTTCAAACCACACGTGAGGTATCAACACAAGCATTGGAGCAAGAGCAATTTTAGCACAAAACCTCTTCTGTAACTAAACACAGGTAACCTGTAAACCATCTTTAAAGGATCGCCTATGGAGATTTTTAGGTACCGTAGTTTGTCATCATTTAGCAAGCGTGTGCAATTTTAAAGCATGACATGTTTGGTATCCATTTACTCAGTGTCATCTTTCACATTCTACAAAAAAATTGGGGTAAATATTTTTTTTTAATTCATTAGTGTATCTTTTCCAAAAAATTGGAAAGTGCAATTCTGTGTGATATAAAACGCCACGATCGCCATTTTAATCCCTAGGGTCTCTGATATACGGTTGTGTTTATAAGTTTACATACCCTGGCAGAATTTGATTTCTTGGCCATATTTCAGAGAATATGAATGATAACACAAAAACATTTCTTTCACTCGTGGTTAGTGTTTGGCTGAATCCATTTATTATCAATCAACCGTGTTTACTCTTTTTTTTAAATCATAGCGACAACCGAAACTACCCAAATGACCCGGATCCAAAGTTTACATACCCTGGTGATTTTGGCCTGATAACATGCACACGGGTTGACACAAAGGGGTTTGAATGGCTATTAAAGATAACCATCCTCACCTGTGATCTGTTTGCTTGTAATTAGTGTGTGTGTATAAAAGGTCAATGAGTTTATGGACTCCTGACAGACCCTTGCATCTTTCATCCAGTGCTGCACTGGATTCTGAGTCATGGGGAAAGCAAAAGAATTGTCAAAGGATCTGCGGGAAAAGGTAGTTTAACTGTATAAAACAGGAACGGGATATAAAAAGATATCCAAGGAATTCAGAATGCCAATCAGCAGTGTTCAACCTCCTAATCAAGAAGTGGAAAATGAGGGGTTCTGTTGAAAACCAAACCACAGACAGGTAGACCAACTAAAATTCCAGCCACGGCTGCCTTGATAATTGTTCCGGATGCAAAGAAAACCCCACAAATAATTACAGGTGAAATACAGGACTCTCTGAAAACGTGGTGTGGCTGTTTCAAGATGCACAATAGGAGGCACTTGAAGAAAGATGGGCTGCATGGTCGAGTCGCCAGAAGAAAGCCATTAGTAGGCAAATGCCACAAATTATCCCGCTTACAATACGCCAAACAGCACAGAGACAAGCCTCAAACCTTCTGGCACAAAGTCTTTTGGAGTGGTGAGACCAAAATTGAGCTTTTTGGCCACAACCATAAACGCTACATTTGGAGAGGAGTCAACAAGGCCTATAATGAAAGTTGTACACCTACACCATTCCTACTGTGAAACACTGAGGTGGATCTCTACTGTTTTGGGGATGTGTGAGCTACAAAAGCACAGGGAATTTGGTCAAAATTGATGGCTAAATGAATGCAGTAGGTTATCAAAAAATACTGGAGGAACGTTTGCAGTCATCAGCCAGGAAGCTGCGCATGGGACGTACTTGGACATTCCAACATGACAATGATCCAAAACACAAGGCCAAGTTGACCTGTCGTTGGCTACAGCACAATAAAAGTGAAGGTTCTGGAGTGGCCATCTCAGTTTCCTGACTTCAATATCAGTGAGCCACTCTGGGGAGATGTGCAGTTCATGCAAGACCGCCCAAGAATTTCCAGGAACTGGAGGCTTTTTGCCAAGAGGAATGGGCAGCTTTACCTTCAACACAGTTGATTGATAATGGCTTCAGCCAAACGCTAACCATGAGTGAAAGAAAAGTTTTTTTGTTATCATTCATATTCTCTGAAAAATGACCAAGAAATCATAAATTCTGCCAGGGTATGTAAACTTATGAGCACAACTGTGTGTGTGTGTGTGTGTGTGTTCTACGTAATCATCTAGCCAAAAATACTGATTTAAACTTTAACAGTGCCAAAAAAGGCCTGGTCTTCAAGTGGTTAATGGTGTCTTGTTAAGAGTGTAATGCCTGATATGTAAGGTTTGGTCCATTCTATATTTAGTATTCGTTTTCTACCACAGGATAACTTTCCTTTTGATCCTCCTTTTGTGAGAGTGGTGTCACCAGTACTCTCTGGAGGGTGAGTATTCCGGCAAAGTATGACCTTACTTTTGATTATCAAACTGTATTGCTTGTGTTTTTTGCTTGCTGTCTTGTTCTGATTTTGTTGCTAAAAACACAAATGGTAGAGTTGAACACAATTTTCACTTAATTTCTCTGGCCTAAAAATGCTTAAGGGTAGATTTCACACCAAATGCGGTGGGATTGCGTTGTGCAGCTATTCCAGCGTAGTCCTACTCCATAGACAAGGTCTCCTCTCCTCGTCTCCTATGTAACTGGTTCACACCACTGCAACGTGGGCACAGTGCGCTAAAACATGCATTACAGTACCCTTTTTTTTTTTTTTTTTCTCTCTCTCACCAAGGCCGGCAGTTGAACTTTGAGACGTCTGAAGTGCGGGCAACTGGTGTCTGCAAGTACTGTGCTTAAAACGTATTTCCACCCATCTAAAGTCAGCAACTGCAAAAAGTGTAGCTGCTGACTTTTAATAAATGGCTACTCGCCTGTCCCACAGTCCAGCGATGCATCGCTCCTCTCCCCCTCCCCTCCGCGGTGCCGGCATAGCAAATGTGGGAGGTCGGGCGAGCCGTGCAGTGAATGGCAGGGCAATCTTCTGGGACCTGTGACGCGTCCCAGAAGATCACCGGGGGGGGGGGGGGAAACCTCTGGCGCCAGGAGAGGAAGTGGAGCTATGACAATGACATGCCAATTGTGCCATGACAGGGGTTCGCCTACACTTAAAGCGGGAGTTCCACTTTTGAGTGGAACTCCGCTTTAAACTGATACCAGTGGGACCCTTTGGATCATTAGGCTGATGGTTGCCGTGTTTGGCACCAGAGGTTAGGCTTTGCTTCATAGACCCAGAGCATGCACAAGGCTGCAGTGTTTACAATGGGCTCCAAGGATACAGATTGATTTTAACCACTTGACAACTGGAAGATTTCCCCCCCTTTATGACCAGGCCATTTTTGCCATTTAGCACTGCTCTAATTTAACTGGCAATTGGGTGATCATGCAACACTGTACCCAAACTAAAGTTCTATCCTGTTTTTTCACACAAATGGAGCTTTCTTATGGTGGTATTTGATCACCACTGGGTTTTTATTTTTTGCGATCTAAACAAAAAGACTGAACATTTTGAGAACCCAAACAATATATTTTTTTCTTTCTGCTTTTAAAACCTATCCAATAAAAAAACAAATTTCTAGAAAAATTTTGGCCAAAATGTATTCTGCTACATTAAAATAAACATAAAGAAGTGTTGCGTTACATTCCAATGATAGTGTCAAGAATGGTATCAAATGTACTATAGATCAAAATAGTCAGGATTGAAATCGTGTCAACAACTATGCTCACATAGCATAAACAATATTCTTAAGTGTTAAAGCAAGTAAAATATAAAATGTCCATATGCCAGTGAGCCAAATCCTGGTGTTGTGAATCTGATCCAGTGAAACAAAAAAGTCCCATGAAGTGTAAAGCAATATTAAGTGCAGTGAATTTCATCCATATAAATTACTTCATTCCATAAACGCCAGTACTCCACCAATGTGCTCACACCACTGTGCAAGGGTTTGAGAAAGGAACGTGATTGTGACGCAACGTGTCGGGAGGAGCTAGGGGGCGCCACTTCCGGCCACGTTGGAGACCAAAAATTTGAATTATTGAGCAGCTGGGTGCTGCGTGACTACGCTTCTCGTTGTTGTGCAAGAATTTTAATGTGAGTGTTTGCTTATTTTAATAAATACTTTTAAATGTACTGCAGCAGATGAGTGTTCATTATCACATGCATTAATTTGATGAGAGGAGTATTGGAGAGCCGCACATGGCAAAGTCTGGGGGGGGTGACTACACTAATATAACAAAAGCGCAGTTTATCGAATTTGGAGGTGAGCGGCCCCCTTGCACAATGGTGCAGCACTGGCCGTTATGGAATTAAGTGATTTTATATGTATGAAATTCAGCGCACTTATTATTGCTTTACACTTCATGGGACTTTTGTTTCCCTGGATCAAATTGACATCACCGGGATTTGGTTCACTGCCCAGTAAGGCATCTGGCCATTTTATATTATTGTACTTTAACACTTTAATATTGTTTACGCTATGTGAGCACACTTGATGACACTGATTTCAATCCTGATTATTTTGATCCATTGTACATTTGATTTACATTCTTGACACTTTTTATTATTGGAATGTAGCTCGACACTCTTGTGTTTTTTTTTTTTGTATTTTTTTTTTTTTGTATGGGGGGACACTACAGGTGTTGGCAGCAACATTCACTATAACAATACTTTACTTTGTATGGTGGGTAGCGCATGAGTGATCACACTTCCTTTATTCTGCTACATGTCTTTGATAAAAAATAAAAGAAACAATTGGTATACAGTCGACCCCTGAAATTTGCGGGGGGTACGTTCCTAGAGCACTCGCAAATTGTGAAAACTTGGACGTGGTCAAAAAATCCTATTTTTATAGTTTAAACCCTAAATATGCTCCCAAAACACTTTCATTTCATTTCAAACTCTGCTTAACCCCTTCCTTACTGGGCACTTAAACCCCCCTCCTGCCCAGACCAATTTTTGGCCTTCAGCGCTGTCGCATTTTGAATGACAATTGCGCGGTCGTGCGACGTTGTACCCAAATAAAATTTGCGTCCTTTTTTTCCCACAAATGGAGCTATCTTTTGGTGGTATTTGATCACCTCTGCGTCATTTCTGATCGCCGCTATAAACAAAAAATGAGCGACAATTTTGCAAAAAAGAATAATATTTTTTACTTTTTGCTAAAGTACAAATCCATTAAAAAAATCGCAATCGGCGTATATTGATGGTTTGCGCAAAAGTTATCGCGTCTACAAACTGGGAATTGATTTATGGCGTTTTTTATTACTTTTTTTTATTTGGTTTTTTTATTTTATTTTTTTTATTTTTTTTACTAATAATGGCGGCGATCTGCGATTTTTTTTTATCGGGACTGCGATATTGCAGCAGACATGTCGGAACATTTTTTACACATTTTTGAGACCAATGACATTTATACAGCGATCAGAAATTTAAATGTCCACTGATTACTGTGTAATTGTCATTGGCATTGAAGAGGTTAACCAGCAGGGGGCAGTGAAGGGGTTAAATATGTTCCCTGGGTGTGTTCTAACTGGGGGGGGGGCGGGGCTGGTCGGGACATAACAGATCTAACTGATCCCAGTGACAGGGATCAGTAGATCTCTCATGTCCCCTGTCACAGAACGGGGAACCACCATGTTTACATCGGCGGTTCCCCGTTCTGAGGCTCCTAAAAGATCGGCGGGCCGATGTCCGCCCGAGCCACGGGCACGCTCGCGCAGCGCGCCGCTGCTGCCGCCAGGGGGCGCGCGAAGAGCGTGCACAGGGGACGACGTCCATGGACGTCGTCCCGGCATTTCAGATCTGCGCTGGAGCCGTACTTCGGCAATAGCGCGGATCTGAAGTGGTTAATACTAACCCTTTAAAAAAAAAAAAAGTAAAGGTAAACCCTTATACTGTACGGCTATGTCTCCCGCAGTGCTAGAATGTAAAATACTGAAGTTACCCACTATATGTACTGTAATTCATCCAAGCATGTTTTCTTTGGTATGCGCTGTCGTGTTTTTTTATGTTTGGAATTGTAACTGACTATGAAAGCAAGACAGCCTGGCAACTAGTATTTCCAGGAGACTAGCAGTGGGGGCCATGTTAAAGCTCTTAAAAAGACCTTAGAAATCTCTCTTGCTACTGCAGCACAACAGTGACCTATCCTGTTTGGCCTCTGCTCAGCAATGAGATATTTGTGGATTCCTGCATTACATAGGTGTATGGGTCCGAAGTGTATACATTTCAGTATCTGTGTGATGTAAGCACTAAACTTTTCTTCCTTTTAATTTAAATTAGAATTCACATATTTTGCAAGGGATTTCAGATAGTTAACATGCAAGTCTTTCATATGTGTAGAAATTGATCTGCCCTCTTTTTTAAAAAAAAAATAAATTGATCTGTAAAATGCTGAAGGTTGGAGTCATGGTAGCCTTATAGTGGACCATACAGCCAAATTAGGCCAATTAATCTTTGATGCAGATATACCACAGGAGGGCTAAGTATAACACAATACGCTGTAAAAGATCTAGCTAAACTTACATGATGATAAGCAAAGATTTTTTTTTTTTTTTTTTCTGTATTCTTTCCTATTTTAGGTATGTGCTGGGTGGAGGTGCCCTCTGTATGGAGCTTCTTACTAAGCAGGTAGGTAATATAAGTATTTCCCTCTGGACCTGTTTCCATATGGCATCACTTAGCAATAACTGATTTCTTCCATAATTGCGTACATTTTTGTTTTGTTTTTTACGGTCACCTTTTTATTCCTATGCTAGTACAATTTTTTTCTTGTGACTTAAAGTTGTAATTTTGGTTGATGGTATATGTAGCGTATATATGTCCTTGTGTCTCTTTAGGGCTGGAGCAGTGCCTATTCAATAGAATCTGTTATCATGCAAATCAATGCTACCCTGGTAAAGGGAAAAGCACGTGTGCAGTTTGGAGCCAACAAGGTGGGTATTTCATGTATTTAAGTGTGTGTGTGTGTGTGTTTTATATAGCTATCATTTTTTTATACATAATCCTTATCAGTGACTTTTTTTTCTTTCTTTCTTTTTAGAATCAGTATAACCTTGCTCGAGCACAGCAATCCTACAAATCCCTAGTACAGATCCACGAGAAGAATGGTATTGCTCAGATTTAGAAAAAAAAAAGTGACTTTATAAGTTATCTTCCTCTTGTTAGGAAAAATGTGCAGCATAAAATGAAACTATGTTTCTGGGTCAATTTTTAGTATGTCTGTTTGTTTTTTTTTTTGTTTTTTTTGTTTTTTTTGTTAAAGGCTAAGTTCACCTTTTTTTTTGGGGGGGGGGGTTCTTTTAAAATCCAGCTTCCCTATGTACCAATATACCAGTAATGTACCTTTGCTGCACAAAAATACACATTGTCTTTGGTTTTGAAGACCAGGCCTACCTCCATCCATGGATGTAGTTTGCAGATCCTTTCAGAAACTTCCAGGTAGACAGACACACGGGACGGAGAAGCCTGGAAAGAGTTTACCAGCTGTCCTCATTAGCACACCTTCAACCATCAACTAAGTTTTCACAGCACCCCCGGCATTCCTCCATGTGTGAATTTGCCTGACTTCCCCAGCCTCCCTTCAGATGGGCTCAGGGTGCATGCTAAATGCCATGGGGCCACATGCAGCCTATGGGACAGCCCTGATGTAGTGCAAGAGCCTGCCTGATTGGATAGGTGTGTCGTCCTATTATATCATTTTGGTAAATTTAAAGGGGATTGAACAGAGATTGTATAATCAGATTGTATAGTGTATGGCCACATTTATACATCTAAAATTACCTAGTTGCGCTTTCAGTGTCATTACTCGTTAACGGCACACCAAACACAGAAGCAAACACACATTTTGCCACATGAAAAAACAGGTGACAAATGCAGTAGAACACTTACTAAAATGTCCCACAAGCTACTTTTACAGCTGTAGCTCAGCTCATTGAAATCAACGGGCTGTCCTAAGTGTGTATGTGGGGAAAAACACGCCAAAAAATGTGTTACCACTACTCTAGGTGTGAATGGAGCCTGAAAGTGAAATTGGTGTGTTTACACAAGAACAGTGAGGCTCCATTCAGATCTGTGTGTTTCCAAACGCATGACAAACTGCACAGAAAATGCATGCTTTGCCATGCATTTCAGAAATGCACTGCAAATGTGCATGGTGTTTGTCATTGCTTGTTAAAGGATCTCCAAGTGCGGCAAATGCACCGAAAACTGCAGTAATGCGCCACTCCACAAAAAAGTTCCGGAGCTTCTCTGGGGCAATTGTTGCGCATAGGACAGCCTATTCAAGTGAATGGACTCGCCTATGCATGAGTGAAACCCCCCCCAACAAACGCATGCAATTTGTATAAAATCAGACAGGTCCTTCTACTACGTAGCTGATGGGAGATCAAAAGGCGAGTGTACAATCAGATTGTATAGGAAGTGGGTGGATGGTGGTATTGTAATGAGGGAGGTCTGGTCTAGTGTTTTGGACACGCCCTATCACACCCTCTTCTGTGATGCAACAAGGAAGTGAAGGCTTCTGGGAGATGACCTAACAGAAAGTGAATGCTGATACAAGCTACAGGAAGTCATGTCATCTGAAAATCTGTTCAAAGATGCAACAAGACTGACAAGATTTTAATTATCATGTCAATGAGGTAAGTGAGGGAAAAGCACATTGGGATAGCTGGGCCAAAAATGGCATTGGAAAAGCTTCTATTTATTATGATAAGTGAAATTTTGCCCAAAAAGGTGAACTTATCCTTTAAGCCATTTTGCCAAATAAAAAAAACCTATAGTATATTATTGATTATGTACTGAAACATTGGACTAAGGAAGAGGGGTACATAAAACAGGCTTCTTTTGGCACAACTGAAACAGCTGAATATATAAAAAGGCAACCAGTACCACTTCTGGCTTAAGGAAAGAACAGAAAATCCTTCACATGAAGGGTTTTATACCAATCTTTATTAAAAGGTTTTTTTTTTTTTTTTTTTATTTTTATTAACCATCTAAATCAGTAGAGTAATACGTATCAAACCCTTCAGGTCTTCTGCATCAAATGTCTAAACAGTCAGATGTATATGTAAGGGCTATGAAGTAGAAGCAACAGGCGTGTTATGGGAGTTAGCCACATTTAAAGAGGAAGTAAGCCCTGATTTGTTTTACTTCCTCTTCGTTGCTCTGTTATTTGCAATGTAAAAGCATAATAGGCTAGTATGCATCGCCGCCAATTGTGGCACGATGTCAGTGAAGGAACGGCACAAAGGCTGTTTGTTCACTGCGCATGGAAGTACACTGCATATCTCCTAAACCGTGCAGGTTTAGGAGATATGCAGGGAACCTACAGGTAAGCCTTATTATAGGTTTTCCTGTAGATTAAAGTGGTGGTTAGGAGTTGACAACCACTTTAAGTCTGGTACACACCATTAGGTTTTTTTTTTTGTTTTTTTTTTTTTTTTTGTTTTTTTTCGTTCAACCCAGTTGGTTGATCGGAGCTGCTGTACTAACAATCCATGTTAGTACAGCGATCTCACCTGCTGTGCTATTGTGTTCAGATGGGGACATTGCCCCGCCAGAATACTCAGGTCAGCGCTCTCAGCCAATGGCTGAGAGCGTTGATCAGGAACCAGTCGGCTGCTGGTTTTCCAGCATGCACGTCCAATGCGATGGAATCCGGCTGCCATACACACGGACCAAATGTCGGCTGGTCTTAATTGAACCGGCTGATGTCGCCCAACATTTGGCCCGTGTGTACTAGGCTAACTAAGAGTTTGTAAGTAAACGCTTCAACTATCACTTGTCCAGCCGATCAATGTATGTGTATGACGGATAATGAGCACATTGCCCTCTACACATAAAAAGAATGAATATGCTTTCACTTAAAATGCTGTAGTAAAGAATCGGCCCTTTTGAGGCCTCATA
>BLSH010011962.1:170316-192223 GCA_018402905.1 Glandirana rugosa
TGAGCCTCCTCCCCCTGTGGTCATCTTTGACCTCTGACCGGGGTATGACCAACCTTGAATAACTGTTTTGCCATCGGCCGCCGTGACCTCCTCAAACACTTCCGTTTGACCGAGGCGGAGTCTCCCATACTAGACCCTGCGAAATTGGTGAACGGCTGGCGGCTAGCCTCTAACTGCCGCCGTTTCACCGAGACATTGCGTTTTGCGGCAGTATGCTGCCGCCGACGCTATGTCTCTATGACACTCGCGCGCGCGCGCGCGAGTGACACAAGCCCCCCCCGGTCCCTCGCCCACGCCGCCGAAGCTAACGGCGGCCGGTGGGCGCTACGGGGGGGGCCTCGCTTACTCGCCTCCAGGCACATACATTTGTGCCTGGAGGCGAGACACACTCCCCCTTCCCTTCACTAGTGTCGGAAGAGCATGTACTTCCGACACTATTGAAGGAAAGGGGTCGATCCGTTCAGGGGGATGCTCACAGTATCTCTGTATCGCAGCCGCCGTCGTATGACGGCGTTTTGCGTTACAGAGCCACTTTGCCGCCGTCAATCTCCGATCGGCGGTCGGCAAGTGGTTAAAGCGTCCCAGATCATACCCTCTGAGGCGGAGCCAGTTTGCCTTCACAAACTCCTCCAGTGCCGCCGGCTACCGTTTTGTCAATAAGTTCCAACCAGTATGGGGCCAGTCTCCAGTTTCTACTGGTGTCCCCCTCCTCCGAGTCCACCGACGGCACTAGAGGAGAGTGGTCCGACAAACCCCTAGGCAAATAACCTCATTAATTCTATGGAGGATCCCCTCATTGCCTATGGCTAAATCAATCCTAGACAGCGTATCATACGAGCTGGAAGAACAGGAAAACTGCCGCTTCTCTGGATTGTACATTCTCCATATATCCATTAAGCGTGCTTCTTCCAGAATATGGGAGAGTCTGACCCTGGATGGGACCCCTCTCCTCGGGGGCAATCTGTCCTTACTCTCTTCAACCACCGTGTTGAAATCTCCCACTGTTATAGTTGGAATATGAGATTTGTCCATGATAAAGTCCAATATCTCATATAGCAACTCGACTCTAAATGGTGGGGGAATATATAAGTTGATCAAAACCAGTTCCATGTTTTCTATTAGACAATGTAATAAAATGTATCTACCCAACTCGTCAGCTTTGACCTGTCTGCAGGAGAACATCACTCCAGTTCTCACAAAGATACTCACTCCCCTTGAGTAAGAAGAGTAGACTGAGTGAAAATGTTTTTGGAATCTCCTACTCCCTACTTGGGAGAGAGATTCCTTTGTAAAATGAGTCTCCTGGAGACAGATCACGTCTATCTTATGTAAATCCACATACTTGAACACAGCACCCCTCTTTATGAGGTTACCTAAGCCCCTTACATTCCAGGAGCCTATTCTAAACCTTTTTAGCTGAGACATATAAGCGGATCAGCAATTGGCCAGAGGAAAAGACAAAAAAAAAGGAAGAAAGAAAAGCTCGTGCTTAGTGCATCCCTAATTCCTTCTCTATATATTGTGACCTTGGTTACAGTGTATGTGTCTATATCCTGAGTTTTCCATTTACTACTTTATTCCCCCCTCGCATGTGTTCTTTTCCAATCACCGTGCCATATACATATGTGTTTTTGTTTTCCTCTCACCCCCTCTTCCATCCAATCCTCCCCCCCCCCCCCCCCATCCCGTACGTAGGTCACCCTTGGGGACTCGTTTTGTGACCTTTCCTACCTTAAGTGAGCAAAATCCACACATACCATCCGACCGCCTCTCTTTCCCCCATTCCAACCTTTCGAACTCACAGCAATCCTTTACAAACCCTCTTTTCACAATTTCCATTCCTTTCCACCATGCACTGTGCTCTCCCCACATCCCACTGTACAACTTCCCGTCCCTGCTCCATGAAAAGAAAAAAAGAAAAAAAAAAGCCAGCAAATATCTAAAAAAAGAAAAAAAAAAAAAGAAACAAACTATGTGAAAAAATAAAAACTGGTACTGCTTTGGCCGGAACTCAGCACTCAGCCTGCAGACTCAAAAACAATAAATGCCCTATGCTTTTTCATGATCCCCTTGTAGTCTCTCCTTGTTGGCTTCAATCCATTTCACCACTCCCTCTGGGGTATCAAAAAATTGTGTTGCCCCTAATCCCGAGATACGTAGGCGTGCTGGGTATAAGAGCGCGTATGGGATCTTGAGTTGCTGCAGTTTACGCTTCACTTCCAGAAATCTTGTTCTGTGTCTCTAAGTCCGGGGAGAAGTCAGGGTATATAGAAATTTTCGTTCCATTAAAAAGGACATTCCCCTTTTCTCTTATTTTTCGTACGATCATTATTTTGTCTCTGTAATTTGAAATTTTAGCAAGGATTGGGCTTAAAGGGGACTCGGTGAGCTCTTTCTATGAAAAAGTGTGGGGAGAGAGCATCTCCACCCACTGTGTCTCTAATCCAGGTTTCCAAGAATTCCACTGGGTTTGGCCCTTCGCAACGTTCTGGCATGCCTACTATTCTTATGTTCTCTCTCCTGAGCCTATTTTCCAAATCGTCCATTTTTAAAGCATACATAATTAATTTTTCCTTCACTTCTTGAGCATCTTTTTTTAATGGATATACCTCATCCTCCAACACGCCAACTCTTTCCTCTACTTCAGTTGTTCTTTCTTGTTTTGCTTGAATTTCTTGACGCACCTGTAATACCTCGTTTCTAACTTCTTTCATTTGTTCTGAAAGGTCACTTAAGGCTGATCTACATGTATTCACCGCCTGTAGTACCGCTCTTAGAGAAGGTTCAGCTTCTAACTGGGGGCCAGGGGGCATAGACATATTGGCTAAGCTTTCCATGTTGCCCTGTAATGGACCACTAGACCCACTGGTATTTAGGCCTGGCTGCCCCTGGCTCAGTCTGCTTGAGTTACTTGCCTGCTGAACCTTGCCTTGACCAATGGGTCCCCCCTTAGCTGGGGAGTGAGCAGGAGTGTGAGCGAACTTCTCCAGTTTCGCTGCAGCGGCCGAGTTCCCTTTAGTTTTTTCCTTGGTTGCCTTTTGTCTCCCTGCTGGATCCTGTGCTGCCCCTTCCTCACCTTTTTTCTTCACCATGATAGAAGGCGCCCGGACCGCACGTGCCGTCTGGCCCCCTTCACTTCAAACCCGCAGCTGTGGCTTTTTTTTGGAAGGTCACCTCTAGGTGGATCAGGAGATAATCTAATAATAATAAGCTGTGGCCAATACGCTCCAGTTTGAACCTTTCAGATCACACTCCTGGTGCAATCCTGATACAATCCAATGTCCCCTTCCACTATCAATAAGAGTGTGGTATCCGGGTACGGTCTTAAATCCCTCTAATTAAGCAGGGCCAGCATTGCGCAAATGTCCTTACCAGAGAGCAATTTCCTGGGCCACTCTGATATGACCTAGCCTACAATGTAATGGATTATAGCCTATCTCTTTAATTCAGGGTAATAGAGTTTGTGGATCTCTCTTTATTAAGACATTTTTTTCTCCCACTATGGAACCGTTCCTAAATGCAGGTCCGAACCCCTCTATACACCCAAGTTCATTGGCACCCAGCCAGAGGAAGCGTATGTCAGGCCGTGGACCATAACATAAACGCCTGTGTGTAGAGTGTAATTTGTGAACCTCTTTATATTAGGGGATTAACCTGCTGCCAGTCGACTCCAGGCTTCATATATAAAGTAGATTCAGAGCCCCTCTGCAGCAAACAGTCCGTTAAAGCAATATATGCCTTACGTTGTGATTTGTTTCCGCATTTACCATGTTGTTTAACTGTTCAGACAACAATTTAGTCAGGGTACCCCCGCACATCTCCTTTTTTTTTACAGGCAGTGTTAACCGTCTCTCCAGCTTTACTATGCATAGAGTTGCTGCGCAGGTACATACCAGAAAGCCACCATGTGTTTTAAATTCACTATCCTGAGAAGAATAGCACTTTGCTCATAAAATCCTATTCGGTGCACAATGTGTCCCTCCCAGTTTAGAGAGAGGTAGCAGTGAATATCCAAGGCAGAGCAACGGCAAAATAGCAGCAACCCTCATCAGTCCTATCTTATCTGTAAACCAGGATAGCAATAAGACAAGTCACCACTTATGTACCTGTAGGGCTTCTTCCTTACGCTCCGCTGTTTGGCTGTGCCGCTGTGTTACCTTGCTATGTAGACTCGCTGCGCGCTTAGGGGGCGGCTCGAACCTCCGAGGGTTACTGCTGTGACCTCTCCATTCCTCCCGCCGCCTGTCCTGAGCGGGTCAGCCCGCTTGTGTCACAGGCAGAGTATCCAGCTTTCAGGCACATCCAGGCGCAGTATGCGGCTATGCACTGCAGAGCCCCGCCATCAGGATCTCCATCGGGAGCAGGGATGGGAGCCGCCGCACACGTGTCTGCTCATTCCAGCATCCGGTCACGCCCCCAGAACGTCACTTCTGGCATGACTATATTCTAGTAAATCAAGGACCAATGTTGCAGGGATAAAGGAAACCTGTACTAAGAGAGACCATCA
The DNA here is from genome assembly GCA_018402905.1 of Glandirana rugosa. Classification (NCBI taxonomy): domain Eukaryota; kingdom Metazoa; phylum Chordata; class Amphibia; order Anura; family Ranidae; genus Glandirana; species Glandirana rugosa. The sequence continues at coordinate 174,824 of BLSH010011962.1, forward strand.
TTGCTGACTTCTGGAAAATATTTGGCGATCATTTTCAATCAAATGCTTTCAGAACTGATCTAGAACAGTGGTTCTCAACCCTGTCCTCAAGTACCCCCAACAGGCCATGTTTTGGGAATTTCTCTTAGATAAAATAGCTGTCCAAAATACCAAGCCATTAACTGATTTAAAGCACCTGCAAACATGGCCTGTTAGGGGTACTTGAGGACAGGGTTGAGAACCACTGATCTAGAACAAACCCGATTAGATTAGGACTATCCAAGCTCATTAGTTGCATTCATTTTGTTTTTCTAAATTTAAAAGGGTTGATCTTATTGAAGGCAAATACTCTGTGTTTACTTTGCAGTAATCTTTTCCTTGGCTGAAAATATTTTTTGCTTGCAAATGATTGGGTGATGAAGAACAGCAGCTCATTTACTAAGTTATGAAAATGCACTTGCAAAGTGAACAGAATGTTTGCTTTTTAGTAAATTAAAGTAGAACTACAGAAAAAACATATTTTTTTTTCATCTTGGATAGAGTAAGAGGGTTATAACTCCTGTCAGATATAGATATATATATATATATATATATATATATATATATATATATATATATCTCTATTTTTTTTTTCCGTGATCTGTGTGCCATTGCAGAGATTTCACTAACTCTCCCATAGCCAAACAGGAAGGGGGAGGAAATCCCTGCAAATTAAGGGAATTCCTTGGGGACCCCCAGGTCACAAGAACTAGTGACCCCCATTGGAAGATTTCCCCTCTATTACTTTTCTGGGGACAACCCAAAATTTGGGGTTTTCTTTTACTTTCACTTTCAATGATAATGGTAAAGAGGAAAATAGAGAGGGTGGTTCTCTTTAACAGTGACACAGACAGCAGTAAAAACTGACAGGTGTTCTAATCCCTCTCCACTTTAAACAAAACTTTAAAAAATTGCCTTTAGTTATACTTTAACCCCAGTGACTCTAAAAGTAAGCGCTGTTGTATCAACTTGACAACTAGTCAAGTGTCTGCAGTGGCAGCCTCCATTCTTTGTCAGTGCAAGTGTATGAAGGATGTGCCAGTTTTGGATTCCCTTATCAACCCAATCCCCCAACCCTCATCAATGAGTATTATGTATATAGAGCAGCTTTTGTAAGTCTTGCATTGTAACTTTCAAACTACATCATTTTCCTTTGTCGTAAGTCATTTTTAATGGGCATTTTAGAAACAGCCTGGATTACCTCCCAAAATTAAACTCCAGTTTTTGAGTGAAAATCTTCAGGACAGTTTACATTGCTGGTATTCTAGATCTCCTCTCACTGTTCAGCCGCTACACCTATTGTTGGTATCAGACACTTTAGGGAGTGTTGTATGCCTGCTCCCCACTGCACAGTCTGGTTCTGCAAGCTGGCAAGTCACAACAAAACAGAAGTGATGTGACGGGTGGAAAGGACCACAGCTGAGGATGTGGCATTTTACACACTAGAAAGTGTTTGGCAGAAGTAGTTCTTGAATAGTTAAGTTTAACTTTTCTTTTAATACTGTACATTGCAGGATTGGCTAATTCTTTTTGCCTACGAATGTTTTTGTTTTGTTTTTTTATTAGCAAAACTATACTCCCATAAATGCTTATGGCTCAAAAACGCTGATAAATAGCCTTGTTTTTAAGCTTTTCTCAGAGTGTATTTTACAGCTGAAAAAAAGTGATTTTATTATAACTTACTGTAAAATCCTTTTCTCTGAGTTCACTGACAGACGCAGCCTTCTTATGACACGTGAGGTTATGCTCATATTACTAGGAGTAGACTAGGCAAAAATAAAACAAAAGCATAGGTTGGACCCTCCCAGGGGGCCATCCTCACCTTAGCATATAATCCCCCTGCTCTGCATAGCACATCAGTTCGTAACAAGCCGTACAAACTCAACACAGAGGGGTGGGTGCTGCGTCTGTCAGTGAACTCTGAGAAAAGGATTTTACGATAAGTTATAATAAAATCCCTTTTACTCTTCCGTTCACTGACAGACGCAGCTTTCTTATGACACGTGGGGATGTCCCAAAGCTGTGCCAATCAAGAGGGGTGGGCAAACTATAACTGTACCCAACAGAAAAATCCCTCTCAGGTGGCGTTAATCGTGCCTACACTGCCACTTGTAATACTTTGCGGCCAAAGGCAGCATCTGAAGATCCTGAAACATCAATTTTGTAAAACTTAGTAAACGCGTGCACTGAGGCTCAAGTAGCCGCTTTGCACACCTGAGACACCGAGGCCTGGTGTCTAAATGCCCAGGAAGTACTAACTGCCCTGGTGGAATGAGCTGTGACTGGAAACGGGGGAACCTTGCCCCGAATCTCATATGCATGAGACACGGTCTTCCTTATCCAACGAGAAATGGTAGCTGACGAGGCCGCCATGCCTTTGCGCGACCCTTCCGTCAGCACAAATAAAGAATCAGACTTACGAAAAGAAGCTGTAAAAACAAATACACCCGCAAAGCCCTCACCACATCCAAAGAATGCAGTTCAACTTCTTTGGGATGCGATGGGTGCGGGCACAATAAGGGAAGAACAATATCCTCATTTAAATGAAAAGAAGAAACCACCTTCGGAAGAAACTAAGGGGAAGGTCGCAAAACCGCCTTGTCCTTGTGAAGGACCAAGTAAGGTGACTTGCAGGATAAAGCTGCTAACTCAGACACCCGCCTAGCGGATGTGACAGCCACCAGAAAAGCCACTTTCTGCGACAACAGTCGCAAGGGAATGTCCCTAATCTTTTCATATGGTGGTTTCTGCAGCACAGAAAGCACGAGATTCAAATCCCACGGTGCCAGAGGCGACCGTATCCAAGGAGCCACATGACGTACCCCCTGTACAAATGTATGGATCAATGAATGAGACGCCAAGGGCCGTTGAAAAAGAACCGCCAGGGCCGAAATCTGACCCTTAAGCGTACTTAACGCCAGGTTCTTGTCCAGTCCTTGCTGCAAAAAAGTCAGTACTCTGGACACTATATAAGAGCGGGGTTCCAACCCCCTGCCTCGCACCAGGTAATATAGGCCTTCCAGGTCCTATGATAAATCTTACGTGAGGTACCTTTACGTGCTTCAATCATAGTAGGGATCACGGAGTCCGAGACACCCCTATCCCTCAACCTGGGACTCCTTGGTGAACACTCGGGGAGATGAAGCCAACCCGAAGAGAAGTGCCACAAACTGGTAATGCAGATCTCCCACTGCGAAGCGTAGAAAACGCTGGTGACTGTGACAAACTGGAACGTGGAGATACGCGTCCATGATATCCAGGGACGCCATGAATTCCCCTTGGTGCAAGCCAGCCACGACCGAGCGGATGGACTCCATCCTGAGTCTCTTCGTCTTTATGAAGCAGTTTAATGCCTTCAGGTCCAGAACTGGCCTGACACCGCCCTTTTTGGGCACCACAAAGAGGTTCGAGTAAAAACCGTGAAATCTTTCCAGCATGGGTACCGGTACAATCACCCCCTGTTCGGCAAGTGCCCGAACGGCGCCTAGAAGGGCCTCCCAACGCCCCTTGAGGGAGTCTTAAGTTTGAAGAGAAGAACCTTTCTGGGGGCAGAGAGATGAATTCTATCCTGTACCCGGAGGACACCGCCTCCAGTACCCACCGATCGGTGATGAGGGCAGCCCGGAACTGGGACCCCCGCCCGGGGAAAGAACTCCCCAAATACCGCCCTCAGCTGTTCCAAGGACACCAGGGTTCCCGGGGTGGATTGTTGATCCGCAGGTACACCTGCCATAGCATTGCCGGCCTCTGACATCCCAGCCTTCTGGCACCCCCACTGTGTGACCACCACCTCTACCCCACCAATCAGCCAGGGAGACCCGGGAGGATTGCACCCACCGCTACCAGCACCCAGGGAGAGCCAGTTATACTTGCTGTTTTAAATGCCTCAGCACTGTGACTGGAATGAGCAATGCCCAAAAATCCACTGCACTTCAAGAGCCTGCACCACCGAGTGTCAGCCACGTTGTCCAAGTGAAACCGGAAGTACTACTTCCGTTTTTATCACTTCCTATAATACCAAAAACGACCACTGGGGGCTGCCAGAGGACAGGCTGAAAACCGCATGGGCTACCAAACAATGGATGCTGCCATTAACACAAGCAGAGCTTATATCAAAATGGCGCGGTCGGTGGACGAACGAACGGTGATCCACACCAAATGGCGGCAAACCGCTTAATGCAGTGCTCCGAACGGTCAGTGCAAGGTGCGGTACTGCGGGGGGGGGGAGATAATCCTCAAAGGGGTACCACCCAGTGTGTCCCCACTAACGGACTTGGAGCCCTTACCCGCTGAGCTGGGCGGACGAAAAAACTTCTGCTGACCTGAAGAAACAGGGCCCTGCCTACGGCGAGAATCCCGCCGCTTTGGCTCTGGAAGGAAAGTACTCTTCCCTCCCGTGAAATCCTTAATGATTTCATCCAACTGTGGGCCAAACAGACGCCCTCCCTGAAAGGGAAGATCTGTAAGAGCTTTCTTTGAAGCCTGGTCATCCGACCAGGAACGGAGCCACAGCACCCGCCTGATAACAATTGCAAAAACAGACATTTTTGACAGCATAGGAAGCAGGTCCAAAGCCACATGGCATATGTAGCGGAGACCCTCTTCCAAATGTTGTGCCTGCTGTATTTCAGCCTGTGCACACTCACAAGTTAAACCGGAGTGTAATGTGGCAGCGTGCTCGTGAAGAGATTGCGCCGCCATCGCAGCTGCTAGAGCAGGCCGCATGGCTGACCCACGGCCGCTTCCTTAAAAGACGGAGACCCCTCCAAGGGAATGGTCGTTGCCTTATTCAGACGGGCCACTGGGGGGTCCACCGCTGGGGAAGCCCATCTCTTAGTAAAACTATCCTCAAAGGGGTAGCGAACAGCAAAGCTTTTAGGTAAAGCAAAGAAATTTTGCGGCCGTAGCCATTCCTTGAACACCGCCTGTTCAAACACCTGAACATAAGGGTAAGCCCTAGGGGACCTAGGGGGTTTAAGCGATCCACAAATATATATGGACTCGTGACTCTCCTACTTGGTCAAGCCGCATGGAGTCGCGAATATCTGATCAGAGCAGCCACTATCGCTTTGTCGCTCGAAAATGGAGCCTCCTGATCACCTTCGCCGTCTGAGGGCAGTTCACCCTCTGATAGATCCACGGGTGTGACCACTGAGGCGCTCTCTGGATGCGAATCCCCACCGGCCGGCTACCACAGAAGCTGCCCAGGTGCCCACTTTCCACGCCCCTAGGACGGAAGAGGGGTCCACTCACCAATCCGACGGGCGCAGCGGGTAGCCACCCGGAGCAGACTTGCCTCCCCATGGAGAGGCATGCTGCTGGACAGGAACAAAACCAGTCACTGGGCTCTAGTGGGTTTTAGCCACTGGCCGCCCGCACGGAACGGGCGCTATGCGGCGGGCCCCCGCTAAGGGTAGCTAGCATAGTGTTGGCCAGACTGGGGAAAGTTTTTGGATTCTAGATATCCTATATACCACCAGCCGGCTTCTTGATAGCAGTCTTCATCAGAAAAAAATCTTCAGGAGACCGCAGATCCCATAGGAAACCAGGTCTACTCCTTGCACTAGGCAATTAAAAACTGATGTGCTATGCAGAGCAGGGGGATTATATGCTAAGGTGAGGACTGCCCCCTGGGAGGAGCCAACCTATGCTTTTGTTTTATTTTTGCCTAGTCTACTCCTAGTGATGAGCATAACCCCACGTGTCATAAGAAGGCTGCGTCTGTCAGTGAACGGAAGAGTAATTCTTCTTAAGGCCTCATGCACACAGGACGTTTTTTTGACAGTTTTACAGCAGCTGTTTTTAGCTGCAGATGTTTTTTTCTACAGTTAATAAATCCTCCATCATGTTATCCTATGTGTTCATGCACACATAGGCTGTTATCAACTGTTTTTAGCAGTGACGTTTTTGAGCTGTAAAAAAAAATCCCAAGACTGGAGGGTTCTTCATGTTTTTCAGCTGTAAAGTGTTCAAATGCCCAAAAACATCGACCCCCAATGTTTTTAGACGCTTTAGATCAATTGGAAAAAAAACACACTGCTGGACCTTTTTAATATGCAAAAAAACGCACAAAAACGGCGGTAATTTAACGCTGGTAAAAGCTGAAAAAAAATCACTGATAAGCTACAGATGGTTTTTGGATGTGTTTTTTTTTAAGTCCTGTGTGCATGAAGCCTAAAACCCACTAGTTATGGGGGGGGGGGGGGGTTCCAATGGTAACATGGTGGAGAGTTTATTGGCTGCAGAAAAAAAAATTGCCTGAAGCTAAAACAGCAGCTATAAAAATGTCCAGTGTGTAAGGTGTCTGAACACTGAAAAAAGGAAAGCTGAAACCCAGCCTTGCATAACCCCCTTCTACTCCCAACATGCCTTCCACTTCTTTTGTTGCTTTCTAAAAAGCAGAACTTCACCTAAAAAGGAGTTATGCTTTGACCACCCTCCCCACCCCCCTCTGCTTTTGTAACTTTTTTCTGGCTAATGTGGATAAAGACTGCTGATAAGGTGGGGGGGGGGGGGAATAATTGTTAGCGATTTAACGACTTCCCGCCCGGCCTATAGGCCAATGACGGCCGGGCAGTGGTTCAGTTATCATGCCTTGATGCCTTTCAGGGTAAGTCTGACCCACTGCATTACTGATCTCGGTAAAGAGCTTCCATCGAAAGCTCTTTACCACGTGATCAATCATTGCTGATCAGTGTAAACAGGGAGAGCTGATCGGCGGCTCTCCTGACGGGGGGGGGGGGCGGCATCTCTGCAGATTGTTTATCAGCGCAGCCCCCCCTAGGATCATCACCCAGGACCACCAGGGAGCCCATCCTAGACCACCAGGTAAGGGGCACGATGCCCAACATGGATGACAGTGCCAATTTCCGATGCCACCCAGGACCACCAGGGAATGAAACATTTCAGTGCAATCTGTCATTGCTGCCCACCAGTGCCATCTATCAGTGCTGCATATATGTGCCACCTCATCAGTGCCCATCAGTGATGGACAAAATGTAATTACTTAGGTGGTAATCAAATACCAGCAAAAGAAAGCTCTATTTGTGGGAACAAAATGATAAAAATGTTTGGGTACAGTGTCACATGACAGCGCAATTGCCATTCAAAATGTGACCGCCTTGAAAGCTGAAAATTGGTCTGGGCAGGAAGGGGGGTAAGTGCCTGGTATTGAAGTGGTTAAAGACCTATTGTCACAAAAATTGTGAGCAAGGTCAGCAGAAAGTTGCACTAGTTTATTTTTTGCAGTTTGTTGTGCAGGGGTATAAGCTACACCAACACAGTATTTATTTTCTGTTTGATTATAGTGTGGAGACAGCAGGGATGTGTTCACATGGGTGTTATTTTATTTGGTTGTGTGTTTTTATGCAACAGCACCTACAGGTACCACATCACAATTTCCTATATCGTATATACTTGAATTGTATTGTATAATGGATGAACTGGTACACTTAAAGGTAAATAGAGTTGTTAAATATTGGGGAGGTTTAAAGAGCCCTGATGTTTCAATATGTGAAATGGGAGGTTGCCATGACTTTAAAACGCTCCTGGGTTTGTATAGCCCTCCATTCTACCTACTTCACATATTCTATTTTTGTTTATAGGAGATTTAAATGCTGTGCCTGGACCCAATTAGATCTCAGTCCCATTCCCCAAAAATTACCTCTGCTGAACTGTCCACCAAACTGCCTTTTGAAATTTGTAGATGGAAGTACCCCTCAGTCTAAGCCAGTGGTTCTCAACTCCTGTCCTCAGGACCCACGAACAGGCCAGCTTTTAAGTATTACCTTGGGGAGATGCAGACTAGAATACTGCAATCACTGAGGAGCAAATTATATCACCTGTGATGTATTTCTGTTATCCTGCAAACCTGGCCTGTTAGTGGGTCCCAAGAACAGGAGTTGAGAACCACTGGTCTAAGCCTTCTCATGCTGCTCCATGTGTAAATCAGCCTCTCATACATACTTGACATCTGCCAACCTAAATCTCTCTTGCCTGATGATCTTTCTGCATGCTGTCTCCCACTTGGCTTCAGACCACTCCACTAGAACTTGCTTTCCAAGCCCCATGTAGTCCTTTCTGGTATCACCCTGGATTTAGATCTTAGAGGCACTCTCTAAAATTGTCTTCTTTCCATTTTCCCTGACCTGGTATGCATTTGGGAAGCGCATACTGTGTATGGATACATTACATTTGCACTATCAATGCCATAAGATGTCCTGCCACAGCTCCTTTACACAACCTGCAGAAATTGATGCAAGAGGCTTGTCACCCGTGTGACTAATCCAACTGCAGACATATTCAAGTAGCTGATGGGTGCACTAGGTGCATTCTCAATTTGCATCACAACTAAACATGACCTATTTAAAGATAGATCAGCAGAGTGACAAGAATGTCAGGGTATTGGCACTACTTGCCCATAAATAACTGTCCAAATCAATACCCAAGGTCCTCACACCAGAAGTACAGCAGGCTCCTGATTCCACTGAAGTCCTTGATGCTTTTTTTTTTTCCCCAGTTTTATACAAACTTATATACTACACTGCCTACGCGATATGATTCCTTCAGTCTTCTATCCCTGTTAGATGATAATGTGTTGTACTGTGTAGTGTACAAGTGTATGCAACATAACTTTCCACCTTAAAGCAGATCTCCATATTACATTTAACCTTGGTTTGTTTGAGCGAAGTTGGCCCAAATGAATGAACTACTTCACTAACAGTTACAGAGACCGTGTGCGTGATATAAACTGTATGTAGGCTCAGCTACCAAAAGTCTACAGCTCTGTGTTCTGGCAGTGGGAAGAGAACTTCCTGTCCTGCTCCCAGAACAGAATAGTCAGATGAAGCTTTGGGAGTCCAAGAGGAGTTTATATTTTAAGAATGAATACAAATGGCTGAGCCAAACTGATGCTGTCACAAACTCTGCCTCAACCAATCAGAGGAAGCTCAGATGTGTCAGCACTGTATTCCAACCAAAGCGCTTAAAATATGTCTAGCATTTTGCACAAGACCTACTCTCAATTTCTGAAAAAATGAGAATCTTGGCTATATTTTCTCACTTTACATCCAGTCAGCTTAGGCAACTTGTAACCCCCTAGTTGACAAACAACCAAGCCTGTGTGATCCACACGGGGAATCTCAACAAAAGAGTACATGGTAGGGTAGAAACATAACTAGAATCTCATGTATAATTGTAATATTATATTTTATTATTATTATTTTATAATACAAGAAATCAACTGGATGAGCTTTCTGTGTAAACTGTAGGTCTGTATGGACTGCCTGCAATTCAGAGACCCTAGGGCAGTGATTGCGAACCTTGGCACCCAAGATGTTTTTGAACTACATTTCCCATTATGCTCATGCACTCTGCAGTGTAGTTGAGCATCATGGGAAATGTAGTTCCAAAACAGTTGGGGTGCCAAGGTTCGCCATCGCTGCCCTAGGGCTTACTGAGGTTATACAGAGTGTGAACATGCAAAACCGATTACCAAAAAAAGGGGGGGGAGGGGGCAGGAAGGGTTCTTGTAGGCTTTGGTATAGATGAAGTCAATTATAGGTTGCCCAGACTGGTCAGATGCAGGGTGGGAAGTGCCCACACTTTAAGAAACTTGAAGTGGGAATCCTGTAAAATGCTGGTCATCTTTCATTAACCATTAGGGTGGTGCTTCACCGTAGCAAACTAAACAAGGTTTCTTCCATCCCCTGGCTATGGGGTGTTTGGCAGCAATGAACAGGTAACTTTCAAGCTTTTGTTGATAGCAGAATAAGCTTTGGATTAAGCAAAGAGCCAGGTTATCATCTTTATGGATGGGCACATGAAATAATGTAAAGGAGCCTGAAAACCCTGGACCAGAACCCCATTAAACGTTGAAAGGACCACCAGATATGAACATCTCTGCACTGGCCATAGCGCCTAAAGCAGCTATCTCTGTGTAATGGATTTGAACCTGCTATCTGGGCTGGGACCCAATACCATCTAAGGCGAACCTTGTATGCTGCCTCTAAGGTAGCAGTGTTAAAAGAACATCTCACAATGGAAGACCAGTCCTTGCTCTACTCAGCGTCAATAGACATTGCTAGGTCTCATTCCCAATGGGATTTATAAGAGGTGGAAGTGTTGATAGTAATCAGAGGGGAGTTAGGCATGGAGATGATGCCTAAAGAGCCGGGGGAGTATAAGTAAAGCCCCTTTCACACGGCCGTGTGTGGGGTCCATTTTGCTCAGCAGGGATCGCTCCGCTGAGCCGGCGAATGACAGATCCATCTCCGCTCACTGTGCGGAGACAGATCTGTCAGAGCTCCGCTCTCCTGGGAAATCAGATGACAACGGACCGCCTGTCAGTTGTCATCCGATCCCCAGACGGATGGAAAAATAGGGTTTCCATCCGTCTGATTTTATGGGGCATGGATCGGAGAGCAGCGGATGTCAGCGGACATGTCACCGCTGACATCCATCGCTCCATAGAGGTGCATGGAGTGTCCGTGCAGGTCCACCTGGAAAATGGACAGACGGACCTGAACGGAACATCCATGTGAAAGGGGCCTTAGTATGTTTAAAAGCTGTTTTTTTTAAAAAAGGATAAGTGGAATTGCGTCTTAGAGAGGTCATCCAATGATGAAGTTGAGCATAACAAAAAACTCTGCAGGCAATGCTTCTTTAGTCTCCTGGACTGAGGGCCAAGGAAGGAGAGGAAAGAAAAGGTGCAGGACATGAGGTGGTGGACCTGTGTAAATCCGTGGGACGACAACCAAGAAAATGTGCCTGGTTGTTCAAAACCTGGTGGGAATAGAGGGTTGTTTAAAAGTGGCAGAAGGGGTAGAAGGGGGACATGAGCTTACCTGAGTAACGGACCGAGTCCCAAAGTCTCCTGCTATGTGATGTAAGAAGACATAGGGAGTTCACTCTGTGGGGAAGCCACTGCAGGGACGACACTGGAATTGCTGGGCAATTGGGGAGCTCCTAGGGCAACCAAGACGGAAAATCAGTAGTTGCGTGGGGCAAGGTTAGTTGGGAGATTTGCGATGCCATGTAATTTTGCCATGTTAGGGACCCCAAACCCTCTCCGTAGTCTGTGTTTAGAGAGTTAAACGTGGGACTCTGGGCCGCTTATAGGCCCAAATAAAGGGAAGAATCCTATTCTGCAGTAGATGTAAGTAAAAGAAGGGGACTCAGATGGGCAGGGTTTGCAATTAGTATAGAATTTTGGGAAGTGCAGTATAGTCATAACTGCATGTAAATGACCGATTAACAACAAAGAGGGAAACTGCCACGATTGCATAATGGGATGTGACAGTTCGCAACTGTTATAATGCATACTTGCGTGCTGGATACCGGAGACATTGGGGTTATCTTTGAGTGCTATAGCCAGGGATTCAAGCGCTGGTATAAATAAAATAGGGGATAGGGGGTACCCCTGCCTGGTACCTCAATAAACAGCGAAGAGAGAGGAGAGGTGTTCAGAATATTTAACATTAGTGAAGGGAAAATAATATACTGTAGAGCTGAAATCTATGTAAGGATTGACTCACCAAAACCCCATGACTCCAGGACATAATGTAAGTATTCCCATGAGAGGGAATCAAAGGCTTTGTAGATATCAGACGAGAGGAGAAAGCACAGGATCTTACTATGGTTCAACAAGTGAATCCGATGGATCACCTTATGAATGTTGTCTCTCCTCCCCCCCCTCCTCCTTGCAGCCAGAGACAAAACCTACTTGGTAGGGAGTGCAAATACCTGTTGATTCAGGTGCCTAGGATTTTCATATCCACATTCCATAAGGAAATCAGACTGAAGGCTTGGGGATCAAATGCATCCTCGACGGATTTGGAAATCATAGTTATATGCACCCTTAACAAATCTGGGGAGGGCATGAAGCCTTGTTTCAGGCTGTTGAAGTAGGCCGCCAGGTGAGGTGAGGAAAATGTTTTATAATAAAGGCCAAAGAAACGTCAGGGCTGGGGGACCTTTGAGGTGAGGATGGATTTAATGGCCTGGGCCACCTCCAGTTCAGAGATATCAGCGTTGATCACCTTGCAGGCGGCCTTAATGAGGGGGGAGGTGAAAGTCTCAGGAGAATTGTTTTGCGAGGTCAGCAGAGAAAGGGGCCAGTTTGTCAAATAGTAAGGACAGAAAGTTAGCAAAAGAGGTGATTTTTACAGGTTTTGAGGTGAGGTTCCCATTACTGGTACGTAAGCAGATTGGTTTAGGTGAGCATCCTACTACATTCAGTTTCCTGTCTACCATCGTACTTGCACAAGTGTAAAATGTATGCTTGGTCCATCAGAGATTTTTCTGCTTTTTCAGAAGCTAGAAGGTCAAGTTCTGCAGTAAGGGATTCACTTGTTTTCTGGTTGAGGCCATTGGGACTTCCATAAGTCATTAGTTGAAGCAAGCTGTGAGGCAAACCCCTTCGGGCTCTGTTCTCTTGCCTGTTTCCTAGCAGAGGTAAGTTGAATAAGGTGGCCTTAGAGGGTTGCACTGTGAGCCTCCCATAGAGATATTTCAGAGGTTACTTGAGCCAGCGTTGTCTGGGAAGAAAGTTTGGATGTGAGAATGGATTTTAAGGCACATATCCTGGAATGTGAGGAGGGGCTCCTTGAGCCACCACTGAAAAGCAGGGCGGGTTAGTCCCAAGACTGTGAAAATAAAAACTATTGCTCAGACCATAGGGAGGCTGTGATAAAAATTTTGTCTACTAGCAATATGCAATGCAAGTGGTCAATCCTGCAGAAACTGCTTTGGGGGTTGGAATAAAAGATGAAATCCCAGCTGATGGGATGGAGCTCCCTCCAAGCATCAATCAGGCCATGGGCCTGGAGGAGCGTCTGCATTTGGGCTTCCAAGCCCAAATAAGTTTATCTTGGTCTCATCAGACAACAGGACATGGTTCCTGTAATCCATGTCCTTAGTCTGCTTGTCTTCAGTAAACTGTTTGCGGGCTTTCTTGTGCATCATCTTTAGAAGAGGCTTCCTTCTGGGATGACAGCTATGCAGACCAATTTGATGCAGTGTGCGGCGTATGGTCTGAGCACTGACAGGCTGATCCCCCACCCCTTTAACCTCTGTGGCACTGCTGGTAGCACTTATACATCTATTTCCCAAAGACAACCTCTGGATATGACGCTGAGCATGTACACTCAACTTCTTTGGTCGACCATGTCAAGGCCTGGTCTGAGTGGAACCTGTCCTGTTAAACCTCTGTATGGTCTTGGCCACCGTGCTGCAGCTCAGTTTCAGTGTCTTGGCAATCTTCTTATAGCCTAGGGCCCTAGGCCATCTTTACGTAGAGAAAAAAATCTTTTTTTCAGATCCTCAGAGAGTTCTTTGCCATGAGGTGCCATGTTGAACTTCCAGTGACCAGTATGAGAGAGTGAGAGCGATAACACCAAATTTAACGCACCTGCTCCCCATTCACACCTGAGACCTTGTAACACTAACGAGTCACATGACATCGGGGAGGGAAAATGGCTAACTGGGCCCAATTTGGACATTTTCACTTAGAGGTGAACTCACTTTTGTTGCCAGCGGTTTAGACATTAATGGCTGTGTGTTGAGTTATTTTGAGGGGACAGCAAATTTACACTGTTATACAAGCTGAACACTCACTACTTTACATTGTAGCAAAGTGTCATTTCTTCAGTGTTGTCACATGAACAGATAGGATAAAATATTTACAAAAATGCAAGGGGTGTACTCACGTTTGTGAGATACTGTATGTTCCTTGCTAAAGAAGATTATTGTTTATCAAGTTGTTATGGGTAAAATTCTGCTTTAAATTGTTTCCTACTGTGTTTTTCAACCACTTTTTTCATTCTCCGTGAGCTACCGAACCTCTTCTTTTCCCTCTCACTTCTGTTTGTTTGAAATGAGCAGTGCAAGTTGGTTGCAGTCATATACACTGCTCTATGCACACTACAAATCCCATTGTCCCCAGTCCATCCAAGCAAGAGTGGGTAGCTATGCTCCTACATAGGGTGGGATCATGGAGAACAAACATAGCCACCATCTAACAGGAAGTCAAATCACAGCAGCAAAAAAGGATTTTGATGTTTTCGAGGAGGCTGAGAACAAGAGAAGGGACTTTTTTGAGTTAATGCCCAACCCTGAGCAACTAAAAAAAATGATCCCTTGCAGTGGCGCTTTGCCAATGCTGCAAGAGTTAATTGCTTGTTTTGGTCTAGCTCAGGGATCTCCAAACTTTCTAAACAAAGGACTGTTCTTCAGACTTTAGGACGGCCAGACTGTGGCCAGTGAGGGTAAATAGTGCCCCAATTTTGGTATTAGTGGGAGAAATAGTGCCCCATCATTGGTGTCAGTGAGAGGAATAGTGCCCTATCATTGGTGCAGCCCCACTACAGGAGATCATTTAAAATTTTCCCAGATTTGGAAAATTAAGAATACTGTACAGGATGCCAGGGGGTCCCTTTAGGGTGAGGGGGCACTTGAATGCAGTTCGGAGTACTCAGGGGTTCTCAACCATGCAAGATGGGGCGGGGGGGTTGTTCTCAACCATGCAGGATAAGGGGTTCCAGTTGATAAACTGACTTGTAGTATGCCCAGAACGGTTAAAGCGTTTTTTTTTTTCCACTAGAAAATTAAAAGCCAGCAGCTACAAATACTTAAAAGAGACGTATGGGTTTTATTTATTTATTTTTTTAATAATACTTACCTAGCTAGATGCTGCAAGACACAAGCGATCAACCACCACAGATCGCTTAGTTATCACAGCTCCCTTAGCAGAGAGCTGCTGACTGTCAGTTACCGCTGTCTACTCTGCCCCCCCCCCCCCGCACTCAGTGGAGCGATGGGCTGCTGAGGGGTAGGGAGCAGCTGGCTCAGGCTCTCAATGACTCGCTGAGAGTTTGAGCCTAGTGCCAGTCCAGGCATGTGGGCAGATACCGACCATATGGTCACGATCTTGCCTGGACCAGCTCTGTGACGTCAGCGAGGTTCAGCCTGCTGTCTGCTGATAACTGTTCACAGGAATGCAGAACGAACTGCACTCCTGTGATCCACAGGAGAAGTACAGCAAAACAAGCTTTGACTGTACTTCTTCTTTTATAAAAGGACACTTACCCATCCAGGCATCCAGCGCCATCCTCACCCAGGCTAGTTCTTCATTAGTTCTTTTGGTCCCCAGTGCCGGCATCTTTAGTGTGGGAAACTGGCTGTGATATTTTGTGGCTTCACAGCCAGCCTCCTGCTGCACATGCATGAGCTACGCTGTGCTTTGTGAATGGTCCTGCAGCCTTCTGGGACCTGTGACACATCCCAGAAAGCTGAGGGGGAAGAGAGGGGGGCCACCCCCCAAAAAAAATGATATGCCAAAAGTGGTAGAGGAGGGGGGAGGAGGGCTTAAAGTGGAACCCTTTTGGTTGAAGTTCCTCTTCAAGCCTTATATGGAACCCAGGAGCAGAAAGGAGTCACCTATTGGTGAGGTGGAGTGTGAAGCAGGTCACAGCTGTGTGAAGAAGTGTGGACTGTGTGGCAAAGATAAGGTTTAGTGAGCTCCTGCGGTCTTTGCAGGAGCATGAAGCAGACGGAAACCCTAAACCCTGGTGTGGGACGGGTATACTGGTGTGGTGAGCCATCATGTTGTTTTCATGAAACCAGAATTATGGACTGTTTACATTTGCTGAAGAAAGCCGTTTGCTTGATTTTTGAAAAGCAATAAAGACTGTTTCTAATTTTACAAGCAGCTTGTTGGTGATCCCGGGCCTTCCTTATTGCAATACAAATGATTGTTTTTCTTTTAATCATTTTTTTTTTTTTAGCGGAACTAAACCCTCCTATCCTTTTCAGCCAAGGAAGCTGCCATCTTAGCCTCTGTTTGATCTGCAATTGCCACGGTGCTGCACATGTGATCAGTTATGACACCAGCCATTTGATGGTTTGACAGTTTGGTTGAGAGCACAAGCAATGTGACAGCATTCCCAGCATCCCTTGAATGTAACTGTTTTTTGAAACCATGAAATCAATGGATTTTGTTCCACTTTGAAACCAATGTTTAGTGTCACTTTATAACCACCTCCCACCCACCATATAGTAAAATGATGGGCGCAAGGTGGCTCTCTCGTTCTGGGACGACATCATATGCCCCTGGGACACGGCGCATCGCCGATCTTGGTAAAGAGCCGATGATGAGGCTCTTTACCCATGTGATCTATGTGTGTCCATTCATAGCTGATCACATCTAAACAAGGAAATGGCAGTTATTGGCTCTCCTCTCCTGACACTGGCAGCGTGTGAGGAGAGCCAATCAGTGGCATTTCCTTGTGATTGGACACAGCTGATCACATGGGTAAAGATCCTCATCATCGGCTCTTTACCAAGATCGATGATGCCCCGTGTCCCAGAATGAGAGACCCACCTTGCGCCCATCATTTTACAATATTTTGTGGGCAGGAGGTGGTTATAAAATGACGCTAAACACTGAGGAGATCTGCACAGATAATCAGGGCACTGATTATCAGTGCAGCCCTAACAGTGCCCCGCAGGAATGCCAACCAGTGCCCATCAGTGCTGCCAGTCAGTGCCACCTATCAGCACCTGTCAGTGCCACCTATCAGTGTTCATCAGTGCTCCATATCATTTCTGCCTATCAGTGCCCATCAGTGCTGCATATTAGTGCCACCTCATCAGAGCCCATCAGCGCTGCATATTAATGTCTCCTCATCAGTGCCCATCAGTGCTGCATATTATTGTCTCCTCATCAGTGCCACCTCATCAGTGCCCATCAATGCTGCATATTAGTGTCTCCTCATCAGTGCCCACCGACGCTGCATATTAGTGTCTCCTCATCGGTGCCACTTCATCAGTGCCCATCAACGCTGCATATTAGTGTCTACCCATCAGTGCCACCTCATCAGTGCTCATCAACGCTGCATATTAGTGTCTCCTCATCAGTGTTGCATATTAGTGTCCCCTCATCAGTGCCCTTCAACACTGCATATTAGTGTATCCTCATCAGTGTTGCATATTAATGTCTCCTCATCGGTGCCCATCAATGCTGCATATTAGTGTCTCCTCATCAGTGCCCATCAGCGCTGCATATTAGTGTCTCCTCATTGGTGCCACCTCATCAGTACCCATCAACGCTGCATATTAGTGTCTCCGCATCAGTGCCACCTCATCAGTGCCCATCAACGCTGCATATTAGTGTCTCCTCATTGGTGCCACCTCATCAGTACCCATCAACACTGCATATTAGTGTCTCCTCATCAGTGTTGCATATTAGTGTCTCCTCATCAGTGCCCATCAACACTGCATATTAGTGTCTCCTCATCAGTGTTGCATATTAGTGTCTCCTCATCAGTGCCACCTCATCAGTGCCCATCAACACTGCATATTAGTGTCTCCTCATTGGTGCCACCT
>BLSH010011962.1:207740-223992 GCA_018402905.1 Glandirana rugosa
TACCATGAATCCCGAAATAATGTTAAAACAACGAATCTTATTTCCAGTGCAAAGAGCGCCACTTTGTAGTAGACAGTGTAATGTGTTTTTTTTCTTTTTTACCCGATTGAAATGACAAATCAAAAAAAAATAAGTAATTTCACATAAAAAAGGTTTTTTAATGCGAACTTTCTGGCGACGGGTTTATGGTACACTGATCACAACTCGCTTGGGCCTGACATTGCAAGCCCAGGCATGGCTTGAAAGCCCACAGGCCCCGTGCCTGGGCCTGTAAAGTTTTTAGCAAGCCCAAGCCAGGCCCCAAGACGATAACCCGGACCGAACCCGAACGATTTTTGAAATGTCCGGGTCCGTGCCCCGGACACCCGAAAGTTCGGTACGGACCCGAACGTTACAGTCCGGGTTCGCTCAACACTAGTCACATGGTATTTGGGCAGCGGTCTTTCAAGCGTAATTTTTTGGAAAAAATACACTTTAATGAATAAAAAAAAACTAAACAGTAAAGTTAGCCCATTTTTTCTTTTTTTTGTGTAATGTGACAGATGATGTTTCACCGCGAGAAACGTGACCTTTATTCTAAGCAACAAAATTGTAATAAAGCCCTAAGTACCATCAACAATTACCACTCTTTATGTGCAGCTGGGCTCCAGTATTTCATGGTGACCGGAAACCCACCAGTGCAATAAAAAGTCACTGTGGGGGACACACATGTAGGCAGGAAGTGGCTGCAAAGAGGCAGCAGGAGATCAGCAGCGCTGGAATACTTTTCACCTTTTTTTTTAATTTTATTTACAATGTCACTAAGGCTTTGTTTAGATGTGCAAGTTGGGTGGTAAAAATGTGCAGTAGAGACATGTTTTTGCCACCCACCATTGGCCTCCCTTAAGCTCCATTAGGCAGCAGATGAGGGCGTTTTACATGCCGCAGTCACGATGCATTTGGGATAATGAGGAGTTTCCCCCATAACAGATTTTTTAGTGTCACTCTTTCTGGCCAGACTATAACTCTGATGTAACGGTGTTACGTTGGAGTTATTGACTGGCTGCTCTGCTGTGAGTAAGTTAGAGTTAGGGGCGCAAATTACTTGTCTTACCCCGGTCGCTGACAACCCAACACTACGCTATAAACTGGCTCCTAACTTTTTTAGCTGGCTCCTAGATTCAAGGCAAATTTGTCAAGCCCTGGATTAGGAGATAGTTGGACAGATTGGGGTAGAAAGTTGCAGAGGATGAGAGAGGTTGGAGAGAAGTCTTGGAATAGAGAATGGCAGGAGGTGACAAGGGAGCTAGAGAGCAGAAGGTCTTGGGAAGAAGGTGAACAAGACTCAACTCAAAATGTTTTCTTCATTTTGATAGGGAAAGTATTAGCTATCGCTCCACCACAGGCACAGATAAAAATAGAGTGGGGAATGATTAGACTTCTGACAGTGTATTTGCTGTACACGCCTTCTTGGACTCAGTGACAAATGCTAATCCCCTTTACTTGTACAGGCATTAAAGGGACAAGGGAGTAAGGGAAATTCTCCACAATGGGGCTAAAGACAGAAAAAATGATATGAACAGTGAAATACGTGATCAGAGTGACAAATAGAACATGAGCATACAACAGCAGTTTTTAAAATGACTAGTTATGAGATTACTCAGGTCACTTTCATATGTGCTTTAAGCTATCTGACTTGTAAGTATTTCAAATCTATAGTTAAACAAAGCACAGCTGCTCTTTTGGTGTTTTTAAATGAAAAAGACAATACTATATTTATTACATATACCACTTATTCCCAGAATACAGTCCATCTGGTAGATGGCTATGCACAAAATTAAAAATGGTCTGGGACTGGATTTTGGTAACCTCGTTATGCTGCACCTTCTTGTTTGTCCTGTGATTTGTATTACCCACTTGTTCTGCACATCTGCTGACCTGCTAAAGTTAGCTTTTTCTCTCTTACCCAGCTAAAAAGAAACATGGTTCAGAAATGGCAACGGCCTTGGAGAAGCTTCTACCTAGTGAATGTCAAATTGTTGGACTTGCTACACCAGGAATTGTAGGTAATATAAACTCAGGGCAGGTTGTATCTCCAGTGGATTTCCTTTTGTGTTTTTTTTTTTCTTTAAATTGTAAATCAGCAGTATTCTTTTTTATAATTAACAGCAGGTGTGTCTCCAAGAAAGGATTGTGGAGTATGGCACAGTTCACACCAGGAAGGTTTTAAGTTCAGCGTGTTTTTAGCCCATTCATTTGACTGGGCTGAAATTGCACTGCATGCACTACTTAAAAAAAACTCACGGCAATCGGATCGCATGGGACTTATATGTATACTATATGATCACAAGCAGGCAAATGTGCTGCTTTTGCTGCCTGGGTTTGGGGTGTCACTAGCATTGTTTTGACACTCGCTGCAGATTGCTTTCCACATTCTGGTGTGAATGGGCCCTTAAGTAATTGTTTTATATACTGTTTTTTGGGGTGGGTGAGTGGGAGGTGCAAGTAAGGACAGGGAATGCAGGACAGTCTTGACTGAGGTTTTAAATTAGGCAATAGTGAGTCTCCTAATAGTACTGAGTTTTACTCCAGGACTTTCTGAAGTTCAGTATTTTATTGTAGCCCTACAATAACTGGAATTAAATAATGTGAACCAAATAGCTCAAAACATCATGAAACACAGCTTTTCTGTTAATGTTCCGATTTCCTAAATGGAATTTACTACATTTAGGAGATGATACATTTTGCACTGTTATAAGTTGTGGTTGTGATTGGCATAGCACAATTATTTCCTTATCGTCATGTGCATCCCAGTCATGTACTGGTCAACTCTGAGGTATACAAGGCATTCTGTGGCATGTCTTCAATAGGCTGTGCATGCTAGCCATACACACATCTGTTTTTTCATGCAACCGGTCATTTGATCCCCTTGTTTTGTTCAATCTGATGGCTAAAACCATCACTTGATGCAACACAAATGTTAAATTCAGCTGATAATTTATTTCTTTGTTAAAGGTTTACAAAAAAGTAAAAACAAATCAAATGTAATCTTTTCAGAACGGATCAGTCACTACATACACCACATAAAACCACCTGATTATTATTAGAATGTATCAACCCTCTGATTGTTTTCTTTGTCTGCAAAGTCAGTTGAAAAGAGCATTGATACATGCGTGCTCCATATTAGATAAAATATATGATGTGAAGTCACTACAGTTTTCATTTCTAACTTTTTATTTATTTATTCAGCTACTCCCATAGGATCCACAAGTAATCAACCAGTGGAGATGGAAGATGGAGAGTCTGGATTTGCACTTCTATTCCCCAAAATCACTGGAATTAAAATCCAAAAATTTCAGTTCTTTAAAGACCCCAAGTGTAAAGTGTTTGATGAGAGCAAACTTGAAGAGGCTGGTGAGCTGATATTGTTTAGTACAATGCTCAAATAGGGACCTCTGATTGCTTACTGCTGTCTTTTTGCGTGTCTGTATATATATATATATATATATTTTTTTTTTGTCCTTATCGGTATGGGTTAAAGTGGAAGTAGAGGCTAAAATTGTTGCCTTCCCCACTTCACTTACCTGTGTCGCATGTCATTTGTAAGAGAAATCTGTGTATATACCATTTTCATGTAGACAAAGCGGATCCCCTTTCTGCCAGATGACATGGCAGAGATCTGCTGCTTTCAAAAGCTCCCTACAGGTCATCAGTTTTTTGCGTTACCCAGGAGCTCTAGTGCTAAAATTATTGCTGTCACTCTGGCATGCCTGATGATATATATAACGTGTAGCACAATTTACATTTTCATGCGTATGTGTCCCCGACATATGCGCTTACTTTAATACGTGCATTTTTTAGGGCGGATTTTATGTGCTTGGGTGTAAATACATTTTTTTACAATTTAAACAAAACATTTTTTTTTTGAACTTATTTTTTCATCACATAGGGGGACATCTATGTCATGATTTTTTTGGTGACAGCTGCCAGTTGGCGTGTCAGATATACACACACTCCCAGCGGTTGCAGCCATCAGGAGTGTATGTAAAACTGCCCACTGTCAGGTCTATACCATGGACGGACCTGGCAGTAAAAAGGTTTAGGCTGTTTACAGCATTATAGTTCATTACTGACTAGTCTCATGAGTTTAATTGTGGTTTACAGGTCTTAAAAATAATCCAGACCTCCGTGTGGTTCTGATCTTTGGATACAACACATGGAAACATGGAGCAACTCGCTTCTTACATCAAGTCTTAAACCCTCTAAATGAGAAAAGTATTATCATTGCCGGGGGCCAGGTTGAGTACCTTGGATCATTTTCCTCAAAGACGTAAGTAAACCTGGTTGAATTATCAAATTTAAGTTAACTTTTTTTGCCAGTAGTAGCATAATTTTCTAGCCTTACCCCAATTGCATGGATGTTATTCTGCACCCATTTCAGCATAGTAGAAAAATGTCGAAAGCGGACATTTAAATGAATGTTATTGGGTTCAGGTGTCATTTCTGATGTGCAAAGTTGTATCCAAGGGTGCCATTCAAGCGCAATCTCAACACTAATATATGAACTCATTTTACAAAACTCTTATCCATTATTGTGTCAGTAGCAACCTTTTTTATTATTGTTATACAGAATTTATATTGTGCCAGCCTTTTGTGCAGTGCTTTTACTAAATAAGGCTCCATTTACACGGGACGCTGTTTCAAACTCCCCTGAACATTTTATCTTGACAGCTAGAAACCAGCGTCTAAAAAGTCCGTTTTGTACGCTGCGTTTAGCCGCGTTTACGTCTAGGAGCGTTTTTTGGAAAAAAAAAAAATAATTTTTGTAAACGCCTGTAAACGAAACGCTCATAGACGTGAGTCACCGCGTTTAGGCGCTTTTACAAGCTGTTGGTGTTTCAAATGCCTCTGAACTGGCATCTGAACCCATTTTTTTCCGTTCAAAAAAAAGCCTCTGAACTCAACTGCCTGGAAACAACCCTGTGTACATTTACTGATAAGATAACCTAGAGGAGAGTTCAGGGGCAGCTGAAAAAAACGCCCAAATGCCTCTAAATGTCTGTTTACCAGCAGCAGTGTAAATGAGGCCTAAAGGGGATAATGTCGTTACAATACAATTTAAGACAAGGTGATTACAAAAACTAATAACTGCGAGAAATGAGAAGATGGAGAAACCAAAATTCCAGTTGTTGGTTAGAGGTGGAATAGGCTCACCTTAAGAGAGAAAAATTATAAATATAATGACTGTTGGCACAGGAATTAAATAAAGAGGACCAATTCCCCATCACTTGGATCTTGTGGTCTGTGTTTCGTTACTCCACAGGGTTTTTACCCTGGGCTGCGCAGACAGCATACAGTACACCAGATTAGCCATGGTGGCGTGCCCCTCACCCTCCGTCTATTTCTACACATCCTGGTTCCCATACCCCTTCCCACTTCTTTCTCCCTTCATGTTCTATACCTAAGTCAATTGAATAATCACTAACCCCCTATGAAAGGTGAATAAACTACAAGCAGTATACCTCCCCACCGCCTGTAAAATGACATGATCAACTCACAGCTATGAGCCAACATGGTTTTCTATATTGCAGAGTAGATAGTGGTGTCCACTGCGATTAGACACATTTCTGAAAGATGTTAATACACCATGTAGGCAAGTTTATTGTATAGATAGATGATGAATTGTTAACTGATTTAATTACCTACGTGTACCCTTGTACACTTGCATTTGTACTACCTATCTTTGTGTTTTCTGAACATGTTATTTCTCTTTTCAATAAAATGAGATTTAACTATAATTATAAATGTTACTCTATTGTTTGTCCTATTTAAAATGACACTAAAATTATGACTCTGGTACAAAGCAATGGAAAGGTATTACAAATGAAATAAAAGGGTTTTTTTTTTCTTTCAATTTTGTGGGTTTTTAAATGCAACATTAACAAAAAGGAGTCAAAAGGAAAATAAATATTAAATCCCTATCCCTTTCTTACTTCTCTTCTTACCCCTACCCTCCCATTTATCTGTCAACCTTCCTCATCAGCTGGTTCAAACTGAACATATTTTTAGAACCTACGTGCAGTCGGCACAGTTGGTTCGGAGATGTTATATTCTTTGTTTGGTTTACTTTACTTTTACTGATACTTGTTCTTGTGCAGTGCATAACTACCATGAGATCAGTTACGGGTTCTAGTCTTAGCCAAATTATGCCTATCTGAGCATTACTTCTAGATATGTGACCTAAGTTGAGTGTTATGATTTTCTCTTTCATTTTTTTACTTGTTTTTGCTTTTTTTTTTTTTTTAATTTTCTAAAAATGTTGTACTTCATGTCTGGTTGCATCTGTGTTATTGTGCCTTGTGTATTGTGCTTTGAAATATGCAAAGCCATAAATAAAGAATAAAAAACAAAATAGTAAAAAAAGGTTTAAATATTTTTGGTTAGAAAAAAAGAAATAAAGCAAAATGAATCAGCAGGAAAATAATAACCAACAGGAGAAAGGGGTAGTGGACGTTAATGATGGTAAACTAATGTTGATCAGATTTGATTACACTTTTTTTAAACTCATTAACTCATCTCTGATTTTCAGATAAATGCAATAATAGATACAAAAATAGCAATGTTCCCGCATTATGTCAAGTATGTGTAATGGTTCTTTTTCTTTACATATGATAAAAATTAATTTCAGGCAAAAAAAATAACAATGTCTCTTTTTTACTCCTACTGAACATTAACACTGTCAGATACCCTGAGTATTTTGATGGCACACACCCAGTGTTCACAACTTGTTAAATAAATATTTCCTTAAAGTGGTTGTCAAGGGAAAAAAAAAACACATGCAAGACAAAGGCATATGCATACTAGCTCATTATGAAATACTTACCTTAGATCGATGCTGTAGCAGCGGTCCACGAGCACTGCTGTGACCGGCGTCATGTCTTCTTCCGGGATTGTGGGCTCCGGCCAATCACAGCGCGAACTCCAGCGATGTGATTGGCCGGAGCCACGCTGACGTTACTCCCGCGCATGCGCATGGGAGCCGTCGTTTTTGGCACACTTAGTGATGAAGCGGCCCAGTCGCACTGTTTCTTCACTGCGCATGTGCCGATGACGTCGGCTCATGCATCTACACTGTATATCTCCTAAACTGTGCAGGTTTAGGATATATGTAGGGTACCTATAGGTAAGGCTTATTATAGGCTTACCTGTAGGTTAAAGTGGTTGTCAAGAGTTGACAACCACTTTAATAGATATTCACGTCCAATTCTCTATTTTAGTTTCATGCTTCTAGACTTATTTGCTTGTAAGAGGTTGAGTAAGTAAATTAACTTAATAATGAATGTTTGCCTAAATATAACCAAACCACACAAACTGTCCACTCTACATTTTAGAAATATTCAGGGAACAGACTGTATTGGTGTTGTTGGCCTGGCACTGAGTGGGCAGCAAATCCAAGGAGCCACAGTCCTACTGGACCAAGATGTCTATGATGAAAAGACTGTAGACTCTGCCATGCAGCGCCTGAAAGCAGCCAATATACCCACAGAGAACAGCGTGGGGCTTATGTTTGCATGTGTTGGCCGAGGAGAACAGCACTACAAGAAGAAAAATGTTGAAGCAGACTCTTTTCGGAAGCACTTTCCCAATGTGCCTTTGCTTGGTTTCTTCGGCAATGGCGAGATTGGCTGTGACCGGGTAGTTAGTGGAAGTTTTACACTGCGAGAATGTAACGGTGAAAAGGACAACCTTTTACATGGGTACACAACAGTGATGACGCTGGTTCACTTTGGACCATTAAAATAGTGTCCACTGTTCCCAACAGAAGTAGCAGATGGATTATGAAATTCTGTTACCAAACCTATACATCAGGGTTCTCTACATTACTGCCAGCGATGTGGGCTAATGTTTGCCAGTCACCTCATGTGATACTGCCTCAAATGAAGAAATGGTTCCTTTGTCAAGTTCTAATAACCCTCTTTCAGTGGCTTTAATAAATGTGATGCCTTTATTGCTTTAATAGAATTAAGCTGCCACCATTATTCTCAGAGTATCTGTATGACTATATGTACAGTATATCTAAATTGCTTCTAAGAATATATAATGGTATAAGTAATGATTAGAGAGAGATAGGGAAATAAGGTACAGAGCACCTATCCCTCCCCCCCCCCCCAAAAAAAAAAGCCACCTCTGTGTGTTAGAAATTCAAAACAGATGATTTAGAATACCAATGCTTACTAACGCTTTGGGATTAAGCTGATCCTCAGATGGCGTTTTTGGTATGCAGAGAATGTAGCACATTAACTTTCAGAGACAAATCGAATAGCTTGTAGCATTTCCCATTAGATAAATCATTAAATCTGATTGGTTGCTATTAATGGCTGGTACGCTTTTACTCCTATTTTTTTTTTCTTGCGCCTGGCTTTACACATTCTTCCTATAATTTATCTCCAATATTCTCTAAAAAGAATGTGTTTAAGTAGATATCTAGGAGATGCCATTACTGCTGCGTTTTCAAGGTACAGGGTCTAGAGTGATCATCTTGATCCTTTCTGTGTTATCCGGTAAGACCCTAAACCAGGGGTGTCCAAACTATGGCCCTCCAGTTGTTCTGGAACTACAATTCCCATCATGCCTGGTTATGTCTGTGAATGTTATAGTTGTACAATGCCTCATGGGACTTGTAGTTCTGCAACAGCTGGAGGGCCGTAGTTTGGTCACCCCTGCCCTAAACTGTAATAACACTAAAAGCAAATTGGCTGTTCAGTTTGCAAGGGATGTTTCCCCAAACTTAGTAAATGAGGTGAAGCTCTGCAAACTTCCATTATCCAATTGTGCAAGCAAAGATACTTTGTTTCTGTTTTTTTTGTTTTTTTTATTTTACTTGCATGAAATTGTGTATTCTTTACAAATTGAATTTTGACAACATTCACTATGCTAAGGAAACATTATTTTGCAAAGTAAAAATCCCCTTGTAAAGTGAACAACATATTTGTCTTTAGTATTAACCCCAATGGCTCACTAGATAGCAATGCCAGGATTGGGATGACAGACTCGGAACCAAACAAGTCAAAGGTGATAGCTCCCATAGGTTCACCTTAAAATACATGGATCAAAATTTGGCCCATTCAGCAGGGACTGGCTGAGAGTCGAATTATGTATGGGCAGGCTGAATGTACCCAAGTTGATTCATTGACTTGGGTACAACCAGGCTTTCACATTTTTTTACATTTGATTACTGCCTGCAGCTATAGCCGCTAGCAGTAATTTGTGGTTTGCTGGCCACGACGTCTCCCTGCGCCCCCTCACCAGCAGAACACAAGAGCGCTGCGAGAGGCAGTCATGCTGTTGGGGGAATAGAGGGATTTTCTTTCCTTCTGCCAGAAAATTGGGTCCTTTATGGGCTCTGACATGCGGAATTGCTTCTAAAGTAATTTGTCAAGGTTGATCTGTTAGAGCAAGCAGTGTTTAGATTCACATTTTGTTTTCCAAAAGCTGAATACATTTTTCTGCCACTAACCACTTCTATAATATTCTTCTAGAGTTTACTTTACCTTTTGCAAAATAGCCATCAACCATTGGTTTGCAAATAAAAATCTTGGTTCTCCCCAAATGTAAAATCTTGTAGAAAGCATCAGTAGTTTGCAACGCCCAAATATTTGGCCCTTCTAAATACATTGGAGGAAGTGAGTATATGTTGTTGCTAACAATCAGCTGAATTTAACCTGACTTGGATAATTGTCATGTTTCTGCATTTTTACACGTGGGTAATATTGTTTGTATTCCATAATTTAATTGTAACAATTATGTGGTTGGCATACCATAGCGGTGATTTCTTCTTAGAATTTATTTACTAAAAGAGTAGCAGTCCTCATTTCTTTTTATATATGCTTGTAGGATGACATATACAGTCTTCTTAGTTATTCTAACAAACTAAAAACTAAAGCAAAGGAAGGAAATAAAGATTCTAGGTTTGCTCCAGCCTTCTAGTTTGTTGTGAACACCATTTGCGTTTACACTTTTTCAGGCTTATAATTTTTTTTTATATGCTCAATCCTTGGTGTCTTTACTGAGCTAAGGGACAGTTACAGATTAATATTAAAGTTGATCACCTTTTAATCCAGTTATGGATTTACAAAATCAATATTTTTGATACAAATGTGAGTACCTGAAATGTCTTTGTTTTGGCTTCCAATAATCAGAAGTGAGAGGCAAGGTAAGTTCGGTAGGACAGTTAGGCTCATATTCGTTACACAGTGTAGACAATCTGACCAAATTTAGCACTGTCTATGCTTTTATAGTAAGGCTTTGACCCCTAATCCCAATGACCTGAGTTGGAAAATCATCTGGCTGATTGTACTAGCTGTGTCATGCTTTTACTGTTCCGCTTTGCTTTGTGCTGCAAACTAACCTGGACGACTGTAACTTTTGTTCTTTGGAAATACAGTTTTATCATACCCATTTGTGTTTTGTGTATAATCATTTCTGTGATCTCTTATTTTTGTGTATATGCTGATCTGTCAATGACTTGATGAATGTATATAAAACTCACATTTTGTACACCCACTTGTCCTTTATTTCCATAAATGTAGCCTCTGAATGGTGGGAATTAAATATTATCTTCAACATCTCCAGTTAAAAAGGTAACAACCAGAAAGTGACAGTGGTGAGTGTACTTGTTTAGCAAGATCTACAGTGATATAAGCTTAAAGACTGCAAAGCATCATCACAAATCTTATAGTTTTATTATTTTACAGTTATCTGTATGCTTACGCTAGAGTTTTTCCAGGATTATGCCCCCATCTCAAATATTCCATTCCACATAAAAAGGCAGCCATTCTCTGCAAAGGTTCAGTGGAAGCCTAGGGTTCCTCTAGAGTTGCTGGGTGTTCCTTAAGGTGTGGCTGGTTGGCCACCTATTTGATGGTGACTGTAATGTTTCGGGCCAACAACACAAGGCTGAGTCAGCGGCATGATCTATAGCTATCTGTAGGGGTGGCATACTGACCACTACTTTAAGGGGGGCATTGTTCTCACTAACCATCAACGTAAGGGGCATTTTTTCCCACTGACACACAATAAATTGGTTTTAGCAATTGTTCCCCAAAACCTAAAATGAGAGGCTGGTGGGGATTTTGTTTTTATATCGTGTACTACAAAAATTACATATGGACAATGATTGGCTGCTTTGACATCTCCATCTTCCTGTGGTCATTTTTCTTAAAGTTTATCTTTACAGAAAATCTGTAAAGGTGACCTTACTCCGGACCCCCTACCCTAGTCCCTGCTGTACTTGCAATCCTGAACTGTTTCCATCATTATGGTCATCCTCTTTAATTTTGTTAAATTGTTTTAGTGTTTTGCATAAATCTGATTTGTTTAGTTTTTTTTTCCGATAAAAATAAAACCTATAAATCAAATTGTAGAATTTTCCATTCCTGAAAAACATGGCTATCCTTACCAGAAGGTTTTTTTGTAGCATTGTTGTAACATTTGGTTTTCATAATTGAATCACTTCTACATGATGATTTTGTAGTATGGATACTTTTACTTATTGAATTGCATTTGATGTAAAATATGCTGATGGAAAACTGTTCGTAATAGTATAGTAGTAATATCAACAGGCTTTTGTTCACGTCACACAAATCTATGGAGATTCAAAACCGGCTTGAAACAGGTCAGGAGAAGTTTGGCTTACAGGTCAAATGCACTGGCTTGAATTCTGAATAAGCTCAGAAGCATCTCAAGCTGATGTCATCGACACAAGCTCATAACTGCACTGAGGCTTCCTATAACTACAACACGCATATGAGATTAAAAAAAATAAATCATAAAACAAGTTTTTCTTAGAAGTGTTTTAATTATAGCCACATTACAAACCTTGGAAAGATAACTGGTATAAAAGGCATTTAGAGAAATCATTAGCAATTTCTGATTATATAAGAAACTATAACATCAATAACAAGACTATAACAGCAACTGGAAGTACAAGATGACATTGAATTTTAAATTGTAATACAAGGTCAACAGAAAATGTGCAAAGCAGTCCAGACACTAAGAGATCTCCAAAGTCATATTTAAAGGTCAACTCCAGACAAATCCTCCCTTTTTTCTTTTTTTTTTTTATTTGGACAAAGTTGGGGGGGCATGGATCGTCTGTCTGATTTGTATTGCCATTGTTGGCGCTTTCCACTCACAACCTCTGGGGATAAGAAGTGATGGTAAATAAAGAGAGATTTTACATCCCTCATAAAATCACTATATGTGGTGGGTTTAGAAAGACCCTGTTAACTACACTTCCATATTTCCTAGATGCCCGACTTAGCAGATCTACAGTCATAGAGGGTCTGTCTGTGAGACCACTGATTTGTTGCTAGCTCATAAAATAATCTCTGGAACCGTAACCTATGATCTTAGTTACTGCTGTGGTATTTTTGTGTATAATTCATACCATATAGAATCGAATGCATCCTCTCTCCATCTCGATCTCCTCTAGATTAACACCAGATTGAGACCAGCTCTTATTAGCTACCTGCTGTTTTCTTCATGTTAGGGTGTACATCAGATACTTGCAAAACCATAGCAGATTAAACCTGGAATTATTACATATTACCGGCTTTTAGTATGGCAAGCCAGTTTTCATTCATGTAATGAGATCTAGTGTATGCATAAAAAGTTTCAAGATAGTTTCCCAAACCACGTAAGAGCAAAGCCTATCGAAGAGACCGGACCCCAAATCTTTGAGAGCCACAAAAGTGTTTGTGTTTTTACAAATCATTTTACTATTTGTAGTAAATTCCTCCTCGAGGGCAGAGTTTTCAGGAAAGCAGCAATCTTCTTTTATTTCCTAAAATAAAGATTAACAGTGGTACTTTCTGGAAGAATACAAATAATTCAAATACTTACTTCAAACATTAGTATTAGAAATACAGTTTACAGGCCAGTTCACACCACATGCAGTCCAGTGCATGGATAGTAAGTTATATCGTTTCCAATGGCATAGTTCACACCAGTGTGTTCCAGTTCTAGAACATGCAGCTTTTTTTCTGCATTGAGCTCTACTGGAACACGGTAAAGTGCATCAAAAATGCACTGGAATGCACCAAAACCGCACCAGAACGCACATGTCCCTATTTAGGATGAAGAAAAAAGTGGGACAAAAATGCACAGTAAACCATCAGAAATGCATCCATAATGCGCATGCAGAAATGCATCCGGAACACATCCAAACTGCATTTCTATGATGTGAACTGGCTCTAAAGAAGATTAACGCTAGAATTGTGCTGTATACCTTAGGTTATCTAGATCTCCCTTGGGATGCCATTATTGTCATACTTATGGATCTTCTGCACTTCGATTCTTTAATTTTCTTCTGTAAAGTTTCAGAAAGCAGTAGATTAGATTACCAAATGCCCAAAACAACATTAGATTTGATTGTCAAGAGGCCCTATAGGGATCATTTATTAAAGAAGTCATTTTGACTTCAGTTATTATGATGCAGAAAAATTTCTCGTGTGTAGAAGAATAGTGGGAGTTTATCATACCACACTGCGCACGCTCTTAACATCTAGTTAAACATGTCTCACCTAGTACCTTTCAAACAGCTGACAGCATTCTGCACCACATAGGTCAACCATGATCTAACAAATTTAAGAGCAAAAGTGTGACACAGTAAGGCTCCTTTCACACGGGCGGATCGTTCGGGTCCGCCTGTCAGTTTTTCAGGCGGACCTGAACGGACACTCCATTGTCCTCTATGGAGCGACGGATGTCAGCGGTGACATGTCCGCTGACACCGAATCCGATCCGCCAAAAACAGACGGATGGAAACCCTATTTTCCATCCATCTATCGGATCGGATGAACACGGACAGACGGTCCGTGTTCATCCGATTCTACATAGAGGAGACTGGAGCTGTGACAAGACAGTCTCTCCACGGAGTACAGAGACTGTCCTATTATCAGCGGGCATCAACGGATGGATCCCCGCTGAGCAGCAGAGCCCATCAAAACGGGCTCTGCTAGTGTGAAAGAGCCCTAAAGTGTCTTTAAATATGGATCAAAAAAACATTTGGCACAATAAATGTTCCCAAACTGTAACTATGAAGTTTCAGGATTTATATCACCTGTCTTAGGTGTACAGTACATGCACATGCCTATCCCATCCCTGAGAACACAATGTCAATGTTGCTTTTAGGTAATTAAAGCAAGGAGATGACCGCACACATGCTGCAGCGGTTTGCTGGAAAATGTTTGTAAATTTATTCAACAAGGTACATCACAAAGTGACAAGCATAATGACAGATACCGGCATGTCCATGGATGACAATGGGTTAACGCGTTTCACAGCGCTTACGTCTGCTTGTTCATAACCTCTTGCTTTTAGGTAAATTGTGTCTTAAAAAGGCAAAGTGTCCATAATGCTTTGTTAATGTTTAAATGGACTGGGAAATCATAGACCCGAGATTAAAGTGGTTGTAAACCCTCAGACCCCTTTCACACTGAGGTGCTTTTCATGCGCTTTCACGCTAAAAGCGCCTGGCGACCATCTAAAGATAGACCCTTAATTAAGGCCCCCACCCTCTCACACTCATTTGCCTTATGGGATCGTCTTTGAACAATACAGTCGCTAGTATCAGCATACACCCCTTTGGCACATGCATTCCACATCCAAATGTATTGTTTAGCTTGGGTGTTGCAGCGGCATGGTTGTAGGTGGGCACCTCATCCCGTGTATAGATTAATTTAGGGGAAGGGGATGATGGGGTAAGGGAATTGGAAATAAAGGGAATATGGGATTATGATGGTGCCTGTGATTTAAGTCACAACAAGAAGCTTATAAAATACATTGTTTTATTAGTACAATTTAAAAATGTTGATACAGTAGTACAATACCAATCACAAATTCACAGTATATAATAAGAGAATTTTTTTTCTATATCTTGCATGAGGTACAGGGTGAAAGATGGCAGCATTGCATGATGATAAGCATCCTACATGTTTCACCAAAATAAGGCTTCATCAGGGGTTTAGCAAGCCATCCTAGAGCACTAAATGCTATACAGAAAGAGAAAAAGATTTAGTTAAGAATTTAGTTTTGAAAATGGTACATAGTTGTGTTCAATATGAAACTGTAAATTGCATTACTATGGAAATGTTCACCTCTTAAAGCTTATACCATTCACCATGGCCAGAGGCACATCAGAACCCGAGCTGTCATGCACGTTACACCGGGGAGGGGGGGTTTAACACAACTATGTACCATTTACAAAACTAAATTATCTTTTTCTCTTTCTATATAGCATTTAGTGTTCTATAATGGCTTGCTAAATTCCTGATGAAGCTGTATTTTGGCGAAACATGTAGAATGCTTACCATCATGCAATGCTGCCATCTTTCACCCTGTACCTCATGCAAGATATAGAAAAAAATCTCTTTTATTATATACTGTGAATTCGTGATTGGTATTGTACCACTGTATCAACATTTTTAAATTGTACTAATAAAACAATGTCTTTTTATAAGCTTTTCTTGTTGTGACTTAAATCACAGGCACCGTGATAATCCCATATTTCCCTTGTCTCCCAATCCCCTTACCCCATCATCCCCTTCCCCTAAATTAATTCTAGCACTAGATCTCCTCTGTAACTCAAAACTGGTAACCCGTAGATATTTTTAAGTTTTAAAGTTTGTTGCCATTCCACGCAATTTTGAAGCGTGACATGCTGGGTATCAATTTACTCGGTGTAACATTATTTTTCATAATATGGAAACAAATTGGGCTAACTTTACTGTTGTATAATTTTTTAACTCAAAAAAGTGAATTTTCTCCTACGTTCAATGACAGACGCAGCTCTTCTTGACTTTGTGGGGTTTGTGGGTTTTATGTTCGTCTTACCAGGAGTTAACTAGGCAGGGAAAGAATTCAGCTGGCCCCTCCCCTGGGGGCCGTCCTCCTTTCCTACATTAAAACCCCCCCTCACAGAGGACTCTCCAGTTTCAATGCCTAGTTTGCAAGGAGTTGACCTGGCTTCCCTATGGGAACTGCGGTCCTATTGTGACCATTTTTTCTTTTTTATTTTATTTTTTCTTTTTTCTGCAATCAAGATGATCTGCTATCAAGAAGCCGGTCGGGGCATCGAGGGTCTTTGTGCTCTGTACTTTCCCCGACCTGGCCAACATGATGCGAAGCCGGCCCCAACACAGGGACCCGCCGCATCTTACCCGTTCCGTGCGGGTGGCCCGGGGCGAGATCCCCCATTTTGGTCCCCTTCCCG
>BLSH010011962.1:227968-238127 GCA_018402905.1 Glandirana rugosa
AACGTTTTGAAATACAGTGTGGCATAAACGCGTCGCCAGAATGTTCGCA
Organism: Glandirana rugosa; assembly: GCA_018402905.1. Classification (NCBI taxonomy): domain Eukaryota; kingdom Metazoa; phylum Chordata; class Amphibia; order Anura; family Ranidae; genus Glandirana; species Glandirana rugosa. The sequence continues at coordinate 228,018 of BLSH010011962.1, forward strand.
CTAAATTTTTTTTTCCTTTTCTCCGAGTTCACTGACAGACGCAGCACCCACCCCTCTGGGCTCTGTTTTGGTACGGCTTGTGTACAAACTGGAGAGTCCTCTGTGAGGGGGGGTTTTAATGTAGCAAAGGAGGACGGCCCCCAGGGGAGGGGCCAGCTGAATTCTTTCCCTGCCTAGTTAACTCCTGGTAAGACAAACATAAAACCCACAAACCCCACAAAGTCAAGAAGAGCTGCGTCTGTCAGTGAACTCGGAGAAAAGGATTTTACGGTAAGTTATAATAAAATCCCTTTTTTTTTTTTTTTTAAATCACGCTTGTAAGACCGCTGCGCAAATACGGTGTGACATAAAGTTTTGCAACGACCGTCATTTTTATTCTCTAGGGTGTTAGAAAAAAAATATCTAATGTTTGGGGGTTGTAAGTAATTTTATAGTAAAAAAACCCCAAAAAACTGGTTTTAACTTATAAACACTGAACTCCAAAACAGGCTCAGTCTGGAAGTGGTTAAATTTATAAAAAAAATTCCACGCAATTCGTTTTCTTTTAGTGACATTTAATTACCACTGGGTTTTTTTGCTATATAAACAAAAAAATGCCAAAAAGTTTGATCAAAAAAAACATTTTTCTTAGTTTCTGTTATAAACTTTTGCAAATAAATATTCTATCTTCATAAATTTAGACCAAAATGTATTCTGCTACATGTCTTTGGTAAAAAAATAACCCAAATCAGTTTATATGTTTTAGTCTGTGTGAAAGTTACAGAGTCTACAAATTGTGGTATACCGCTAGGTCCATATATATTTGGACACAGGCACAATTTTATTTTTTTTTCAGGTATTTACCAAAACATATTTAAACTATAGTTATATAATGGATATGGGCTGAAAGTGTACACCCTCAGGTTTAATTTGAGGGTATGTACATCCAACTCGGAGGAAGGGTTTAGGAATTATAGCTCTTAGACTGCTTTCACACCGAAATTGCCGGCCTTTAGCGATAAAGCGCTGTTCGTTTTTGCAGCACTTTACCGCTGTTTAAGGAGTGCTTTTTGGGGCTAAAAATGGGTTAAAAACTCCCGTGTGGTGGCGCTTTCAAATCACTTTTTCAGGTGCTTTCAAAGCACTGCCCGTTCATTCCAATGGGCAGGGGCGGTTTGGGAGCGCTGTATAATGCGAGAAAAGTCACACTGAAATGAATGAAGAAGCGGTGTTCAGGTGCTTAGCAGAGGCTATTTCCAGTGCTAAAGCACCTGAAAACCGCCCCAGTGTGACAGGGGCCTTAAGAATAGCCCCCCCCTTTTTTTAAGGGACCAAAAGTAATTGGACAATTGAATCAAAAGCTGTTTCATGGCCAGGTGTGGGCTACTCCTTCGTTATTTCTTCTTCAGTTAAGCAGGTAAAAGGTCTGGAGTTGATTCTAAGGCCCCTTTCACACGGACTTTCCGATCAGTTCCGCATGTCAGTTTTTCTGGCGGACCTGATGGGACGTTCCATTCACTCCTATGGGGCAGCGGATGTCAGCGGGGACATGCCTGCTGCTATCCGGTCCGATCCTATCTGTGAAATCCAGGTGGATGGGATCAGATTTTTTTTTTTATATACAGTCACCAACGCAGTACAAAAGCATCATAAGACTGATGTGGCAGTAATCAGGGATGCTGGCTGGTGACAGTATGTAAAACAATATATATATCATTTTTTATTCTATTTTTTAAACATTTTTTTTTAGCGTTACTTATTTCTATTTTTACATCCTGCCATCAGAGTAGTTCAGTGTCACCATAGTGACACTGTACTACTCTGGGGGTGTGATCGGGGATTTTTTTTTTTTTTTACACTGTTATTGCTTATAACAGTGATGATCACTGTTAAAAGAAATTGAGGTGGATAACACAGCATTTTAAAAACAAATTATTTAAAATTCTGATTATTGCATTGCAATGAATTACATTTCTAAAACAAATAAATATAGATTCAATTCTAGACACAACTGTCTAGAGTTGATGCTGAAGCATTAGCTTACCTGCAACAGAAAAAGATGAAACCTAAAAATAGGAGGCCCAAAAAAAATCCTAATACCATAAAATTTATGGAAAAGTCACTTTGAGGCTCTCTTTCCACACTAGCCAAAAGGATACCTTCACAGCGTTCCCCTGTGTAATTGTTAATACATCTGAAAAACAAATATTACATAAAATGACCACTAACTGCTCAAGAGGTGTACAGTATATCTCCAATAACAGTGTACATTATTACAAAAAAAAAAGTGGTTGTCACTATTAGAGAATCCAGCTGGAGACATTCCATGCAGCCACCACTGGAGTGCCATATGTAGATAGGAAGGGGTTGATTTATTAAAGCTTGAAAGTGCAAAATTTGGTGCAGCTCCACACAGAAACCAATCAGCTTCCACGTTTTGTTAAAGCTTGATTGAACAAGCTGAGGTTAGAGGCTGATTGGCTAGCATGAAATCTGCAGCAGATTTTGCACTCTCCAGCTTTAGTAAATCAACCCGAAGTGTCTGAAAAGGGGCTTCAGGAGATCAGCTGAACTGAGATGTGACAGAATGAAAAGAGGGGAAAAACTGGATTTTTTTTTTTAATCACTGTAAAATCCCTTTCTCTGAGTTCATTGACGGACACAGCTTCTTGTTCTCGACCATAGCGCCATCTACAGAAGTAGGGCATTAGGCAGAAAGGTAACGTGGCACTGTCTAGCTGGTATAAACCCCGTCTCTAATATAGGGAAACCAGTGCAAACAAAAAAGAAGACAAAAAGGGATGGGTGCTGTGAAAGGGATTTTACGGTAACAAAAATTCAGTTTTCTCTTTCTTTCATTGACGGACAAAGCTTCTTACAGTGGCAAGAAAAGTATGAATGCATTGGAATTAACTGGTTTTCTGCTGTAAATTACCGTAAAGCGCTTTTGGTAGCTCTGGATCAGACCTGCACAACACTCAGGAGGAATTTTTGACCATTCCTCTTTACATAACTGTTTCCTTTCAGGCAGACTGTTTTCCTTTGTAGGATGCATGGTGTAAACGGCTCTCTTGAGGTCATCCCACAGCATCTCTATGGGATAAGATCTGAGCTCTGACGGGGCCACTCCAAAAGGTGCATTTTCTGTTTTCTGAATTTAGTCTGTGTTGAATTTACTTTAATACTTAGGGTATTTGTTCTGCAACATCACCCAACTTCTACTAAGCTTCAGTGGGTGTGCAGCCACCCTGACATTTTCCTGCAGGATATATTGGTAAACATGTACATATATTAATTATCCCATCAATGATGACAAGTGGTCCAGGCCCTGAGGAAACAAAGCAAGCCAAAATAATGATGTTCCCTCCAACATACATAATTTTTGGTAAGCTGTGCCCTTTTTGCACCATATTAAAATATATTATTTTAAAGGAGGCTTCTGAAGGACCAAGAGAAGCAAGTATAACTCCCACGGCGGCAACAGGGATTGCGCAGGGGTTGCCACACATCAAACCCCTTGGATGAAAGTACAAATCAAAGAATGCATGGCCAGGGGACATTGAAAGAAAATCACCAGGGCAAATACCTGGCCCTTATTGGTACTTAAAGGGGTTGTAAACCATCAAGATTTTTCACCTTAATGTATTCTATTAAGGTATTCAACACCTGAACTGGACTTTCCACCAACCAGAGAATGCATGAAGCCTCCAGCACTGCTGCCAAACTCCTTGCCTTGGTGATTGACATAGGCCACTGCTGTGGCTTTGTCCAACTGGATCCTGATCGGGCGTGCCCAAAGAAGCTCTGTCCACTGTTCCAGGCATAGCTTGATTGGCCAAAGTTCCCGAATATTGGGAAGCTCGAGCTCGACCCCAGTATTCCCTCCCAGCCGGACAGGCTGGCGTCTGTCATGATCACCGTCCAATGTAACGGAAGAAACAACTTCCTCTACTGAAGGGCAGGAGACCGAAGCCACCAAATCAGTGATACTCTGGTCTTTCAACCCAAGCAGATCTGGGCGTCCAGTTATTTAGGGAACTTGTCCTACTTGGACAAGATATCCTTCTGCAGGATCCTTGTGTGGAAGTTTGTGTACAAAGCTGCCTCAAAAGTAGACCCCATCAGAACCTGCAGGCAAGAGTGCAGGGAGAACCATCTGCGGGACAGCGGTAGCCAAATCGCTGATTGAAGCTTCAGGTGCTTATTCAATGGAAAGAACACCTTGGCCTGTGCCGAGTTGAGAGTTAGACCCAGATAATCCAGCTTCCTGATCGGGAACTCTTGTAAAGTGCAGATCATGCTTGCCACATCGTCCATCAGTGCAGAGTGAGTCTCCTCCCACAGAAGCAGGTCGTGGAGATAACCAATCAAAGCAATTCTCAGTAAAGGCCAGAACTGGAGCCAGCACCTTGGTGAAAACCTGAAGAGCGGAGGCGAGACCAAAGGGCAGCACCACAAACTGATAATGTGCCTCTCCTACAGCAATGCATAGGTGCCTAGCTTAAATGGGGATGTGCAGGTACACATTCTTGATGTCTTTAGAGGCCAGGAAATCCCCCTGATGAATGGAGGCTACCACAGACTGGATGGATTCCATTATGAACGTCTACACCCTCACAAAGAAATTCAGGGCCTTGAGATCCAGGATTGGATGGACCTTTCCTTCATTCTTTGGAACAATTATCAGTTTGGAGTAAAATCCCAGACACCTTTCCAAAATCGGAACTGGAGCAATCAACCCCTGGAACAGCAGATTCTACACCACCCTGGAGAGAGCCTGCAAACGAGACGCAGAGAGATGAAGATTGGAAGGAAATAAACTCTCTGTTGGAAATAACCTCTCTGGTGGATAGGAACAAATTCATATTTTGTAACCAAACAAAATCAGTTTGTGGACTCCTGTGGGGGCCTTTAAGTGTTTGTCGCCTTTGTCCGCAGATCCAGGGAGATGAAAAATCTTGTGTGCAGAAAAAGAACCACCACATTTGCTACTTGGTTTCTTCCCCCTTCTGGACTATGGAAGAAAGATCCAGGATAGCGCCAAAAAGGTGTTCACCTTGAAAGGATATATCCACAAGAGCCTTTTTTGTTGTCTGGTCTGTAGACCAACACTTGAGCCACAGCACCACTGAAGCACCACTGCCAAGGCTGAGAGCTTGGAAAGCAAAGGGGCCACATCCAAGGATGCATCACACACGTACTTAAAACCCTCAATCAACTGGTCTTACAGTTCCATGTACGTCAAAAGAACTTGCTCCCCACCCTGGCAATGGCGAAGGAGCGTAGCCCATTTGGTAAGTGTCTGAGATGCCAGGGTTGTGGCCAAAGCCGGCTGTAGAGCCAAACCGGCAACAGTAACCATAATGCGCGTGACCAGTTCCACCTTCCTGTTAACCGGATCCTTAAGGGCAGTGGTTCTCAACTCCGGTCCTCGGGACCCACTAACCGGCCAGGTTTGCAGGATAACTGAAATACATCACAGGTGATCTCATTTGCTGTTCAATGATTGCAGTATTCTAGTCTGCATCTCCCCAAGGCAATACTTAAAATCTGGCCTGTTAGTGGGTCCAGAGGACCGGAGTTGAGAACCACTGCTTAAGGGGATTCCTCCACCGGCATCATAGTTGCTTTGTTCAACCTTGATACGGGAGGATCCACGGCAGGTGGCATGGTCCACTTCTTCAGAAAGCATGTCTCAAAGGGATAATGTACAGCAAAACATTTCAGGACCACAATGGGGCCCTTTGGTCAATCTCAATCCTTTGAATCTTGGCCGGTTGATGCTGAACTGGCTGAAATTCGAACAGTGTATGAACGGCTTGAGACTGATGTCAGGCGGACGACTCTGCCACTAGCAATTTCTCGAAATCACCAGTGGTAGGATCACCAAGAGGCTGCCCACTTATTCCTATGGAATTGCTACCTCTGTGGCTAGTGATCAAGATTTAACAGTGTGCGGATCAGCCACAGAGACGGCTCATTGCCTCTCGCTACAAAGGGACAGATACCATAGGGACAGACAAGCAGCCTTTTTAGTGACGCTGCCACTGATTTGTCTCTAGTGGCAGAATCGCCCAGCTAATATCAGCCTAATGGTGGCAATACATGCTTTGATAAATTATCAATTTCTTTTCTGATCTCTTTGGATGGGAATAATCAATATCTAGTAGACAACCTATTCAATTGATATGCCCCACACAAGTATAGTTAAGATATATGTATGATTCCCACGCTTGCCTCTAATGAAAATATCTAAATAAAAATGAGTAATAAAACCAATGACTCTGTGATGGGATAGAACTGAAATAGGCAGCACGCACAACAAACAAGATCAGTTTGTGACAAGTCCACAGTAATATATAATGTAGCAGCGCCAAAAAATGAATATCCAAGTTCTGATTAACCACTGTAGGAGATGGTCTACATAGGAAACATACTCCCTACAGTGTATCCAGGAGAAGAAAAAGAACACTGTAGTGCTTAAATCCGCATATGGTAATGGGGTTACCAAAAGGTAAAGGAAACCAGACCCAACGCGTTTCGACTCCTAGGTCGTCACCCCAGATGACGACCTAGGAGTCGAAACGCGTTGGGTCTGGTTTCCCTTCTGTCACACTTGATCTTTTTATTGAAGAGCTCTGTTACATTTTTATTTGAACCACTTGGTACTGCTTCCACGACCAATGCCACAATAGGAACACCCGGGACATCCCATGAACAGCTGGCGATGTGCGTTTATGTGATCCCACAAGGCTGACAAGAGGACCCGTGTGGTTGTGCCATCTTCCATATCATTTCTGGGCGCATTTCTTACCGGAATCTGGTAAGCATATACCCCATTACCATATGCGGATTTAAGCACTACAGTGTTATTTTTCTTCTCCTGGATACACTGTAGGGAGTATGTTTCCTATGTAGACCATCTCCTACAGTGGTTAATTGGAACTTGGATATTCATAGTTAAGATATGATCATAACTTACGATTCCACCTCTGTTTCCACCATATAAGCTGATCAATCACAGTATGATTGTATTAATAAACAAAGTATCTCAGTGCTACTGACTGATGCAAAATGAACAATAATATTGCACCCTGGCTGATCAACTGATCGACTCAGTTTGATCAAATCCTGTCAAAATGTAATCTAAATGGATGAGAAGGGAAGTTATGGCTACTTGATTGTTTGCGGATTCCATTGTTTTGATCATTGAATGACACATCAATTGGATAAAGAAAATCGAAGTGTGTATGGCCACCATAAAACTCCACCACTTTCCAGGAGAGATGCTTGTGATAGTTTTGTCATAGTTGCAAAAGATTAATATACCATACCAACACAACACGTACATGGTTTTTTTGCAGGTTCTGCTATTTGTTGCACTACCTGGAGACATGTTTCTAAAGGAGTGTCTACAACACACTGAGCTGTTTTTGTACCAGCAATCATAGAGATCAAGGGGTTTAACAGTCATGCATGGCTTGCTATACAGACCAGTAAATCAGAAGACACATTTTAATTGCTAGTCCGTGCCCTTATTTAATATATAATTACAGGATTGCTGTTCAGAGATAAAGGAATGATGATGATCTGCAGTCATTATAACCTATAACCAATCACTTTCCAACTCCACAAATTCTTCATATATCTCACGTTATTAGTTTCTGTCTGGTTTAGTTTTTACAGACACACAGTTACTCACTTGCACAGTTGATTAGGTCCTATGCTATAACATATGCCTCCATTCATACAGAAACTCTTCTGTTCTTTCTCTGCACAGGGTACTCCATGACCTGAAATGCAAAGTGTAAATCATGTGATCACACTCAGAATGCTGTCAGACTCCTCTTGTTTATTTAAAACCACATTTTACGCATTAAAGTCCACCTCTTCCTGCCTCCAATGTATCTTTTCACAATGTCTCCATTAATGATTTTTACATCTACTACTGATCTAGCTAGGCTGAAAATTAGCCAGCAACGCATTTCCGAAAGGAAACATTTTAGTATTGGTGAGCATAATATTAACCTACCCAGTTAAAACTGTTAGGGCGTTGTTTTAATACATGAATATGTTACTTACTTGTGAGATTTTCAAAATACATCAGATTCTAAACAGGCACAACATTATTTCTGACTACCGAAGTGAGATTTACAAATTAGGCTTCAGGCTGATAGAAAACATTTCTCTGCACTTAAATAAAACTATACTTTTATCAATTATTTCCCCTCAAGGCATTATCTGCTCAGTAAATGTCCACAATCTCAAAGATTTCTTCCGTTGTAAATCAGCTGCCTTGGGAACCTCCCTATCTGCCAGATATCTACATTTTTAAATTCAGAAGAACAAAACATTTCTTGAATAGCTAGGGATATGTAAATCTTCCATATATCAATCATTACATGATGTTAACTTGCCCACTTTATTACTGCCGTCCTTTGGCCTAAACCACATATTGTTCCTTGTGATTTGCAAATCTAATAAACCCGTATTTTCTTCACAGTAAAAAATAGAAAACATATCAAATGTTTAAACTGAAAAAATATAACATTTTAAGAAAAAAATAAGGTACTTTTTTAAATGAATGGCAGCAATACATCTCCAAAAAGTTGGAGCAGAGAAACAAAAAAGATGGCAAAGTACAACCTCAGTTCCAAATAAGTTGGGACAGTGCCATGTTTACTATGGTGTAGCATCCCCTCTTCTTTCAACAACACTCTGCAAATGTCTGGAAACTAAGGAGACCAGTTTCTGGACTTTTGGCAGAGGAATGTTTTCCCATTCTTGCCTAAGTATATGCTGCTCTAAAACCTGGATGTATCTTTCAGCATTGATGCTGCATTTCCAGATGTGAAAGCTGCCCATTCCATATGCATTAATGCACCCCCATACCATCGGAGATGTAGACTTTTAAACTGAGCGCTGATAACAAGGCAGAAGGTACCTCTCCTCTTTAATCCAGTGAATGCGGCACCCATGGTTGTCAAAAAGAATGTCAAATTTCTAATAGTCTGACCACAGAACAGTTTTCCTGTTTGCAACAGACCATTTTAAATGAGCTTTGGCCCAGAGAAGATGGCAGCTTTTCTGAATCATGTTCAAATATGGCTTCTTTGCATGATAAAGTGTTACCTTGCATTTTTGGATGGTACGGCAAACTGCGTTCACAGACAGTGATTTATGGAACTATTCCTGAGCCCATGCAGTGATGTCTGTGACGAACGCGGGTATCAGATTGCTGCCCTTCTCACCGACGGGCGACCAAGGACCCCCCTGATCTAACACTGCACTTGTAACGAACGTAACAATGCCACTCTCAGCTGCTTTCAGCACAAAGATTTCCCAGTTTGCGGGACCACTGTCTAAATGGCAGCCAACAATTAACCCTTTCACTGCCACCACCTCCATTGGAGCCAGAGGAGCTCAAAATTTTAGCAATACCAGTATTTCAGAATAACCACCTGTAACACACACTGTCACCGCAGACAGGTATATCCAGATGGGTTATTTTAACCACTTCCTTACTGGGCACTTAAACCCCCCTCCTGCCCAGACCAATTTTTGGCTTTCAGCGCTGTCGCATTTTGAATGAGAATTGCGCGTTCATGCGACGTTGTACCCAAACTAAATTTATATCTTTTTTTTTCCCACAAATAGAGGTTTTTTTTTGTGGTATTTGATCCCCTCTGCGTCAATTCTGATCGCCGCTATAAACAAACAAAGAGAGATGATTTTGAAAAAAACCCAATATTTTTTCCTTTTTGCTATAATAAATATCCAAAAAAATAAATAAATAAATAAAAATGATTCAACAGTTTTAGCTGATATATATTCTTCTACATATTTTTGGTAAAAAAAAAATCGCAATCGGCGTATATTGATTGGTTTGCGCAAAAGTTATCGCGTCTACAAACTATGGGAATTGATTTATGGCGTTTTTATTATTTTTTCTTTTTTTTACTAGTAATGGCGTCGATCTGCGATTTTTATCGGGACTGCGATATTGGGGCGGTTATGTCAGACTTTTTTGACACTTTTTTGGGACCAATGACATTTATACAGCGATCAGAAATTTAAATGTCCACTGATTACTGTATAAATGTCATTGGCAGTGAAGGGGTTAACCTGCAC
>BLSH010011962.1:238137-267387 GCA_018402905.1 Glandirana rugosa
TTAACCCTTTCACTGCCACCACCTCCATTGGAGCCAGAGGAGCTCAAAATTTTAGCAATACCAGTATTTCAGAATAACCACCTGTAACACACACTGTCACCGCAGACAGGTATATCCAGATGGGTTATTTTAACCACTTCCTTACTGGGCACTTAAACCCCCCTCCTGCCCAGACCAATTTTTGGCTTTCAGCGCTGTCGCATTTTGAATGAGAATTGCGCGTTCATGCGACGTTGTACCCAAACTAAATTTATATCTTTTTTTTTCCCACAAATAGAGGTTTTTTTTTGTGGTATTTGATCCCCTCTGCGTCAATTCTGATCGCCGCTATAAACAAACAAAGAGAGATGATTTTGAAAAAAACCCAATATTTTTTCCTTTTTGCTATAATAAATATCCAAAAAAATAAATAAATAAATAAAAATGATTCAACAGTTTTAGCTGATATATATTCTTCTACATATTTTTGGTAAAAAAAAAATCGCAATCGGCGTATATTGATTGGTTTGCGCAAAAGTTATCGCGTCTACAAACTATGGGAATTGATTTATGGCGTTTTTATTATTTTTTCTTTTTTTTACTAGTAATGGCGTCGATCTGCGATTTTTATCGGGACTGCGATATTGGGGCGGTTATGTCAGACTTTTTTGACACTTTTTTGGGACCAATGACATTTATACAGCGATCAGAAATTTAAATGTCCACTGATTACTGTATAAATGTCATTGGCAGTGAAGGGGTTAACCTGCACGGGGCAGTGAAGGGGTTAACTATGTTCCCTGGGTGTGTTCTAACTGTGGGGGGGCGGGGCTGATTGGGACATAACAGATCTAACTGATCCCAGTGACGGATCAGTAGATCTGGTATGTCCCCTTCAATAGAACGGAGAACCGCCGTGTTTACAACGGCGGTTCCCCGTTCTGCAGGTCTGACAGGGGATCGCGGGTCTCGGGCGGACATCGAGTCAGCCCGACCCACGGGCACGGCAACCCAGTGTGCGGCATGCGTGCGCCGCCTGTGAGTGCGCACCAGGAGCGCGCACATGGCCAGGACGTCCATGGACGTCCACCCGGCATTTCAGATCCGCGCTGGAGCCGTACTTTGGCTATAGCGCAGATCTGGACGGGTTAAAAACAGTAGCGCTCTTCAAAGGAACAGATTCGGGATAGTTGCATTAAGAGCTTTAGGGACAAAATTAACACTTTTCAAAATAAGGTTTAATAATGAAAAGGTCAAGTTTAGGTGCAGTAAAATATTTACAGAAAAATAAAAGGTTGCAAAATAGTGAGACAAAATATACAGCAAAGGAACAGAATGAAATAACTGCATTTGAAATTTCCTTGCCTAATCAGTGTTTCAAAGATTATTTTCTGGTTCTCTGATGTTGCTTCATTGATGGTAATTGAGAACTGACAATTGATCTTGGCAATCCCTTTTTCTTTGGGTGACAAGGGGTGGAACCATATGCCCCTGACCATTCACGAGTGGGCAGTTTCTTAGACAATGTCCAGGGCGGCGGGCCGTTGCGATACATGCTTCTTAATTCATACGTGGTTTATGAAAATCATATCTCGTGATTGGGCCACCCGGCAAATCTCACAGTAAGAAAGTCAATCTCAGCATGCATAAAGCTTTCAAATGACTCCAAACATGAGAGTTCTGAGACCTTCTAGGACCCTGGGAAGGGAACATACTAGTTCTATCCCTCCTTGGGTAATGAGGGGGGAATGTTTATACTTGAATAATCCAGGCCGAAATTCTACATTCAAATATGTATGTTTTATCACTATGGCATGCTCCTAACTGAAATTATGAATTTATGGAAGTTTTTGGGAAGTTTTAAGACAGGGAGAGGGTCACTTTGAGGTTAGAGTTGTCTGGGTGATTTATGGGCTTGCATGTCCGTGCATCAGTTCGGTTTATGGCTGGGTGGAAATGAGGAGTTTTGTCCTACGTTCAAACTGCAATGGCTGACCATCACAAAATGGAGTTGCCTTCCGAAGTGGGGGCAGCCTTGCTTGCGTCTCATGCGTGATATCATGACTTTGTGTGTGTCTCACACGTGATATCATCACATCTCCCCCCTGAGTTGGTTGCATGGGAAGGGAATGAAATTCCCATCCTGACGCAACCCACTCCTATGGCTCAGATTGGCGTGGCAGCCCATCAGCATTCCCATGGGCGCTGCCTTTCTTGTGCTGGATGGTGAAATCGTATATGCTGAAGGATTAAGCTCCAACTAAGTAGCTTGCCATTCTCTCCAGCAACACAATTTAGCCAGCTCAAGGGATTGTGATCGTTGATCACAATCAAGTGCTTCCCATAGAGGTACGTCTGCAGCTTCCGGAGAGCCCTCATGATCGCGAGACATTCCTTTTTGATCATGGCGTATGCTACTTCCCTGGGAAGCAGCTTCTGGCTCAGGTAGAGGATAGGGTGTTCCTCTCTGGTGTCATCCACTTGGCTCAGGACTGCACCCAGCCCATAGGCAGAGGCATCAGTCTGTACTAAGAAATGGCGGGGGAAGTCGGGAGCCTGTAGCACAGGGGCGCTGGCCAGCACCTCCTTCAGGGCCTGAAATGCCCTCTCACATTCTGGTGTCCAAGACACCACTTTTGGCAGTTTCTTCTTGGTTAGGTCAGTCAAAGGTTTTGCCAGGCTACTATAGTTACTTACAAATTTCCTACAGTAGCCGGCTGTCCCCAAGAATGACATAACCTGTTTCTTGGTTTGAGGGGTTGGCCAGGTCAGTATGGCCTCCACCTTCCCTGTCTCGGGTCTTAGAGTGCCTCCTCCCACCTGGTGTCCCAGGTACTGGACATCAGTCATGCCGATCTGACACTTGCTGGGCTTGACAGATTGGCAGCTGTCAGTTGGTCCAGGACCCGTGACAGGTGCACCAAGTGTTCCTCCCAGGTAGGGCTGAACACCGCAATGTCGTCCAGGTAAGCCACGGCAAAGGTTTCCAGCCCCTCCAGTAAATCATTCATGGCCCTCTGGTAGGTAGCTGGGGCATTCTTCATCCCAAATAGCATGATGGTAAATTCGAACAAGCCAAATGGGGTGATGAAGGCCGACTTTTCCTGAGCTTCAGGGGCCAGAGGAATTTGCCTATACCCTCTGCTCAGATCCATGATCGTGATACAGCGGGCTGCCGCCAGCCTATCCAACAACTCATCAATCCGGGGCATGGGGTAGGCGTCTGCAGTGGTAATCGCATTCAGTTTTCGGTAGTCCACACAGAACCTGGTCGTCTGATCCTTTTTGGGCACCAGGACCACTAGGGATGCCCAGGCACTGTGGGACCTCCGAATTACCCCCAGCTGCAGCATCTCCTCCACCTCCCTCTTCATGTCAGCCAGCACCTCCAGAGAGATGCGATAGGCCGACTGTTTAATGGGGGGATGTGCCCCAGTGTTCACCTGGTGGACAGCGAGGTCCGTCCACCATTTTTCCCCGTAAACCAGCTCCCATGGACTGCCAGCACTTCCTTCAGCCCAGGTACCTGTGTGGGGGTAAGTCTAGGAGTGGATCTGCCTCTTCAGGATCCGGCCTGCTGCAGACCGGCATGGCATAGGCCGTGCGCTCATGATGGGCTTTAATCATGTTCATATGGAAGGCCTTCTGCTGTCTACTTCCATCTCCCAACCGGACTAGGTATGTAACGTCATTCAGATGCTGGGTAATTGGGTACGGGCCTTCCTATGCTGCCTGGAGTTTGTTCTGCCGTAGGGGGAGCAGAACATACACCAGCTGCCCAACATTATATGCCCGCTCCCTAGCATTGTGGTCATACCAACGTTTCTGCCTGGTCTGGGCCAGGGTCATGTTTTCTCGCACAATCCCCACCAACGTCTCCATTTTATCCCGGAATCTCAGGATGTAATCCACAACAGAGACCTCTGGGTCTGTGATCTTGCCCTCCCAGGTCTCACGGATTAGGTTCAGGGGTCCTCTTACCCTCCGTCCGTACAACAGCTCAAATGGCGAAAAGCCTGTGGACTCCTGGGGCACTCTCTGTAAGAGAACAGCAGATGAGGCAGGTACCTTTCCCAGTCCTTACCCTGGGACTCCACAAAGGTGCGCAGCATTTGTTTCAGGGTACCATTGAAACGCTCACACAAGCCATTCGTTTGCGGATGATAAGGACTGGCCATGATACGTGTCATCTGTATTTTCTGACAGAGAGCGTGCATCAAGTCAGACACAAACTGAGGGCCTTGATCGCTAATGAGCTCGGCCGGAAATCCCACTCTTGTGAAGATTCCCAGCAGAGCATCAGCGACCTTGTCTGCAGGGGGGGGGGGGGGAGAGCTATCGCCTCTGGGTAACGCGTGGCATAGTCAAAGATTGTCAGGATAAAACATTTGCCTGAACTGCTGGGGATGGCTAGAGGCCCAACAATATCCACTGCCACCCACTTAAAAGGTTCATTAATCAGAGGCAAAGGTTTTAACGGAACCCTGTGTACATCTCCTACCTTGCCAACTCGCTGGCAGGTATCACAGGACCGACAGTAGTCAGCTATGTCTGTCAGCATGGTGGGCCAATCAAAGTTATGTATTAATCGCCCCCGGGTCTTAGTGATCCCCAAGTGCCCTGCTAGGGGGATCTCATGAGCCACCTTTAGGAGCTGTCCCCTGAATTGGCTTGGGACCACCAGCTGCCTGCTTCCTAACTCAACTTTGTTTTGCCTTGCAGACAAACTCTCCCTGTACAGCTTTCCTTTGTCCCAGTAAACCTTTTTTTTGTCATTCACGGCAGGGGGGCTGTCAGCTAAACTCCTGAGCTGTGTCAGTGTTTGGTCTGTCTGCAGCGTCACTTACAACTCTACTTCCTCCTCTCCTCTCCCTTTCTCTGTCTGTGTCCCCCAAAGTTCTGTTCTTGCACCTCTCCTTTTCTCAATCGACACCGCCTCCCTGGGTCAATTGATGCCTCCCATGGCTTTCAGTATCATCTCTACGCTGATGACACACAAATCTATCTCTCAACCCCCCAGATCTCTCCATCTGTCTCCTCACGCATTACCAACTTACTAACAGACATATCAGCCTGGATGTCACATCACCTGGATGCCACTCAACCAACGTATTAAATACAAGATACTGATAATAACTTATAAAACCATCCACAACCTGGCCCCCAGCTACATCACTAACCTGGTCTCAAAATACCAACCAATTTGATCTCTTCGCTCCTCCCAAGACCTCCTGCTCTCTAGCTCCCTTGTCACCTCATCCCATGCTCGCCTCCAGGACTTCTCCAGAGCCTCTCCCATTCTCTGGAATGCTTTACCCCAATCTGTCCTACTTTCTCCTACTTTGTCCACCTTCAGACAATTCCTGAAAACCTATCACTTCAGAAAAGCCTATCTGACTCCCACCTAACAACTGTACATTTATCTTCTCCATCAGCACACCCCCTACAGTTATTACCTCTTGTATCTCTTGACCTTCCCTCATAGATTGTAAACTCTAACGAGCAGGACCCGCTGATTCCTACTGTATTTAAGTGTATTACATTTGTACTGTCTACCCTCAAGTTGTAAAGCGCTGCATAAACTGTTGGCGCTATATAAATCCTGTATAATAATAATAATCATGCATGTCACAGTACATGTTGGCATTCACAGTTCCCGTAATGAACTGTAGCTCCCCAGTGCCAGCAGCACTCATGCAGCCCCATTCCATGACAATCCCACCACCATGCTTGACTGTAGGCAAGACCATGTGTGTCTTTGTACTCTTCACCTGGTTGTCCGCTACACTCGGTTGGAACCATGTGAACCAAATATATTTATCTTGATCTTATCAGACCACAGGACATGATTCCAGGAATCCATGTCCTTGGTCTGCTCTTTTTCAGCAAACTGTTTGCGAGCTTTCTTGTGCATCATCTTTAGAAGAGGCTTGCTTCTGGGAGGACAACCATGCAGACCAATCTAATGCAGTGTGCGACGTATGCTCTGAGCACTGACAGGCTGACCCTCTCAGCTTCAACCTCTGCAGCAATACTGGCAGCACTCATACGTCTATTTCCCAAAGACAACCTCTGGATATAACACTGAGCACGTGCACTCAACTCCTTGGGTTGACCACGACGAGGCCTGTCCTCAGTGGAACCTGTCCTGTTAAACCACTGTATGGGCTTGGCCACCGTGCTGCAGCTCAGTTTCAGGGTCTTGGCAATCTTCTTATAGCCTAGGCCATCTTTATGTAGAGCAACAATTTTTTTTTTAGATCCTCAGAGAGTTCTTTGCCATGAGGTGCCATATTGAACTTCCAGTGACAAGTATCAGAGAGTGAGAGCAATAACACCAAATTTAACACACCTGCTTCCCATTCACACCTGAGACCGTGGAACACTAACAAGTCACATGACACCAGGGAGGGAAAATTGCTAATTGGGCCCAAGTTGGGCATTTTCACTTAGAGGTGTACTCACTTTTGCCAGCAGTTTAGACATTAATGGCTGTATGTTGAGTTATTTTGAGGGAACAACAAATTTACACTGTTATACAAGCTGTACAATCACTACTTTACTTTGTAGCAAAGTGACATTTCTTCAGTGTTCTCACATGAAAAGATATAATAAAATCATTACAAAAATGTGAGGGGTGTATATAAATACATACATAGATTGCCTTTTAAAAAAAATGACAGAGCACCGTACCTCTTCTTGCCGGGTTCTGCATTCTAGAGGAAGACAAAGAGCACAGCACACACTGTGCTTTCACTTTAGCTCTGTAAACAGTGTGACGAGCTCCCCGCAGCGCCGATGTACAATTCGACTGAGGAACGTTGAGCATGGTCTAGGCATACGGGCCCCCTACAGCATAGGGCCCAGTCGCAATGGCGACTGCTGCGCCCCCTGTACGTCCGCCACTTCTGATAACCCTGACTAATATCTAGTGGAACCAATTGCCTTCAGTAGTCACCTAATTAGTAAATAGAGTAAACCTGTGTGTAATTTAATCTTAGTATAAATACAGCTATTCTGTGAAGCCCTCAGAGGTTTGTTAGAGAACCTTAGTGAACAAACAGCATCACGAAGGCCAAGGAACACACCAGACATGTCAGGGATAAAGTTGTGGAGAAGTTTAAAGCAGGGTTAGGTTATAAAAAAATTATCCCTAGATTTCAACATCTCACAGAGCAGTGTTCAATCCATCATCTGAAAATGGAAAGAGTATGGCACAACTGCAAACCTACCAAGACATAGCCATCCACCTAAACTGACAGGCCGGGCAAGAAGAGCATTAATCAGAGAAGCAGCCAAAAGGCCCATGGTAACTCTGGAGGAGTTGCAAGGATCCACAGCTCAGGTGAGAGAATCTGTCCACAGGACAACTATTAGTCGTGCATTCCAGAAATCTGGCCTTTATGGCCTAAAAACAAAACGCTATGTGTGGCGGAAAACTAACACTTCACATTACCTTGAAGCCACCATCCCCACCGTGAAACATGATGGTGGCAACATCATTTTGTGGGGATGCTTTTCTTCAGCAGGGACAGGGAAGCTGGTCAGAGTTGATGGGAAAATGGATGGAGCCAATTACAGGGAAATCTTAGAAGAAAACCTGTTAGAGTCTGCAAAAGACTTGAGACTGGGGCAGAGGTTCACCTTCCAGCAGGACAACGACCCTAAACATATGCCAGAGCTACAATGGAATGGTTTAGATCAAAGCATATTCATGTGTTACAATGGCCCAGTCAATGTCCAGACCAAAATCCAATTGAGAATCTGTGGCAAGACTTGAAAATTGCTGTTCACAGACGCTCTCCATCCAATCCGACAGAGCTTGATGGACAAAAATGGCACTCTAGATGTGCAAAGCTGGTAGAGACATCCCCAAAAAGACTTGCAGCTGTAATTTCAGTAAAAGGTGGTTCTACAAAGTATTGACTCAAGGGGGCTGAATACAAATGCACGCCACACTTTTCACATATTTATTTGTAAAAATTTTTGAAAACCATTTATCATTTTCCTTCCACTTCACAATTATGTGCAACTTTAGTCTATCACATAAAATCCCAATAAAATACATTTACGTTTTTGGTTGTAACATGACAAAATGTGGAAAAGAAGGGGCATGAATAGTTTTTCAAGTCACTGTAGAATGATAATAATTACATCTGTGTAGGTTGCCGTAAACAAAAAATCGCAAATAGTAAGCAACCTGTCATCAAGTATATGGAGAATATTTGTCTCCATACAGATGTTTCTTTCACTGGTATGTCATAGTCAGCGTTTAGGGAGAACCAGAACTAATGTCTCGTACACACGGGTCGACGATCGTATACAACAGGTCGTACAAACAACCGTTGTATTCTAAATCGACTGTTAGTACACGCAATTAGAACAGCCAACGTACGACGGTCGTACAACATAAGTTGTATGAGCAGACTAGAAAACTTGGTAGTACCAACAAGTGGTCGTACAACCGTTGTATCGTGTGTACAGAGAAGATGGTCCAACAAGTTGTATTGTCCAAAACACGCATGCTCAGAAGTCAGGAATGGCCGGACGCTAATTACATGCTCATGAACTTTCTCTGTATACGTTCATAACACGTCACTACGTTCGGCTTGGTCGTACGATCGCTTAGTGCATATCAGTACACAAGATACAACAGCCAATATACGATTTGAGCCATTTGGTCGTACGATCATCGACCCGTGTGTACGAGGCTTAAGTCCCTCGAGGCAGGTTATATCAGGAGCGGTTGGTAGCAGTTTGTAGGATAAGGGTTGAGAAAAAAAAGGTCACAAAATGCATCTGTTGCAGAGGCTCCCTGTATTGTTGGACTTTTTTTGTAAGGCGCAGACAATTAAAGTGAACTTGTATCCACAATAAAATGTATTTTATTGTTGTAGTTTGAATAAAACACCATAATATAATCCTGAATACTAGCTTTTAGGTATTAACTACATACAGTTACCAAATACGTTTTTTGTTAAAGTGGTCCTTTAGCTTATTAAACTTTAACTTATAAAAGATGAGCTCTGCTGTTCATTAAAATTAATGAAAAGCTAACAGCACTTGTGAAAACAAATTATGAGCTCTGAGTAACTCCTACAACCCTGACACTTTCCGTGCTCTTTCTTGTTGCAGCATGCTGACACTTCATCACAATATGGAAATTTACCTTCAGATAAAAAAAATTCAAAACTGCATGCTCAGCTAATTTTACATAGGATTTCCTGTTGCAACATTACCATTCATGAACTCCTGTAATGTATCAAGGTAATATCGGTTAAGGGTTACATCATGTTGTTCAAATTAACCAGTGGGTGCTAAGATAGGGTGTGCCCGCCTAGTTTTTTTTTTTTATAGCAATACTGACGTAATTACTTGCCACTTTACAATGGAACAGTTTACATGAAATATAGGATAAAGGGAAGCCATACGTGAGCAGATCTTGATAAATGCTTGTCATTAAATCCTGCTGAAATTTCTTGGGCATGACAACCAAAACAATTGAGTGCTATCCATGATACTTTTTTATTTCCACTGACATTTAATTTTTTAGGATAAGCTTTTGGGGTATACCCCTTTCTTCTAAGGTCCAAGTAGTACTAATACACAAAGTTTAGTCAAGCTGTCTATGTGCTACTTTAGACCTTGGTCACAGAATACATGTGTACTTGGCTCTTGTCAGGGACCGGTGTGACCAGAGATGTGTGGACTGCAACAGAGTGTACCAAACGCAGGTAAAGTGTAAATAGTATGATTTATTATATCATAAATGAATAACAAGAAAACGCACCTCCAATATAGTGGATAGTGAAAACAACCAGCAAATAAATCAACAGTGAACACACACCAAATAACCGACAATCCAATATAAACAGCACGAGGGATATCCTAATCATAAACTTGCCAGAGCCAGGGTCATACACAGGAGATCAAGCAGGGGAAAGCTGGGAGCAGACAGGACAGGGAAAAGGGGGTCAGGAGCCGGACTGAGCGGGTAGGAAGGGATCAGGCTACAGGATCAAGGTTGGAGTCTAGGGTCAGGAGACAGAAACGCAGAGCAGAGGCACAAGGAGACAATACCAAGGAAAATTAACACGGCACTCCCCAGGTTTAAATACACTTCCTGCAATCAGTCTCAGGTGATGCCTGATTGCAGGAGTTGATGTCAGGTCCTGACTGCCGAGAGACACCTGCTGGTGGACACCGGAACTGCTCAGCCTCCGACTGCTAAGGGACACCCGCTGGTGAACACCGGAATTGCGGCCCATGGGTCTTGGGGCTACAGTGCCACCAACAGGTGAAACTGTTCCTGACAGCTTTATACTATATATCTCGGGGGAGGAGATATTTTTCTCCTGGCAGATTGCTTGTAAAAAAATGATGGTTCCTTTAGTTTTTTAGGCTTTGTGAAACACAATCAATATACCATTACAAAAATGTAACAACTATATACAGTATCTCACAAAAGTGAGCACACCCCCCACATTTTGATGCAGTGTGTGGCATATGGTCTGAGCACAGACAGGCTGACCCCCCACCCCTTCAACCTCTGCAGCAATGCTGGCAGCACTCATACGTCTATTTCCAAAAGACAACCACTGGATATGACGTTGAGCACATGCAACTTCTTTGGCGCGGCCTGTTCTGAGTGGAACCTGTCCTGTTAAACCACTGTATGGTCTTGGCCACCGTGCTGCAGCTCAGTTTCAGGGTCTTGGCAATCTTCTTATAGCCTAGACCATCTTTATGTAGAACAACAATTCTTTTTTCAGATCCTCAGAGAGTTCTTTGCCATGAGGTGCCATGTTGAACTTCCAGTGACCAGTATGAGAGAGTGAGAGCGATAACACCAAATTTAACACACCTGCTCCCCATTCACACCTGAGACCTTGTAACACTAATGAGTCACATGACACCGGGGAGGGAAAATGCTAATTGAGCCCAATTTGGACATTTTCTCTTAGGAGTGTACTCACTTTTGTTGCCAGCTGTTTAGACATTAATGGCTATGTGTTGAGTTATTTTCAGGGGGCAACAAATTTACACTGTTATAAAAGCCATACACTCACTACTTTACATTGTAGCAAAGTGTCATTTCTTCAGTGTTGTCACATAAAAAGACATAATAAAATATTTACAAAAATGTGAGAGTGTGCTCAATTTTGTGAGATACTGTACATTGCAAGGATCTCAGCAAACCTAATGGCAAATCTTTACCTGTTTCTGCTTTGTAGATATTGATGTAGGCCTTCCCAACATTTCTTGAAAGGGACTGTCTTAGATAGGCCATACATGGTTCAAATCTCAGTCGGTTCACCAGGAACCATCTGAGATTTAAACCGTGTATGGGCAGGCTGAATGTACCAAGTTGATTGATCGATCAACTTGGGTACAACCAGCATGCTGGGTTTTACCTGCAATTATAACTAGAGGCTGCTATAGCTGGTAGCAATAATCACATTGTCTTCTCCTGGCGGGGAACACAATGGCTCCATGGGAGGGACACTTCCATCAACACTAACGGTATTGATGGGGGAATCAAGTGATTTTCTTTCCTGCAGGAGAGTTGCAGGAAAGAAATTCACTCCGTGTATGGCCAGCCTTAGTTATAGTGTTACAATGATCAGCCCCAGTACTCTAAAAAAAATACTGCAACCCCAGCATCCCTTTATGATCTTAGGGTATGTAGGGAAAAACTTTTTTCTTAGTTTTGGATAGAGTAGGGAAGGTTAAAAACACCCCCCAGTTTATTTTTTACTGCCTGTGTCCTGTCTGGGAGGTTTCTTATCACTTCTTGCCCTAGAGGTGCAATATGAAGTGAGAGCATATCCATACATAGTGAGGGAAATTCCCATTTTAGACTGCCATCAGAACAGGTATCCTTCTTGGAAAGGAACGATTTTTCATTACCACTTGTTTTGGTGGCAACTGTGATAATGTTCAGCAAAACAAACTGAGTTTTCCCATACAGAGCAATAAAAACGTATCCAGAACTAAAAGAAAAAAAAGAGTTTTTGGCTATACACACATTTTAAAGAGGAAGTAAACTTGTGTTTTCTTCAAACAGCAGGGTATTTATGACAGAAGAGACCCTCTTAGCATCCATTTCTGGTAGACAGATTCTCAACCCTATTTATGAAACATTAACATATGAAAGTACCTGTTGTCATATTATGCTGACAGAAATCTTGGTCTTGGTGTGAACACAATCTATTGGAAAACAGAATCTGGAAAATACAAAACAATGGAATAAGTATTTACCAGGTTTGTAGAATTTGCAATTAAACTATGATTCAGCACAGAAAATATATTGATGCTAGTACTTGATGATGAGAGATACAGGTAAAGGTCAATTCTACTCAAAACTATTATCTTGAAGACTTCAATGGTAAAATGTTACTCCATTAGTATATATCCACACCTCATACTACAAAACCACAGGAAATGGGTTACTCGTGCAACTTGCACCCCCCTACCCTTTTCTTATAATGTGTTAGGGCCAGAAATTCACAGCAGCCAATGATGATTTACCTTTCACCAGTCAGATTACACTGAAATGAAATCTGATTGGCTGGTATGCCTTCTCTACTGCCCAGCTTCTCCATTCATAGAAGTCGTACTACAGCTTCTATAAATAAAATATGATCCACAAATTGAGGTGGTGAACCTTTCAATCTTCTGCCCATCCTCCATTTATAGCTGGTGTTTCATTTATAGAAACTGTAGTACTGCTTCTATGAATGAAGGAGCTGGTCAGAAAGGGTGGGCATAGTGGGGCACTCTCAATGAGTGCCTGTCGGAGCTCTCTCAGTTCTATTAAACCCTGTTGCACCAGAAGATTATGGTGGTGGAGGCTGGGGGTCATCGGCCCAAGAAAGATTCACCTAAATGAGGAGACAGCAACTCAAGGGACACATTACAATGATAGTAAGTAAAGCCCCTTGTGCTTATTTTGTATTTATTTTTTTAAATTGTGTCAGGCTGTAGAAAAAATGCCCTATTAATAAGTTTCAGATATACTTCTCTCAGGTCTGTTCCCACAACTGTTTTAAAAACCTTTTTATGGCCTTCCCTCTATTAGTTCCCTATGTTTCTCTTGTTGGGGAAAGTAAACCTTCACTTTTTACTATACAAATCTGTATAGTAAAAGTTTAGTATAGTATATCTGTGCTTACTTTTTGATGGTTAAGATTATTTATTAAATTGTATACGTACTATATACCCCTAATATGAAGTTTTTCCTAATCCATCACTGACTGGAAGATTTTCCAAGACAAAACTTAGCTTTCCCTGGATGTTCAAACATTCCACTTTATTTATGTCTTTATAGTCTGTCATTTGCCTAGAGGAGAGATATAAATTATTAGTTATGCCAAGGTTTTCTCTAAGCACTTCAGATAAGATGTAATGTTTTTCATCCAGAAACTTGAAGGTTTTTTGTTATAAATTATTCCTGATATGATCCTTGTTTTTCTTATAATTGGCAAATAATATGAGTTCTCACATTTATGTTGATCTTGATTTTGTTTTCTTGATTTTTTTCAGAATAGATTTTCGATCCTTCAGGTATCTCTAAAAAACAGGTGATCTACTTGTTCCAGGGCACACGGATTTCTTTGCTTGTAACAAAAGAATAACAATCACTGATTGAGTGAAAATTTTCCAACAGGCTAGTTGTGCAGAAGTCAGTTGAGAGAGCTAGCCTGCCCATTGAAGGATTGAAATTTGGCTGGCCCATGCTGAACTAGCTGAATTCCAATGCTTCTATAGCTGCCAATCTCACTATCTAGCATTCTATAAAGATCTAAGCTACATCTATCAAATCAAGATTATTAATTACATCTTCCTGTTGTGTTATAGTAGCATTTTTTTTTTACTGACTGCAATCCAATTGTTTAAAATCACATTGGACATAAAGTTGTTCTTTAACCACTTCCACACCGTGCGCAGTATATTTACTGCGGCAGTGTGGACATGTATCGCGAATCGCCGTAAATAAGCAGCGATTTGCGGAGTGGCCGCTAGGGGGTGCCCACCATACTCCGGAGGAGTGTGCCCGCGGCTCGGGTGGACCCGATGTCCGCCGGCGAGCCACGATAAATGGCCACAGCAAAAAAGCGGGGAACCGCCGATGTAAACACGGCGGTTCCCCACTCTGTCAGTGCGGGCATAGGAGATCTACTGATCCCTGTCACTGGGATCAGTTAGATCTCTTATGCCCATGGTAGCCCAGCCCCCCCACAGTTAGAACACACCTAGGGAACACAGTTAACCCCTAGATCTCCCCCTGCAGGTTAACCCCTTCCCTGCCAATGACATTTATACAGTAATCAGTGGACATTTAAATTTCTGATCGCTGTATAAATGTCATTGGTCCCAAAAAATGTCCGACCCAATAAAAATCTGCTAAAAATCGCAGATCGCCGGCATTACTAGTAAAAAATAAATAAATAAATAAAAACCCCAGAAATGAATTCTCATCCGTAAACATGGCAACTTTTGCGCAAACCAATCAATAAACGCCGATTGCGATTTTTTTTCTTACCAAAAATATGAGGAAGAATATAAATCGGCCAAAACCGATGAAAAAAATGTTTTTTTTTTTAGGAAAAAGTAAGAAAAACAGTTTTTTTCAAAATTGTCGCTCTTTTTTTGTTTATAGCGGTGATCAGAAGTGACGCAGAGGTGACCAAATACCACCAAAAGAAAGTTCTATTTGTGGGGAAAAAGGATGCAAATTTTGTTTGGGTACAATGTCGCGCGATTGTCAGTTAAAGCGACGCAGTGCTGAATCGCAAAAAGTGCTCTGGTCCTAACCTGGGAAATCCTTTCGGGGCTGAAGTGGTTAATGAACATTACCTACATGCTCCTGTGAGCTTACTACCTGGCCATACTTATTTTTTATCCTAAATATATCTGTCTGAGAGTTTCATCCCATCTAAAAAAATGCTGCACCCTTGAAATATCATAGAGCAGTAAAGCTCATCGGAGCCTTGGACTGGTGCATGCAGAGAAGTAATAAATGCTGGCTCCAGCTAGAGGAAGTCTTTCTAGATATTTCACTTCCTGGTATTCCCTAGCTTAAGTATGCTCTCCCTCCTTCGGTAACGTCCCACCCCTTGGTGTGGTATACCTGCTAAATGTTGCACCATTGGTCTCAGGTCTGAGATCCGATCTATAAATTGAATGATGTACAACTGGGCAACAACCCTGCAGTTTTCCTGTTATACCTAGTTCCCCTGTCATCTAAGCAATACAAACGCTCTCTTACCTTACACCTGCTAAATGCAGCTAAGGCCTTTATTCCACTATTTTGGCAACAGACAACCCCACCACCAATGGTGTGGCTTTGCAAAAGCCGTAAAATTTGCACAATGGAAAAGATTTTGGTTTCTGCGAATCATAGAGAAGAACAATTTTGCAAAATCTGGTTTTACTAGTTCGACTACATCTTTTCTGCTAGCTACTCCGTTGATATAGCTCCAAGAGACCTTTCCTGTATTCTGATTTCCTCTGGCCCTGGGGGCCATCACTCTGTGAGCCTCAACCCATTGCAACCCCCCCTTTTTTTTCAAATCCCTAGATCCTTTGGACGTGATGGTGTACCCTGAGTTTTCCTGCTTTTCTCACGTTATGATATCCCTGATGCTGTTTTCATATGATTCTTATCTGGGCTAACCCCCACCACCCACTTAATACAGCCACATTTATGGAATTATGCAGAGGCCGATACTCATTCTTTGATTACTGTGCCTGTTTTGTTCTCTGTTTCCATATGCCTCTGTTCCTGTATGTTGTACACATTGGCCTGCACTTTCTTTTGGTGGTATTTGATCACCACTGCGGTTTTTATTTTTTGGGCAATAAACAAAAAAAGACTGACAATTTTGAAAAAAAATAACAATATTTTTTACTTTCTACTATAAAACATATCCAATAGAAAAATATAAAAAATCAAATCTTCATAAATTTTGGCCAATATGTATTCTGCTACATATTTTTGGGAAAAAAATCCCAATAAGCGTATATTGATTGGTTTACGCAAACGTTATAGTGTCTACAAACTATGGTATATATTTATGGATTTTTTTTTTAACTAGTAATGGCAGCAATCAGCGACTTATAGCAGGACTGCGATATTGCGGTGGGCAATTGGACACTAACTGACACTTTTGACACAGAAACCAGTGACGTTGATACAGTGATCAGTGCTAAAAAATATGCACTGTACTAATGACACTGGCTGGGAAGGGATTAAACATCTAGGGCGATCAAAGGTTAACTGTGTGCCTAGCCAGTGTTTTTGTGTACTGTATGTGCTGCTTTTACAAGGGGAAGTGAAGGATTTTGTTCCCTTTTTTGCACCCTCAAAAATTACTGCCGAAGGTGACTGTCCTAGATTTTTTCATTGGATGACCTATTCTGTGCAGTCCTTCATTATGGATATTTTTTTCAAGACCAATAGCTTAGTCATTGTAGTGGTGACAAGTTTCTTTAGTTTCTTGCCTGTCATGGACTCTGGCATGCGGTCTTGCTTAATTTTAATCAGTCTTGATCTGTTTTCCAAATCATCAACTTTATTTAATGTCCAAGTGCTCTCTTCTTGTAATTCTGCAAGTACAGTATTCTTTCATACTCCTGATAAAGTCATTTTGATGATGAAATGCATCTGGATGTGGCCTGGTGGCAATCGGATATGAATCTGTGAGGCAATAAGCCAGGGAGACATACTGAGAAGCAGGGCAGCTGGCTTGAGCTCTGTGAACAGTGGAAGAAGGGATCTTTAGGCAGCACGTGTACTGACTTAAATGTTATGCGATTTGTTTAATGTGCTTGCTTGTGAGTATGCCTACTTGTTTTAAATAAATACTGGATGCCACAGAGAAAGAAGAGGAGGAGGATCTGTATATTCAATCTGGATTACTGCAGCTTAGGGCCGGTTCACACAGGGGCGATCCGACTTACGGGGCGACTTTGCTAGGCGATTTAAAAGCAACTTCAGCGCAACTTTGGGCAACTTATAGCGCGACTTGAGGCGACTTACAACATGACTTCATGCCAGGCGACATTGCTGTGGCCAATCAGAGAAGGGAGGGAGGGAGGGGGTTGTCCTAACTAAATATTATTCTTTTCACTGTGAAGTCGCTTCTGTTTAGATGGGGGATCTGACTTGGAGGCGACTTCCATTGAATTCTATGGGCACAAGTCGGATAGAAGTCGCCAAGTAGTACAGGAATCTCTTCTGAAGTCGCCTTGATGCCTTAACCACTTCAGTAGTGTACATAAAGACAGCTCCCATTCACTTCAATGGGATTTCTTGTGTAAAGCGACCTGGGGCGACTTGAGGCGACTCAAGTCGGATCGCAAGTCACCCCTGTGTGAACCGGGCCTAAGAGTTTTAATAACCAATCTTTGTAAAAAGAGACACAATTTATCCTGCTTTATAGTGCCTGTCTATCAAAGAGGTGGAAGGATGCAGGATTTTGAGATTACACAAAGATATTGAGGTATTGCATGAAGAAGCACTTTGGATATTAGTTGTATGTTCGTTCTGTTTATTTTGGAATTTTTTTGTACTGGTGATAATTAATTTGTGAAAGAGTGACTCATACATATGATTGCAGAGACTTAGGTTCATTAACATTGCATATATATCTATATATATATATATAGATATATATATATATATATTGTGATGGTATGCAAGGCGAAGTGGTAGATGGACGCTACCTGTCGCCTTGTATGCGTTCATTGGGAGTGGATTAAACACAGTCCGGTCGGGATTTTACCAGCCACCATGGCAGGGTTGGTTCCGGTCCAGAGTTTGTGGTCCACTGGAGTCCACCAGCAGGTGGCTTAAATAATCAGGAAGAGATCTCACTAGAGCTCTGACCTAGAACTCAGAGGGGAATCTGAAGGAGCTCTGTGTCTGGACTTTAAAAAGACAAGGTTTGCATTTTGGCTTATGTTTTGTGGGTGTCAGG
Organism: Glandirana rugosa; assembly: GCA_018402905.1. Classification (NCBI taxonomy): domain Eukaryota; kingdom Metazoa; phylum Chordata; class Amphibia; order Anura; family Ranidae; genus Glandirana; species Glandirana rugosa. The sequence continues at coordinate 256,101 of BLSH010011962.1, forward strand.
GGCCAGCCCCACACCGTATAGTGAGGAAACTATTCTGTTTAGTTTAGCGCTGGACGGCAAGGACTTATTTTCTGTTTTGTTTATTTTAACCTGCAAACCTATTTTCTAAAATAATAATGCTAACTATTTTCCTCAGGAAAGATGATCCCCATGAGCTAATCTCCCACACGCTATATATATATATATATATACAGTATCTCACAAAAGTGAGTACACCCCTCACATTTTTGTAAATATTTTATTATATCTTTTTATGTGACAGCACTGAAGAAATTACACTTTGCTGCAATGTAAAGTAGTGAGTGTAAAGCTTGTATAACAGTGTAAATTTGCTGTCCACTCAAAATAACTCAACACACAGCCATTACTGTCTAAACCGCTGGCAACAAAAGTGAGTACACCCCTAAGTGAAAATGTCCAAATTTGGCCCAAAGTGTCAATATTTTGTGTAGCCACCATTATTTTCCAGCACTGCCTTAACCCTCTTGGGCATGGAGTTCACCAGAGCTTCACAGGTTGCCACTGGAGTCCTCTTCCACTCCTCCATTATGACATCACGGAGCTGGAGGATATTAGAGACCTTGCGCTCCTCCACCTTCTGGTTGAGGATGCCCTACAGATGCTCAATAGTGTTTACTGGAGACATGCTTGGCCAGTCCATCACCTTTACCCTCTTACCCTCGGCTTCTTTAGCAAGGCAGTGGTCGTCTTGGAGGTGTGTTTGGGGTCGCTATCATGGTGGAATAGGGAGGGGATCATGCTCTGCTTCAGTTTCTCACAGTACATGTTGGCATTCATGGTTCCCTCATTGAACTGTAGCTCCCCAGTGCCGGCAGCACCCATGCAGCCCCAGACCATGACACTCCCACCACCATGCTTGACTGTAGGCAAGACATGCTTGTCTTTGTACTCCTCACCTGGTTGCCGCCACACACACTTGACACCATCTGAATCAAACAAGTTTATCTTGGTCTCATCAGACCATAGGATATGGTTCCAGTAATCCATGTCCTTAGTCTGCTTGTCTTCAGCAAACTGTTTGCAGGCTTTCTTATGCATCGTCTTTAGAAGAGGCTTCCTTCTGTGACGACAGCCATGCAGACCAATTTGATGCAGTGTGTAGCGTATGGTTTGAGCACAGACAGGCTGACCCCCACCCCTTCAACCTCTGCAGCAATGCTGGTAGCACTCATACGTCTATTTCCCAAAGACAACCTCAGGATACTCAACTTCTGTGGTTGACCATGGCGAGGCCTGTTCTGAGTGGAACATGTCCTGTTAAACCGCTGTATTGTCTTGGCCACCGTGCTGCAGCTCAGTTTCAGGGTCTTGGCAATCTTCTTATAGCCTAGGCCATCTTTATGTAGAGCAACAATTCTTTTTTTCGGATCCTCAGAGAGTTCTTTGCTATGAGGTGCCATGTTGAATTTCCAGTGACCAGTATGAGAGAGTGATAACACCAAATTTAATACACTTGCTCCCCAGTCACACCTGAGACCTTGTAACACTACCGAGTCACATGACATTGGGGAGGGAAAATGGCTAATTTGGACATTTTCACATAGGGGTGTACTCACTTTTGTTGCCAGCGGTTTAGACATTAATGGCTGTATGTTGAGTTATTTTGAGTTAATTTACACTGTTATACAAGCTGTACACTCACTACTTTACATTGTAGCAAAGTGTCATTTCTTCAGCGTTGTCACATCAAAAGATATAATAAAATATTTACAAAAATGTGAGGGGTGTACTCGCTTTTGTGAGATACTGTATATATATATATATATTTACTTTCCTGCATATATATACTGTATATATACATTTCTTTTTTTTTTTTATTTATGTTTATTTTTTATGTACGATTTATCACAGTGTTGTATTTAAGAATGATATCCCTTTTATTGATTTAAACCCTTTCATACTGGATAATTTGATCTTCTATGGCAGAGGCTTGTTTTTCTGCCTTTAACTTTCTTCTCAGAAATGATTGCCAACTTTCTTTTACCATTCCTATCTTTTTTTCTACACTTTCCATAAATAGTTTTTGGGTTGCTTATAATGGCTGCTTATTTTCTCCATATAATTCTAGCTCAGCAATTGTTTCCTATCAATGAAGGCATCATTTGAACCCTTTTTGTGGGGATTCCCTCATATTTTTTCAATTTTTTTGGTGACAGGTCCAGTCTGTCATTTCTGATCAAAATGTTTTTTTATATAAAATGTTTGTTTGTTGGGCTATATACAGGAGATTAGCTACAATAAAATCAGACAAAATCACTGTTAGTGCTTTTAGTAAAGTTTCTTTTTTGGCCCGTAGGCTCTGGGTATTAGCCACTTACAACTAAAGTGCCCTTACAGGGAGTTTTTAGGGTAGACATTAATTTAGGATCAGCACAAATCAATTGTAGGCTTAGGAAGGAGGGCGGTATATAGGCTTATGAGGCATATCAATAAAATGCAGGTTAACATGCAAGCGGTAATTACTGCAATAACTCATCCACCCTGTAAGTAATCACAAATCTGTGGAATGTCCAAACTAGAGTATGGATGATGCCTGAAAACTGAGAACAATATATTCACAAGAATTATAATATAGCCTTCAATGATGACAACAAAGTCTCAGCAAATCTCTAAAGCTAAAAGAATAGGAGTCATTCATTTAAGATCAATGCAAATTAATTATAGATTTAGGAGGCAGGGCGTTATGTGCACATGTGCTGTAGGATTTAAATGTGGATTAACCTGGGAATGGTAAATACTGGAACAATTCATCCACCCTCAGAACAATCACAAATCTTCTACAAAGTTTTCAGAGAACTAGAGAGTTTTGTAATTGACACTTGAAAGTCAATAGTATTCACAAGGATTATAATATAGCCCTCAATGTCAGCAACGTTTCAGCAGATCTTTAAAGCCATAAACATAAGAAATATTCATTTTAAATCAGCACAGATCAAGGAGAGAGGGTGTCATGTGAACTGTAGTAAATTATAGACATGCAGATGGTAAATATAGAGCATACATTTCTTGTCTTTTGTAGTTTGTTGGTTCCAGATCCACTGGTGCTGATCTCCCCTGCACCTCCTCTTTGGTCCATCCAACTATCATGGCTCTCAGTCTCAAGCTTTTCCTCCCCTTTTCCACAGCAATGATGCACACAGTTTCAGTCCTGGGCACCAAGCACACTGTCAGCATTTCAAAGAGGAACTTAGACAGCCAGCACCCATGGATTTCCATTTCTCCTCCCTCCTATGGTGCACACACAGAGCCTACCTTGACAACACTAGAAATCTCAAGAGACATTGCCGTGCTCTTGAACGTCTGTGGCATAAAACCAAATGCCTGCAGGACTTCACCCTATATAAATCTCCTCTCCTAAGATACAATTCCTGCCTCAATGCTGCCAAACAAGCCTACTTTGTCTCTTATTAACACCTTGTCATCCAGCCCCCGTTGCTCTTCCCAACCTTTAACTCTGCTGCATCCCCACCCCCTCTACTCACTAACTCAATCACTGCCCAAGACATTGCCAAGCACTTCAAAGACAAGATTGATGCAATACGTGAGGACACCGCCACTGTGCGTACATCTTCCCCATCCAACATACTTTACCTAACAGCACAGTCAACACTCTTCTCTTTTGAACTGGCTACTACTTAAGAGGTTGCAAAACTTCTCTCAGAGAATCCTATTCCCTCACTACTACTGCGGTCGCCCTCTTCTTCTATCCTATGCTCCCTCACTCACAACCTCAATCTCTCCCTCTCTGATGGCACCTTCTGCTCCCCTCTAAAACAAGCGCAGATCACTCCCATACTTAAAAAAGCCCTCACTGGACCCCACCAACCTGAACAACTTAAGACCCATCTCATTACTCCCATTCACCTCTAAGCTTCTAGAACGTATAGTCTACAACTGTCTCAGCTTCTACCTCAGTGAAAATAACCTTCTTGACCCCCTACAGTCTGGCTTTCCCTCGCAGCACTCCACGGAAACCGCCTTACTAAAACTCACTAAAGATTTACTAACTGCCAAAACCAATGGCCACTACTCTATACTCATACTCCTTGACCTCTCTGCGGCCTCTGATACTGTTGACCACCCACTCCTTCTCAATAAACTCTGTTCTTTTGGCCTCCAAGACTCTGCTCTATCCTGGTTCTCTTCCTACCTATCACAGCGCTCCTTCAGTGTTACCTACAACTCTCTCCTCTTCTCCATTGCCCCTTTCTGTAGGGGTACCCCAAGGCTCTGTTCTTGGACCCCTTCTCTTCTTTAGCTACACCTCCTCCCTTAGTCACTTAATAACCACCCATGGCTTCCAATACCACTTATATGCCAATGACACCAAAATCTATCTGTCTACTCCTCACCTCTCTCCTTCAGTCTCCTCTCGCATTACTAACTGACATAACAGCATGACTGTCCCACCACTGCCTTAAACTGCCTTAAACTAAATCTCTCTAAAACCGAGCTAGTAATCAATCCCTCCCCTCATGCCAGGGTACTAGGTGTAATCCTAGACTCTGATCTGTCCTTTCAGCCCCAAATTCAATCACTGTTGAAAGCTTGTAGACTTCACCTCCGTAACATCTCTAAAATACTCCCCTTTCTATCAAATGAAACCACCAAGCTTCTCATTCACTCCCTTGTTATCTCTCTCCTTGACTATTGCAACTCCCTTCTCATTGGCCTACCTCTCCATAGGCTATCCCCTCTTCAGTCTATCATGAATGCTGCTGCCAAACTTATCCACCTTACCAACCGCTCAGTGTCTGTCACCCCTCTCCACCAATCCCTACATTGGCTCCCGATCGCCCAGCGAATAAGATTCAAAATACTAACCACAACAGACAAAGCCATCCACAACTCTGCCCCGAGCTACATCACCAATCTTGTCTCCAAATATCACCCAAACCGTCCTCTCCGCTCCTCTCAAGACCTCCTACTCTCAAGCTCCTTTTGCTCGTCTCCAGGATTTCTCCAGAGCCTCTCCCATCCTCTGGAACTCTCTACCTCAACCTGTCCGGCTATCTCCTACTCTAGCTGCCTTCAGGCAATCCCTGAAAACACATATCTTCAGGGAAGCCTATCACACCTTCAACTAATCTTTTACCACTTCCATCAGCTCACTCTCCACAGTTACAACCTTTTGTGCCACCTGCCCCCCCCCCATTAGATTGTAAGCTCTTCTGAGCAGGACCTTCTTAATCCTTTTGTATTCTATTGTATTGTACCTGTATTGTTCCCCTTTTATATTGAAAGCGCTGCTTAAACTGTTGGCGCTATATGAATCCTGTATAATAATAATAATACCTCCTCCTATGTTGGTCCTGGGAAGACTCACTCTGCAGGTACCATTCCCTAGCCACAACTCTTGACGCACACTGGCAACAATGCACGACAGCCAATTACATTTCACCTTTTACCAATTTGATTACACTGTAATGAAATCTGTTTGGCTGGTACGGGATATTGCAGCTAGCAAGTAGTTACTGCTTTCTTAACTGTCTTAGTAAAAACTTGTATAGCTTTTATAGACATTTATTATATTTTATGTTAAGATCAATGACAGTAGGAAAAATTTTGCTATGCGATAAGGTATATTCAGCTTAAATTTGAGATCACGTTCGTATGCTTTTCACCTGATTCTGAGCTCATTCTAAGCAGCATCAAATTGCTTTTTCCTTCCCATTGTAAGCCCTTTGTCACGTAGGAGACTGCAATGACGAGGTTGCCCTCTTATGTATCTCCAGTTTCTGGCAGTCAAGCGGCTAGCAGGTCAGCCTGAATGATGAGAGTGTGGTTATTTACTTGGAACTGTTTCCTTACCTGGTTATTGGACTTGAAGGACCCACTTGAAGACACTGGATGGCTATTTGAATGTGGGACACTGAACGGATGGACTAGAAGGAAGACATTGGTGGTAAGATTCCTCTGTTTAATCTATACTGGCCCTTTACTGTGCATCCACCTTTCCAAAAGTGTACCTCCCGGCTGTGGGTACACCTTCAGTAACCTATTCAACGCACATGAAGAGCGATAAAGTTTGCAGGTTCTCCATGCATAGGAGGATTATTGACCTGCACTTGCATGAGCACCCTCCCAGTTTACTTTGGAAATGAACCAGCTGACCAAAGCTTATCTGGCTGATCATTCCATACACCCCACTCCTGCCCTTCTCCCCCAACCATGGCCAGAACTTAATTAGATGATATGACTCAGGTAAAACTAGCCAGTTATGAGTGGACTGTGGGCTAAGACTTCTTGGGTCATTTAGTTTTACTACCATACAAGCCCTTACATCCTTTATTATCAGGACTCATGCACTGGATTCCCCTATGAGTGAATGGCTGTTTGAATGGGTGAATGCGCAATTGCTTCCTGTCAGTAAGACAACATTGTCTTAGGTAAGTGTTGGTGAAGGGATTGGATTTGCCATTTTTAATTGAACAATTTTTCAATAAAGTAATGTGTTTTTTATTCAATTTCAAGTGTGCCACTTAGTGACTATATTGGAGAGTTAATCTTTCCTTTGCCCAATAAAAGTGGAACAGATGGTGCTGAGGGACAGGTGGAACACGAGTGGCGGCAGGTGTTGATAGTAGAACTTGCAGTAGGAGATGCAGGCTCGGATGGTCTGATAGGACACCGGATCAGAAACAGAAGCCATGCAGGATGGACTAGGCGAGGTTAAATGGGTACTTCGCATTGGAGCTGATGTAGATGACAGCCACGGTAGGTACTAGAGGCAACATGGAGCCAAATCGGAAGCAGAAGCATGGTCATAGGGTCAGTAGTAAGCGGGCAATGAGGTACAGAAGCATAGGCAGAAACATCAAAAGTAAAGCAGAGGTCAGGAACTGGTGGGCAGAAGAGCAAGCAGGATCCAGGGTCAGGTGAGTAAGAACAGCACTGAGCATGAATAGGAGCATCCTGCAAATAGGCCGTCTGGCACCAACGGTAACCGTTGACGCACTCCCACATGCATGCGCAAGCCCGTGCACATGAGCAAACCTAGTTACCATTCTATTGGAAATGCCATGCACATGACTGCGCACCAGATGTCTCACAGGAATTCCCTGATGCCCTTATATTGGTGCAAGAGAATGATGCAATGATTTTAGTGTAAAGGAAACCCATCTGTATCATAAATATGGCCCATGACCAATGCTTAGGGGCCTCCGCAGAGACTGACAAGGTCCAGGATGCTGCTGACTAGTGAGGGTGCAGGCTAGGGAGAGGTTCGTCCAGATCCAAAGCACGCTGTAGAAATAGAAATAAATAGCCCGGCCACCGCACACCTCACCCGGCCCGAGTATTTAGTAGGCAGGGCCTGGATGAATCGAGCTGAGGCTGCTTTTACTTGCTAACTTCTCAGGTGGTGTGTGGTGGCTGGGCTATTTCTTTCTATTTCTACAGTGTCATTAATATGTTGAACTAGCTACAGGAGTACAATGCACCTACTGTAACTTTAAGCCACATTCATTTCACATAGGTGTGAACCCAGCCTTAAAGGTTGACCCTTCATTTCCTGCTGCTTCTAGCGAATCATCACTGTGATGAATAGCCTTACTGTCCAATAGAAACGTGAGAGGAAGCAGGCTAAACTCAAAGGCTAACTTCACCTTTTGCATCATGTTACATGTCACACCCGCATTTAGGGTGTAAGATGTATCATGGTTCAAATGGACACCCCTCGTAACAGCCTGCAGGTCTGCCGGCACAGCACCATTCATTCACAAGTCCCTCCTGCCACAGCGGCAGATGGATTGTAGTTCTCGTTGGACGTTGGAACACAAGTGCAGTGATTACTGCACTCGTAGTCTCATGATACTTCCTCCAGCTCAGTCACTGAAAGCCTGTGCCTTTGTACAGATATAGAGCTGGAGGAAGAGTCTGCGGGAGCCTGGCATTGCATCCATGATCCACTGAACATGGGTGCAATGCTTTGGAGATTCCTATGCAAAAAAATAACAAATGCACATTTTATTCTTGCAAATATATGTGCGTTTTAGCAGTTTAGACTTCATGGTATCACCATTGCCGGGTGAGTTATGTAAAGATATGTGCTGGCATTGTTATGCATCTTCATTGCTTCAGCCTCTCCGGAATCTTCATGGTAATTAAAGGTTTACTTAATACCACACTTTATCTACCTCATACCTCTTACATTTCATTTCATAAAGATGCATGAAAGGCTTTATTTAACTTGTTCTGCATGTAGTAGTATTTTACCACTACTGGCACTGTTATAAATCTTGTTATTTTATTTATTTATTTTATTTATTTCAGGTATATATATAGTGCCGTCAATTTACGCAGCGCTTTACATATACATTGTACATTCACATCAGTCCCTACCCTCAAGGAGCTTACAATCTAAGGTCCCTAACTCACATTCATACATATACTAGGGCCAATTTAGACAGGAGCCAATTAACCTACCAGCATGTCTTTGGAGTGTGGGAGGAAACTGGAGTAACCGGAGGAAACCCACGCAGGCACAGGGAGAACATGCAAACTCCAGGCAGGTAGTGTCGTGGTTGTTTAGGAACTGTTAGGCCTCATATACACGGACGTTTTTTGACGCCAGCGTTTTCTGGCGTTTTTTGCATCTCTCTATGTTAGTCAATGGCCCCATAAAAACGCCGCCGTTTTTGAGCTGTAGATGGCGTCGGCGTTAGTGAGCTGAAACTAGAACCCACGGCCAGCGTGTTCTGAGGCTGTAATGTTTTGATGTTTTTTGACGCTGACGCCGCAAAACGCTCACTAACGCCGTACCGGCGTTTTTTGACGCCGACATTTTTAGGTTGAAAAATAGCAGAGGGATGATTTTTTTTAAAAAAACACCTATTGACGCCGACGTTCATTAACACTCACTAACGCCGATGCATAACGCCGAAAAACGCCAATTTTTTTCCTTGACGTCGGGCCCGACGTTTTGTTTATTTTTTAAGAAACGTCCGTGTGTATCAGGCCTTATGTAAATGTCAATTCAGAAAGATTAGCACATATGTTAGCACCCCTTAAAAGAAACGTTCTAGATTTCTGGTATATGTTATGGTGCAGTATAGTTCTGTCTCCAAATTTATGCCAAAGGAACGAACCCTTCCCTGAAGATATGCTGGCACACATGGAAAGAAGCATCCAAGCAGTGATTGGGGATCCCAGCAGACCGGTAACGGCTAGTTTGCACTTGGTTCAAAACAAGGTTTCAGACAGGCTTTGTTAAAACTCTCTGAACACCAGTCAAAGCTCCTGTCACCAAATAAAATGGTTAGCTTACAGTCCTGTTTACACCTGCTTTTGCTTGGTGTTTCGGTGGGGCTTCTATGAGGCTTTGGTGGAGCTTCCATGAGGCTTTGTGGGGCTTCGATGAGGCTTCAGTGGGGCTTCAATCAAGCTTTTCCATAGACTTCTATGGAGGCTTTGAAGATGCTTTGAAGCACAACTAAAGCTACATGGGGTATAATTTTTGAAGCAAAGCAAAGCAAAACAAAAGCAAGTGTAAACAGGACTGTAAGCTAACCATTTTATTTAGTGACAGGGGCTTTGACTAGTGCTCTCAAAGCGTGTCTGAAGCCTTGTTTTGAAGCAAGTGTAAATGAGCCCTAAGTTAAATACGGTAATCTTTTGTAAAAACAAAACCTACCTGATGTACACTCTCTGTACAGCGTAGAATTGGACTTTAAATTTACGCCAGCTTCAGGGTGGTAATAATAGGGAGGAAAGGAAAATGAGGTGTTTAAGATGGTGATAAAATAAAAGAGATAAAATAATGATTTATGAGAAGTTAGGGAACAGATTTAAATGATTAAAGATTGATGGCATTTATCTTTGTGAACTGAATGTAAAGGATAATACAAGCAGTGGTGTTATAATAACGAATATATTTTAGTGAACTGACTCTAAAACCTCGTACACACGGTGCGATGGTCGTATGAAAACGGTTGTACGACCGCTTGTTGTACGATCATCCGACCGTTAGTACACGCGATTAGAACAGCCGACATACGACTGTCATACAAAAGGAGTTGGATGAGCAGACTAGAAAACTTTGGTTGTACTGACAAGTGGTCGTACGACCGCTGTATTGTGTGTATAGATAAGTTCATAACACGTCGCTACGTTCGGCTTGGTCGTACGATCGTTTAGTGCATGTCAATACACGAGATACATGAGCCAACATACGATTTGGTCCGTACGGTCGTACGACCATCGCATCGTGTGTACGAGGCTTTAGACTTGGTTCACAAATATGAGGTTTCCCTGCAGCTGTGTTTCCTTGTGCACATGCAGTCCATTCATCTGAATAGGCTGCTGCATCCACTGAAAACACAGGAAAAAGGTCCTTGCACCTTTTCAGAAAACAAAAACAGTGCAGTGCGGTGTCAACTGCGTAGGATTAATGGTACCCACACGCGTCTCCTGAGCGGCATCGTGTTTTTCTCTGCAGGTGGTTGCAGAGATATATATAATGCCTTTACTGACCTTTATCTAAAAATGCTAGTTGCCTGGCTGTCTTTGGCTTCAACACTTTGTTGTCATTTATCCAGCACAATCATGCCGAGTGCAGTCCGAACTCCTAAACTTGTATACTTGAACATTTTAGGGTGCTTAGATATCAGCGGCGTCTACAGTCATACATACTTACACTTCCTAAAATAATACATTTTATAAATGAACTAGTTGTGTTCTGCCAGATTCCAGGAACAGAAGGAACAAAATGATAAACAGGATTTCTATTCTATAATACAGATGTCCAGTGGTAAAATGATAGATACAAATACGTGTATTCTAAATCACTATAAACAGCACAGTAATTTTAAGACTAGATGTAGATTCTGATCATATATTAAGAGCATAGCTTGTAGAGACATACAGGCCCTCTCAAAGAATAAATACTGTTAAGCATTTCCACATTTATCTCATCCACGTGGATTACACTGCTAACCTCAGGCATATAGTACTGACACATACAGCTGATGTGTTTAGTTACTTACAGTATTCTCGCATGTACGGGAAATATAGTAGAGCTTCTCGCCTGTCACTGCTCAGTGCAATGTCTGTGCCAACCCATGCAATCCTAGGTTGGATATAGAGCTTCTGCAGCCAGAAACAGCTGCTCCTCCCCTGGGCTGAGTCTCTCCCTGTTCTCCGTTTTCCACTATCTCTTCTTAAATTTTTTTTGTTTGTGTGTTCAGTTTACTATTACTGCATTGTGCTCCCTTTCCTCTTTGTCCTGGCACATTTTCACTGCTTTTTATATCCTCACATACGCTTT
>BLSH010011962.1:272026-283639 GCA_018402905.1 Glandirana rugosa
CGACCCTCCGACTGTCTGTACCATTCCCTTACTTTGATATATTTGTTTTACTTAATCGCGTTTATAGTGAGTTTTTTTATATTGTTAGAGATTAGTCACCGACGATCGTGTTTGATTCACAAAAGTGAAGTGGTTTGTTTATTTGAGTTATTTAGTACACGTCACGATGGAAGGATGGTGTTATTTCACGATCACGAGTTTATACCTTAACTAATTAGCTAAGTACTTTTTTTTACACGTTATTTAGTAGGTTTTTTTATGAATATCACTGTAGTTAGTATTTTTTAATATTATATAGAAGAGTTAATATTACGATTTGACGATCACGTTAGGTTCTTTTTACAGGTATTTAGTGTCGTTTCATTTAGAAGTCACCTTCTATTATGTTTCCTATTAATCGTCTTTGTTTTCAGGAACATTCCCTGCACGACAGTCTATATTCTGTCTAGGTCTTCCCTGTCGTTTTATTCAAGGGCTACCCACGTGTCTCTTTCCTTTACGAGTTACACCCTAGGAGGTGGTTAGTTTAACCGGCGAGTGAAGTGAGTACATAAGTTACGTGTAAGTAGGAGTGGAACCCTATATCGCTGGTCGATATAGTGCTAGCAGCCACTGATTAGAGATTGTTATATTTTTTTGAGTGATATTTGCGCTAATTCATTTTGTTTATATAGTTTCATTCCCTTACCATGTCTGTCAGCCTCCCAGCACCTATGTTTGGAGGTTCCTTTTACCTTGACGGAACTACAGAAGGCGGTCGGTGCGTTCCCGAACTCCAAAGCCCCAGGAGATGATGGGATATCCATGGAGGTATACCAAACTTATTCTGAAACACTCCTGCCAAAGTTACTGAAAGTGTATAATGCTGCCAGATCAAGACACCAATTGCCTTTGTCTATGCCTAGGGCCTGCATTACTTTACTACTAAAACCTGACAAAGTGGCTACTGATCCCTCCTCCTATAGTCCCATCTCACTTCTCCAAACAGACATGAAAATATTGGCCAAGGTTTTGGCTAGGAGGCTGAATGCAGTCATATCTGATATAATACATGCTGATAAGGCAGGCATTATGTCCAACAAATCCACGGCAATCAACCTTAGGAGGTTGTTCATAAATATGCAAGCCCAGGCTGACAATATTGGCACCAGAGCTTTGATATCGCTTGACGCGAACAAGGCTTTTGATAGTGTGGAATGAGGATATTTGTGGGCCGTGTTAGATTGGTTCATATTTGGGGCTACCTTTATCTCATGGGTCCGTCTTCTATATTATAGACCACAAGCCACTATTAGAGAGGGTGGTAGGATTTCTAATCCCTTTGAGCTGGGACAGGATACCTGACAGGGATGCCTACTTTCGCCGCTCCTCTTTGCCTTGGCGATAGAGCCATTGGCAGCACCAATTAGAGCTGACATTACGGGGGGTTTAAATATGGTGCCAAGCATGAAAAAATTCAGCTTTATGCGGATGACATTCTTTTGCTCCTAGTGGATACAGACATTTATATACGTAATATTATGTCCACCATCTCAGACTTTGGTAGGTTCTCGGGATTGACTATTAACTGGTCCAAGTCTGCTCTGCTACCTCTAGATCAGTCGGATACCCCTCTAACTTTGCCTTCCTGCCCTGTACCTGTAGTGTCCACGTTCAAATATTTAGGAATTATAATCTCCCCTCAGCTTATGGACTTCTGCCATTTAAATATTCTTCCCGTTAGCAAGATTTAGAGACACAGCCAAATTGTGGACCAAATTATGTCTCTCGATGGCAGGGAGGGCCAGTTTGATCAAAATGATCTTTATGCCCCAACTACTTTATTTTCTCCACAATTCCCCAGTGGTCATCCCTCTTAAAATGTTCCATATGGTCATTCCAACATTAGATCCTTGCTGTGGAAGGGAGGATGCTCCAAAGTGAAATTGGAACAATTACAGAAACCAAAAGATAGGGGGGAGCTTTGCCCTTCCAAATCCCTGGGTCTAATATATCGCATCCCAACGTCAGCATCTAGTAAATGGCTTGGTAGAGACTCAACCTTCTGGGGAGGCAATTCATGATTCTACATTATTTGTTCTCCTAAATTGCACTGGGGCCTCTTCTTTGGCCGAGGGCCTGGAAGCACAACTTTTCTGTAAACCAAACCGACAATACCCGACTTATAGGCTTATACAATAGATTTGGGACAAAGCTAAGCAGCTTCAGAAAGTGACCGGATATACGGATTTTAGTCCTATTTGGGAGAACCATACCTACCCAGAACTTGCTAAATTGCAACACGCAGCTTTATGGCGCGTTTATGGGGTGGCTCATCTTAAACATATTCTAGCCAAAGGTCGCCTACTCCCCATCTCCCAAATAGAGGCTAAGTATGGTATTCTCTCTAATGTGCTTTTTTATTACATACAATTAAAACATGCTGTGATGGCTCAGTGGTCCCTTGGGACCTCAGAGTTGTCCCCCACCCCTATTTTTTCTTACATGCAACAAACCTCCAATACCAAGGGATTTATATCCACATGTTATGCCATGCTTATGGGGGTGTATTTGGAAAACTTCCCAAATTCAGCATGCAAGAAATGGGAACGGGATGTGGGTGATATACCTAGTGAACTGTGGGAGGAGGCTGTGGAGGCGGTAAGGCTCTGATCTTTTAGCGTGGCACGGAGCCTTTCCCAATTGTATATCCTACTGAGAGTTCATCGCACCCTGTATAGGCTTCACTCTATGTGCCTGCGACCTGATCCTATATGTACTAGATGTAATAGAGATGTGGGAGACCTAATTCATTTGCTGTGGAGATGCCCGAAGCTCCACAGATATTGGGGCTAGGTCGTCTCCACGGTGAATACTGCCCTGCAGGGATCTCCTTAGACTCTAAGCACTGCATTATAAGTATGCTTGATGCCATCATCAATGACAGGTATGCTAAAGAGGGGGTTACTAGAGCCTTGTTTCAGGCCCACAAGCTCCTTTTGCTGCATTGGACTTCTCCCCCCCCCCCAACACTCCAGATGTGAATCACACAGATGGGTTCAGGGCTAAGAAAGGAGAAAATGATAGATCATCAGACTTAGTGTTGGACAGGATCCTACTGTAAATTGTGGAATGCATGGAAGGAGGAAAACACCTTACGGAGAAAAGAGGCTTTACAGTAAGCCTCTAAGCAACCTTGTCCTTGTTTAAAATTAATAAAGGCCCTGTACAGGTAGGTTCTAACTCTAGGCTTTCCACAGAGAGGTGATAGCAACATGAAATGCCACCTTGCGAGTAAAGTCAGATAAGGGAATATCCCTAAAAGGTTAGAAAGGCAACCTCTGAAGGGCTGAAAGAACCAAGTATAAAGTCCCATGAAGTCAGAAGGGAATGTAGGGGGGGTAGAGATGTGCGCAACACCCTGCACAAATGACTTGAGTAAGGAATGGGAGGACAGGACACTACAAAAAAAAGGTTTTCCATATGTGATGGTAGATTTTGAGAGAGGTTGACTTGCTAAGCTTCAAGGTAATAGAGATGACCAAATCCAAAAGACCTGCTTCTCAGGGCCCAGGCTTCAACAGCAATGACATTAACGCCAGTGACCGAGAAGCAGGATGGTGGGCAGGCCCTAGGGACAGAGGTCCAGACAATCTAGAAGGGCCCAGAGAGAATCTGCCAGGAGTCTGGGTGTGTTCAAGTACCCCTGGATCCTGGGCCAGTCCAATAAGATAAAAATCACTGGAATACCCTCCATCTTGATCCTGTGGAGCAGATGTGGAAGAAACTGGAGAGGCAGAAAAGCATAGATCAGGTGGAACTGATCCCACAGAGTCACCAGAGTATACATTGTAAAGGCCTGAGAATCCGTGGACCTGGCAATAAACCTGTCCCGTTTATTGTTTATCTGGATGCCAGAAGATCCAAATTTTGAATCTCCCTAGCCCTGAAGTCCTAGTAACCTGCAGCAATAGGGCATCCAAGACTCCTCCCCAACCCAACAGGCTGGCATCCGTCATGAGAACTTCCCACATCTATGGGGTAAAGGGCTTCCTTGACTCCAGCACCAGGCTAGAAATCTACCATGTCAAGGAGAGTGTGGTCTTGCAAGTCAGATGCATGGGACAATCTAAGGACAAGTCTGTTTGTCCCACGTTGCCTTGTTGAGTTGCAGCAGTCTGAAAGGAACCTGGGCACTGCCTCAAAGGAGGACACCATTAGATCCTAATGAAGGCATGAATCGAGGATGCACAAGAGCGTGGAAGCAAAAGTTTGTCCCGTGTCACGAACATCCTCGAAAGGGCTGTATCAAATGTCACGCTGAGGTACGCCAATTAGTGAGTCTGTTCCAGGGACGACTTGGAACTGGAGGCTTGAAAGGGACAAAAGGAAATTTTCCCCACCTCAGGAATAGAATGTCTACCCTCAGAAGTGGAAGCCTTCTCTTTCTAGGGAGGAGAATACTCCTACCCCTTGTGATCTCATTGATGGCATTATTTCTCAAAGGGATCAGACCTCTCTTGGCTGCACCCTCCACAGTGAGCATACCAGTAAAGGGGTCTTCAGGGACAGGGCTCCACCATTGGCAAACTATGGCCCTTGACCTGTATAGCACCCTGTGACTAACTCAGTATGATGCACCATATGCATCATGTAGCACCCACACAGGATCCAATGCCTAAAGCGACATTGTAGGCTGGCTCTGCTCCTTCATGCAGCTCGGGTCAGAGTATAACCCCGAAGGCTCAGTCAAGAAGTCAATCAATCAGGAATCTGCAGAAGGAGAAATCTATTTTGTTTATTTTCCTTGCATGTGATTAGATTTTCTTTGCAAAGTGAATGTTGACTTACAGTAACATCACCTCATTCACTAAACTAAGTATAAATTCACTTTGTAAAGTGCACATGCTCTACTGCTTTATTAAATCAACCTCACAGTATAAACCCAATAGTAGGAATAGAGATGTGTGTTGGCAATATAGCTATGCAGACCATGCTGCACAGTACATGTTTTTCTACATAAGTATACAGTACTTTTATGGGAGCATATAGTGTATGTTCTGGGAGCACATATTTTAAGAAATGATTGCATTGCCTATCTTAAATAAATTTTTATATGACTTGGAAAAAAAATAAAATTTGCACTTCCTATGTTTTATTGTATTCAATTTAGGGATTTGTAGATAAGCCACTGGAGGGAGCTGTGTCTTTATCTCAGCTTTTTTCAACCTCCTTAACAATTATTGAGATATGATACCAGCTATACAGACTGTGCATAGTTTTCATACATCAACTGACTCATAGACATGCGTTGTGATGAGCTGCAGTAAAGTATAACTACAGTACTGTGTAGTACTGCAAACATGAAGCAGAGCTTGTATATGTAAGAAGTAAATATGACGGTCCCTATACGTACACATTTAGTTAGGTATACTGTATATACAGTATCTCAAAAAAGTGAGTACACACCTCACATTTTTGTAAATATTTCATTATATCTTTTAATGTGACAACACCGAAGAAATTACACTTTGCTACAATGTAAAGTAGCAAGTGTACAGCTTGTATAACAATGTAAATCTGCTGTCCCCTCAAAATAATTCAACACACAGCCATTAATGTCTAAACCGCTGGCAACAAAAGTGAGTGCACCCCTAAGTGAAAATGTCCAAATTCAATCGAGGTATATACTCAATATGGTGAAAATCTGGCCCAAATCTTCTGTAATGGGAGACTGCTACCCTTTGCTGAATTACAAAGCATATTCTTGTTACTGAACACTATGCTGTATTATATCCAATTGTGGCATGCAGTTTGAGCCCAGGGAGACTCTGGGGAGTGGGTGCTTTCACCTACACCGATTTTTCACCTACTCCATTCCGGTACAGAAACTAAGGGCATAATCTCCCAATGTTACCACATGCTACTACAAGCATATTTAAAAGCATACCCCACTACAGTAACACCCCAATGGGAAAAAGACCTGGGCCCCCTAACGGGAGAACAATGAGAGGAAGCAGTCCAGTCTATTACTTCTTGCTCTTTAAATGTATCTCAAATAGTTTCTCAGCTATATATTACACTTAGAATGTATTATACCCCAGTAAAACTTCACAGGATAGGTAACTTGATCCCTTGTGTAATAGGTGCAAACGTGACCCGGGAGATCTTATACATCTCATCTGGTGATGCCCAAAGCTCCATCTCTGAGGAGATGGTTAGGATCGCCTTCCTTCCTATCCTAATGGGATGGAAATCGACTACCCCACCCACTGTCACTTCCTAGATAACCCATATGGGTTGACCGGGGATCGATCCTGGGACCTGTGTTCTTATGGTCGGTTCCTTACGGCCTTTGCCACAGAGTAGCTACTATCTTTGTGGAGTCCTGCCATTTTGCTTCTTGTTTCATTCCATACGAATATGCCCAATCTGAGAACAGGTATTTCTACAAGGAAATAATTTGGGAGCTTGCGAGAATGGTAAAAATTGTGATATTCCCAGAATATATACTACATTGGCCTCAGAATTAGGGAGGGTAGATGAAGTAAACCATGGGATTAAATGATATAACTTATCCGCTAAAGAATAAAAAACATATTAGGGAAGGCCATGCCAGCCCCTTTCTTCGGCTTTTGTAAACTGGGCAATTTCAGTTTTGGATTTAAAGACCATTACTAACATGTGGGTTGGTATGTACAGGCACTTAGGCAGGAGAATTCATTTTATTACGTTTATCCTGCCTGCCACATAGAGGAGTAGTTTTGCTCACATTTGTAATTTATTTTTTACATATTGTAGTTGGTGTAGTACATTTTCTAGTATGTCCTGTAGTATGTTTTATGTGTGTGTGTGCATGTATGCATATATGTGTATATACAGTTGTGCTCATAAGTTTACATACCCCGGCAGAATTTATGATTTCTTGTCCATTTTTCAGAGAATATGAATTATAACATAAAAACATTTCTTTCACTCATAGTGTTTGGCTGAAGACATTTATTATCAGTCAACTTTGTTTACTCTTTTTAAATCATAATGACAACAGAAACTACCCAAATGACCCTGATCAAAAGTTTACCTACCCTGGTGATTTTGGCCTGATAGCATGCACACAAGTTGAAACAAAGGGGTTTGAATGGCTATTAAAGGTAACCATCCTCACCTGTGATCTGTTTGCTTGAATTAGTGTGTGTGTATAAAAGGTCAATGAGTTACTGGACTCCTGACAGACCCTTGCATCCTTCATCCATTGCTGCACTGATGTTTCTGGATTCTGAGTCATGGGGAAAGCAAAGTAATTGTCAAAGGGTCTGCGGGAAAAGGAAGTTGAACTGTATCAAACAGGAAATTGATATAAAAAGATATCCAAGGAATTGAGAATGCCAATCAGCAGTGTTCAAACTCTAATTAAGAAGTGGAAAATGAGGGGTTCTGTTGAAACCAAACCACGGTCAGGTAGACCAACTAAAATTTCAGCCACAACTGCCAGGAAAATTGTTTGGGATGCAAAGAAAAACCCACAAATAACTTCAGGACGCTCTGAAAACATGTGGTGTGGCTGTTTGAAGATGCACAATAAGGAGGCACTTGAAGAAAGATGGTCTGCATGGTCGAGTCGTCAGAAGAAAGCCATTGCTACGTAAATGCCACAAAGTATCCTGCTTAATTAATGGCTTCAGCCAAAAACTAACCATGAGTGAAAGAAAATTTTTTGTGTTATAATTCATATCTCTGAAAAATGGCCAAGAAATCATAAATTCTGCCAGGGTATGCAAACTTATGAGCACAACTGTATATATACAGTATCTCACAAAAGTGAGTACACCCCTCACATTTAGTAAAGTATAACTACAGTACTGTGCAGTACTGCAAATATGAAGCAGAGCTTGTGTATGTAAGAAGTAAATATGACGGTCTCTATACATACACATTTAGTTAGGTATACTGTATATACAGTATCTCCCAAAAGTGAGTACACCCCTCACATTTTTGTAAATATTTTATTATATCTTTTCATGCGACAACACTGATGAAATGACACTTTGCTACAATGTAAAGTAGTGAGTGTACAGCTTGTACAACAGTGTAAATTTGCTGTCCCCTCAAAATAACTCAACACACAGCCATTAATGTCTAAACCGTTGGCAACAAAAGAGAGTACACCCCTAAGTGAAAGTGTCCAAATTAGGCCCAAAGTGTCAATATTTTGTGTGGCCATATTTTCCAGCAGTGCCTTAACCCTCATGGGCATGGAGTTCACCAGAGCTTCACAGGTTGCCACTGGAGTCCTCTTGCACTCCACCACGAGGACATCCCAGAGCTGGTGGATGTTAGAGATCTTGAGCTTCTCCACCTTCTGTTTGAGGATGCCCCACAGATGCTCAATAGGGTTTTGGTCTGGAGACATGCTTGGCCAGTCCATCACCTTTACCCTCAGCTTCTTTAGCAAGGCAGTGGTCGTCTTGAAGGTGTGTTTTGGGTCGTTATCATGTTTGGAATACTGCCCTGCTGCCCAGTCTCCAGAGTGAGAGGATCATGCTCTGCTTCAGTATGTCACAGTACATGTTGGCATTCATGGTTCCCTCAATGAACTGTAGCTCCCCAGTGCCGGCAGCAGTCATGCAGCCCCAGACCATGACACTCCCACCACCATGCTTGACTGTAGGCAAGACACACTTGTCTTTGTACTCCTCACCTGGTTGCCACCACACACTCTTGACACCATCTGAACCACATCAGTTTGTCTTGGTCTCATCAGACCACAGGACATGGCTCCAGTAATCCATGTCCTTAGTCTGCTTGTCTTCAGCAAACTGTGGGCTTTCTTGTGCATCATCTTTAGAAGAGGCTTCCTTGTGGGATGACGGCCATGCAGACCAATTTGATGCAGTGTGATGCATATGGTTTGAGCACTGACAGGCTGTCCCCCACTCCTCCTACCTTTGCAGCAATGCTGGCAGCGCTTATACGTCTATTTCCCAAAGACAACCTCTGGATATGATGCTGAGCACATGCACTCAACTTTTAGGGTCGACCATGGCGAGGCCTGTTCTGAGTGAAACTTGTCCTGTTAAAACGCTGTATGGTCTTGGCCACCGTGCTGCAGCTCAGTTTCAAGGTCTTGGCAATCTTCTTATAGCCTAGGCCATCTTTATGTAGAGCAACAATTCTTTTTTTTCAGATCTTCAGAGAGTTCTTTGCCATGAGGGGCCATCTTGAACTTCTAGTAACCAGAACGAGAGAGTGAGAGCGATAACACCAAATATAAAACACCTGCTCCCCATTCATACCTGAGACCATGTAACACTAACGAGTCACATGCCACCAGGGGAGGAAAATGGCTAATTGGGCCCAATTTGGACATTTCCACTTAGGGGTGTACTCACTTTTGTTGCCAGCGGTTTAGAAATGAATGGCTGTGTGTTGAGTTATTTTGAGGGGACAGCAAATTTACACTGTTATAAAAGCTGTATACTCACTACTTTACATTGTAACGAAGTATCATTTCTTAAATGTTGTCACAGGAAACGATATAAAAAAAATATTTACAAAAATGTGAGGGGTGTACACACTTTTGTGAGATTCTGTATGTTGTGTGTAGATTTTGTAGAAGTAATGATGAATAGTCAGATTGATCTTCTGAGGCGCTTATTTATTCAGTCCGCAGAGGGGCACATGTAAAACTGTTTCACTTCATAACTTCCTACTTCCTGTTCCACCTCTAGTCCTAACACATCTATGCAAATACAACAAGAACATATTCTACATTGCAAAAAGGTCTGTGACTCAGTACAACCCAGCAGTGGCGGGCCTCCACCCCTGGCATAAAAACAAGGAAGAAACAAATGGGGCTTTAAATGAGGCATGTCATTGTGGATAGAAAATACCACATGACCATGTGCATGTAACTCATGTATCAGAGATAACCATATCAAATGTTAGACATATCATGATCCCAAAATGACATAATAAATATATAATGTAGTTTGAATAAGATTCATACATAGACATATAAAAATGAGTGTGTGTGGACAGCAAAAATGAATAAAAAAAAAGTGAATAAAAAAAGTAATAAAAAAGTGATCAAATACGCTGTAAAAAAAGTGTAAAAATTCATGAGTACCCCCGAGGGGACTAGCAAGTGGAAGAGTGTAAAGGAAAAAAAAAAATTTGTATGTCTAAAGTTGGTAGTATGTGTTCCCAACTGGAGTGTGATGTAAGGACTCCAAAAAGTGAACAGTGAATCTATTACCTAAGGAGTGTATGGCACAGGAATGGGCTAAGGTGTATTTCCCAGAGCGTTGGAAGCTGCTGTGGAGTGATCCTCCAGTCGCCCCAGACCGCTGCACCCCCGGCATAGGGCAGGTTCCCACCAACGTCATGCAGACAGCGTAGCCTCTGTGGGAGGGTGCAGGCCGTCCACGGTACTTGTGTCCGCAGTGGGGTCAAGCCCCTCCCTGTGCAAGGTGCGAGATGGTCCGAGACCGTCACGGCCCCACAGCGTCATAGGGCGCAGTGAGCGGTGCGTCTCATCATGACGTCGATGCGCTGGAGGTAAATCCCTGCCCCCACCACTAGGTGAGGGCGGAGAGAGAATTGCAGTGCAACGCAACCCCGGAAATGGGACGGGAGTCCAAGCCCCATGTCCGCCCCATCCGGGCTGGTAGCTAATGAGGAAGTAGAAGATGAGTATGCAAAATATGTGTCTCAATGGACAGGTAATAAAAGCAAAACCAAGACCAGCAGACGGGATGTTAGAAATACAAAAAATAAATAGAGAAAAAAAATATATATGGCCACTACAGGTTGCTTTGCCAAGTCACACAAAAAGAAAGATGGGTGTCTTCTACCATGTATAAAGGACAATGCAAAAAGGTATGTGACTCAGCACAACCCAGCAGTGGCGGGCCTCCACCCCTGGCATAAAAACAAAAACAAGGAAGAAACAAATGGGGCTTTAAATGAGACATGTCATTGTGGATAGAAAATACCACATGACCATGTGCATGTAACTCATGTATCAGAGATAGCCATAACCATATCAAATGTTAGACATATCATGATCCCAAAATGACATAATAAATATATAATGTAAATTCTACATCTTTTCCCTTTTAAGAAGAAATATGCATATATAAATGAATTGTAATATAGAACCAACAAGGAGTGAAGCATAGCAAGGAACAATAACAAACTACACTGTAAAACACACAATGCTGGGTAAGAGTCAGTGTGTGATAAAGTCTTGGAACTTTGGATTGGGTTTACTTATTCTTCCAGATCGAGTAACAACTTGTGGGGCTTGCGAGGCTGAAACCTCTTGCCTGTTGCGATCATAATTTTTTTCTGGTTGTGTGTTACATCCGTTGTTGGAAGTGCCAACTGGTACAGCAGCAGGCGGCTGTGCTTGGGGTCCTGAAGTGATCATAGGCACATGGGCAGTGGCAGTACAGTATGATTCAGGTACCTGTAGGAGGTGACGGCGGTTCCTTACA
Organism: Glandirana rugosa; assembly: GCA_018402905.1. Classification (NCBI taxonomy): domain Eukaryota; kingdom Metazoa; phylum Chordata; class Amphibia; order Anura; family Ranidae; genus Glandirana; species Glandirana rugosa. The sequence continues at coordinate 283,504 of BLSH010011962.1, forward strand.
TTGGTCCTACCATCAGAATGGACAACATAGCTGTTTGGTTGGCAGGCCTTTCCGTGAACCGTGGCCAGTTTGTCAAACCCATGGGCTGTCTCCATCCTTAAAACCTACCCAGGCTCCAGGGGAGAAAGACGTCTGG
>BLSH010011962.1:297558-312315 GCA_018402905.1 Glandirana rugosa
GGGAAACAAATCTTTCAAACCTCCGGGGACAAAACTGATATTCTGGAGTCATAAACAGTTCGTTACAGAAAACCCTAAAAGGTCCGTTTAAAAGAGATTCCGGGGAAAGTGTGGCCCCGCAATAATGTCACCATTTCGCGATTTTAATGGCGACGTTATTGGGAGATTTATAATAAAAGTACGTAGAGATACCTACGAAAGTCTGACTCCGTAACGCGATCGCGTCGCGACTTCTTTTAGTACGTTCGTACTAAAAAGTACTTACACCTCTCGCCACATAAGTGGCGAGGAGGTGACGAAGACGGTAATTTAATGCGCTAGCGCAATGCCTCAGTCTGAAAGCATCCATAGAGATGCATGAAAATAATATTTAGAGGGTTATTGCAGCGGTAATTTTAGCGCTTTACCACTGTAATAACGCCCCGGTGTGAAAGGGGCCTTAGAGAAAATTTGCCTGGAAAATCCCAAAAGACATTGCTTGACAAATACTGAGGTCTTATAGTCAAAACAGGGGCCTCCAAACTTTCTAAACAAAGGGCCAGTTTATTGTCCTTCAGACTTTAGGGGGACAGGACTATGGCCAGTGGGAGGGGAATTTTTTCTGGCATCAGTGGGAGTAAACATCACCACATTTGTTCTTAGGGGAAAGAATAGTGTCCCATTGTTTGTATGATTGGGAGGAATAGTGCCCCATTGTTGGTGTTAGTGGGAGAAATGGTGCCCCATTGTTGATGTCAGTTGGCAGAACAGTGTCTCGTATCAGTGGGAGGAAAAGTGCCCTAGGGGCTGGATAAAGGCAAGCAAAGGGTCGCATTTTGTAGATGGTCTAGGAAAATGTCAGGAAAATTACATTCCAAGTAGCATCTAAAAATAGTATCAGAGTTATGACGTGTATACACTAGACAGATCTACTTTACCTCCAGTGGACACTTTAAAGGAAATCTTTTCTTATAGAAGCAAGGAGGCTATCAATGCCAGCTTCTCATTCTACAGGTATAAAATGCTAACCCTTTTGCTTCAGTGTTTGAGACACTAACCTAGACTTCTGAAGATGAAGACTTCTGACTTTAGACTGACTTTTTTGATCTGCTTACTTGTTCTGAGGTGACTCAAGGAGTATTGAAGGCAGAGGGTCAGGAAGCTAGCATTTTAAGAATGAGATCAGCAATGGTGGCCTTAATTTTTCTCTTGACAAAGGCTTCCTGTGAAACAATAATATAAGCATTTGAACACTCAGGCTGCCAATAGATCTTACATGGCAGTTGATCATGCTGGCACATTCTGACTGTTCTCAGTTAAAAAAATGCCACAGTGCGCTCTATAGAGTTGTGGGCTTTGTGCTGCAGAGGCTAGTATCTTCTAGGGAGATTGGAGGGGATGAAGCAGAGTTGTGCCATCTTAGCACAGGGAAAACAAAAATGATCAAAGCAACTTCTCTTACTTGCCTGATCAGCTGCTCATGCAGATGTTACATTGACAAGAGGTCACTGTTCATTCCAGTGCTGTATATGGCGACTGTCATCTCATGTCATATAAGAGCACTTTAACTGCGGTGATTACAAGACAAACCACTTCTCTCTTTGGGATTAATGTATCAACGTGTCAGTACTAGGAATCCATGTTATTTACTACAGCAAGCAATTAGACTAAGTTGTCCTGAATCCAGATCTGAATCTAGAAATTCTCAATAAGGGCAAAACAACTCAGGCCAATGCACTGATTGCCAGAGAGGAGAACCACAGCTTATCCTATTATTTCTAGCTATGGAGACCTTTTTTTATCAACCTGTGAACAAAACTATATCAGACAAAGCAAGACAAAAAGTGAAAACGTTCAGAGAAACTGATAACCTTTCATGTTACCCTTAAAACTATAATTTTTTTCTTTTGGATGCACTATGTTTGTTATTACCTTTCGGCTTCATGTCATGTGTTAATTTCTTATCCACAACAACCCAGTTTAATCCACCACTACCTCTACAAAGTACAGAAGACAAATAAGTTCAAGGAGACAAGTAGCTGTGACTCAGCACTTTTCTGAATAGCTCCAAATAGCATTTCCCAACACCAGCCCTAGTGGCAGGATCTGTTGAATAATATCATCATCACATGGGTACAGGAAAAAGGTAATGAGTTGCTTAGCTTTTTTTTCCAAGAATAATACAATACTAATCAGCACCTGTTAGGTCATATGATATAGCATGTCCTTGTCTGGTCATAGGAAAACCTTTGCAATCCCAACATAAAAAAAGAGTGTAAACAAGCAGATGATACTGCTGCTGTAATGGCGCAGATCAGCATGTGGCAGGGAGAGAGGGGAAGCTTCTGGGAGCCTTTAAATATGTTGGGACCCTGGCAAATTGCTCAGATTGTCCAACATCTGCTCTGGATGTATAAACATTTATGTTTGGTTATACAAACATTAACATTTGAATTGGGGTACAAGCAAGGTTGTGGCTATGAAGGTGAGGGGGGTTGCCCAGTAGACATCCCTGGCTCTGCATTTGTGGGGTACCCAAAGAAAGGGGAAGATCAAAGTAAAAGAAAAAAAGTGGCTTTTTTATCCTCAATATATGTTTATTAATTTCAAAGAAAAACAATATACAACATATTACAACAAACCACCATACAAAAAAAACAAAATAAATTTGCCTGTCTGTTACTATCACAATATTCACCACTTCCTTATTGTATACTTAAATTTATAAATCCTTAATTGTAAACAATCATTGACATCTAAAATGTTTAATAAGGTATGGCTACCGTGGATATCATTTAGAGCAGTGGTTCTCAACTCCTGTCCTCAGGACCAACTAACAGGCCAGATTTTAAGAATTACCTTGGGGAGATGCAGACTAGAATACTGCAATCACTGAGCACCAAATGATATCACCTGTGATGTATTTCAGTTATCTTGCAAACCTGGCCTGTTAGTGGGTCCCGAGGACAGGAGTTGAGAACCACTGCTCTAAATGTTATCCACAGTAGCCATACCTTATTAAACGTTTTAATCCTATCCTTATTTTCAGCCACTTGTTCCTCCATGTGCATAATACTATTAAGAGTCTCAATCCATTCTGAAAATAATGGTATCTTTGAGGATTTCCAATATCTTGGTATCAATTATCTAGTCACTGAGACAAAGAAACCAAGGAAGGATTTCTTAGCCTGAGACAGTGATTCAGGAAATAAAAAGAGTAAGGCCATTTCTACAGAATTAGAAATTAACTTGTTTGTGATGAAGTTATACAGGCTAACCACCATTTCCCAGAAATTATTAATAGGTGGGCAAGTCCACCATAAATGACTAAGGTTTCCCACAGAAGCCTGACAACGCCAGCACAATTTCCGATTGTGAAGGGAAAATATGGTGTAAATTAACAGGGGTGTGGTACCATTTTGAGAGCAATTTGAAATTGCGTTCTTGAGTGTCACAGGCCATTAACATTTTATGTGTGTTCATAAAAATTTGATCCCATTCTCTCTCCCCTATCGAACAACCCAACTCCTCTGTCCATTTAATCGTATATGAAGATAAATCCGGTGAGGCTAAAATTGACATTAGATTATAAATCTTAGATATATTATGAGTAGGCAATTCCGAAGAAATACAAAGCTGCTCAAATTCTGTAAGTGGCCGATGTATGGAAGATGTTAATGTAAATGAGCTAAAAAAACTATATAACTGGATATAAATAAATCATAGACTCTTTGAGTGTCCATGTATAGTTTGAAAATTTAAAAATGAGATAAATTTAACTGCCACAATCATATGTCTGATTTGTGGCCAAAAATATCTATTCCAGCAAGGGAGTACGCGGACATGGGATGGAAGATAAGGGGTGGAATTTTAAATATCGATGTCAATATTCCAAAACTGTATTAGTAATCCATGGCCAGGAAGACTGTAAACCAATATTTTTAATTGGAATCAAAAGGGCAGCTTTGGGATGTAGTGTAGAAGCATCTACCTCCAACTGGACCTACTGTTTATCATGATGATGATGGAACCAATCCAAAATTTGTAAAAATATAACTGCCTTATGATAGAGCTCTAAATTTGGTAGTGCAGTGCCTCCCCGTGCTTTTGCTCGATACAGTGTTTTTTGACTAAGTCAGGGTTTAGTTAATTTCCATATAAACTTTAGCAGAAAACTATTTACTTAGAAAAAAAAATTGGTAATTGGTAATTTTACTCGTAAAGTTTGAAACATGTATAGGTATTCTGGTAATATATCCATTTTAATGGCATTGATTCACCCAAATCAAGACAAATGGAGTTTTGACCATATTTGAAGTTCTAGTTGGGTTCTCGACAATAGTGGAAGGAAATTTAGATCATAGATCAAAGAAAGATCCATAGGTATCATTACTCCTAAATATTTAACTGCTACATCTTGCCAACGAAAGGGGAAGGCTGATTTCATGAAGCATATCTCCTCTTCTAATAGGGATATATTAAGTAAATCCAATTTAGTTAAATTTACCTTAAAATTGCTTAAACGGCCAAAAATTTCGAAATCTTTTAGAATAGATGGAATACTGAACCTAGGTGAGGAAATATAAAGTAGAACGTCATCCGCATACATAGAGGTTTTGTATTCTATACCTTTAGTATTGATACCATGTATTGAAGGATTATTACATATAGCCATTGCTAGATGTTCCATCATAATTACATATAATAAAGGAGATAAAAGGACATCCTTGACGAGTCCCATTACTAATCTTAAATGGTGTGGAAAGGATACCATTAATTCGAACTTGTGCATACGGAGCCACATATAATGCCATAATTTTATTAATCAAATTATCCCCGAGATTAATCTGACGAAGTGAATGAAGCAAAAATTTCCAGCTTAAATGCTCAAATGCTTTTTCAGCATCAACCATAAGCAAACAGGCAGGAATCCCCCGTTTCTGAGCTAAAGAGATTAGAGATAATGTTTTGCTGGTATTGTCATGAGCCTCTCTAGATTCTATAAAACCTGCTTGGTCTGTATGAATTATAAAGAGATGGGAAAATAACTACTTGGATTAGTTTCATCTTTACCTGGCTTCAATATAACAGAAATATGGGCTTTTAGGACTTCGGTGGAAAGTATTGGGAACCCGAGATTGAATTAAATGATTGTAAAAGTATTGGGGTCAGATCTAAGGTAAAGATTTTATAAAACCGATTAGTAAAGCCGTCTGGCACAGGAGCCTTACCGACTTCAATCGACTCAATAACTTCCATAAATTCATCACCAGTGAATGGATCGTCCAAGGAAGAAATAGTAAGTGGAACGATACTAGGCAAAGCCATATCCTTCAGGTATGTAACTGTCTCAGCATTTAACTTCAAGTCTAAATGGTCAGTGGCTTTTTAATGTTTTGGAGGAGAAAGAAAGAAAATGGGACATTATACTACTTTTGCTAAAAGGTCTATTTTAAAGTTACATTCAGTCTAAATGCACCAGTACCAACTGCCTGCACCTTAAACTGAAAAAGGCAGTTTACCACACTGTAAAGCCTAGTACACATGGGCCAAATGTTGGGCAACATTGGCCAGTTCAATAAAAAACGGATGACATTCGGCCTATGTGTATTTCAGCCGGTCTGGCTTCTGTTCGATGAGCATGCTGGAAAACCAGCAGTCGGCTCCCTTCAAATCAGCGTTCTCAGCCAATGGCTGAGCATGCAGCCCGGGGGGCCAGGAAAGGGGTGGGGGTGAGCAAGACCCCCACAACCACCAGACAGGGCCTGTTCTTTGTGGGGGTCTGTGTGCAGCGGACCTATCGAAATCTGAAAGCCCCCTTTAACAAGGGGGTCCCCAGATTCCGGCCCCCCATGTGAATCAGTATGAGGTGCATAGTTGCATAGTACACCTACTCATTCACTAAAAAAATAAAAATACAACATAAAAACATTGAAGCCTGCTGACATCTAATAAGTCATTTGTTGTTATGGATGCGGCGGCCGGCTTCCCGGCCTACTCCATAACACCCAGCTATTCTTCACACAGAATTTGAATCGTTCAATAATTTTTCAATCATTCCAACTTCGAATCATTCCAAAAAATATGGAATTCGTTAGAAAAAGAATATACGAAACTAAATTTAACAAAAGTCAACAAAATACATTACTATTTCATTCGGGGATTCGGATACATCAAAATCTCAGATTAACCAAAATTGTATTCGAATTTATATTCAGACTAAAATGTTTCCTCACAGAGATATTCTCAAGCTCAGGGCACTGTATGGAAGCCTGCTCAATAGACGCCGTCGATGTCAGGTTGAATTACAGCAACAAATAATTTGGGAGGAGGGGGACAAAATAGTATCTGGTATATGCAGATTCAGGAGTTTCTGGGAGCATGTGAGACAATGCATCTGCTTTTCCATTCTTGGATCCTGGGTGGTAAGTAATGTGGAAGGTGAATCTGAAGAAAAATAAGGCCTATCTGACCCGACAAGGTTTCAAGCATTTTGCAGGCCTAAGATACTCCAGATTTTTACGGTCGGTGAAGATCATGACAGGGTGTATTGCACCTGCCAACAGGTGCCTCCATTTCTTCGAATGCAGACTTGATTACTAGGAATTCCTGATCACCAACATCACAGTTCTTCTCTGCCTGACTGAATTTTTGGGAGAAAAAAGCCACGGGTTGGTGCATGGCCTTTGGACCCTGGTGCTGTGACAGTATTGCCCCTATTGCAGTTTCTGATGTGTCTACCTCAAGAATGTAAGGCAAAGCGGGGTCAAGATATTGTACAACTATAGCTAAGGTAAATAAGGCCTTCAGATTGGGCATCTTGAGATCAGTGGAACCTTAGTGTGCTGGTAAGTTGTGTGATTAGGGAAATGATGGCCTAGAATCCTTTTTTAAATTTATGAAAAAGTTGGTGAAGCCCACAAATCTCTGGAAGTCCTTCTTGTCAGTTGGTGCAGACCATTCAAGGATAACTGACACCTTCTGATGATCCACAGTGATCCTAAAAATGGAGATTATTAGTCCCAAGAATTGGATGGATTGCTTCTTGAACTCACATTTTTCTGCCTTTGCGTATAGTCCATGCTCTCTCAGCGTAGGCAAAACTTTCTTTATATGAAGCCGGTGTACCTCTAGTGAAAGCAAGAAGATTAGGATATTGTCCAGATACACAATTAAGAAGAGATCTAGATATTCCCTGAAGATATCATTTACAAAATGTTCAAGTACCTAGTAATGCCATACTGCATTACTAGGTACTTGAAGTGCCGAAAGTGTCTCCGAAAAGCTGGTTCTTAGAAAATAGGTACCTCGTAAGTCCAGTTTAATGAAGATCTAAGCCATCAGGAAGCTCTAGGAAAATTTGAGGACTAAAGAGAGCGGGTAGCGATTCTAATGATTTATTTACTTTTCTGTAGTCTATGCAAGATGGAAGTGAATGATCCTTCTCAATGAAGAAGATTCCAGCTCCCTTGGGGGAAGATGAGGGTTGGGTAAATCCCCTTTCCAGGTTTTCGTTGAAATACTGCCAGATTACTTCCAGCTTTGGCTTGGACAGAGGAAAGATTTGGCTGAAGGGAATTTCTGCACCAGGAAGTAACTTGATGGGACAGTCATAATGCCAATGGGGTTGAAGTAAAGTATGTCTGCCTTCTTTTTATCACACACGTTTGAAAAATTGTGCTAGGCTGAAGATATGAACTGGCTGGTTTGGACATTTACTAAACAGTGAGGCATAACGGAAGAGCTGCAGAACTTGGACAGATAGTAGGTTGATAGAAAGATTATTTCCCCCTTACACCAGATAATTTTAGGATTATGGGGCTGCAGCCAGGCCATTCCAGGAATTATCAGGAACTTGAGTGAACTCAGAACATCAAAGCAGAGGAACTCTTGGTCAGTATCAGTTGTGGTCAGGATGGGTACAGTTTCTTGTGGGGTGGATTCTGATTTTAGGTATTTACCATCCGTCAGATGGATATTTAACTTGTGCTTCTTGTAGATGAGGAGAATCTGCAGTTCTTTTGCAAGGAAAATGTCAGCAGCATGACCCAGAATAAACAATAGCTTTGTAGCACACCTCTTAAGGAGCCACAAGTAGACTGGGATCCCCCACCCTGCACATCAAATTTTCACAGGCACTCCAGAGTCAGAGAACAATAAATGACTTTGCTTTTGTTATTGATTGAGTGATAATTACCTGGATAGGGATGGGAGGTTATGGGATGCCAGTTTGACTTCAACGACAACTTCAGGGGCAACTCTTCCTATATACAGTCTCTATATACAGCTCCACTTCTTCCTCCTGCACTCCCTTGCTTGCAGAACCCATCAAAAACACTGTGAATATCTGACAGTCAGATTAAAGCAATGGCCCAAGGCAGGAACCCAAGGCCCCTTGGTTGTGTTGCAGAATTTCAGTGTCCAGCTTGCATCACTCCTGTGGCTACTGATGCCAGCACCACCTCTTCAGGCACTGCCAACCTGCAGCTGCCCCTTTTACTATCCCTCCAGGCTACCTCCTCCCCACAGTCCTCCAGACTGACACTCACCAGCCCACCCGGCTGACTCTCATAAGATCTCCTAGATGTGCTGACCTGCTCCTGCTGTCCTCTCTCCTTGCTCCCTTGCTTCCAGGAAGGGCTTTCTCTGGGTGTTTTGAAAGGGTCCTTCCGGCACCAAGTTCGTGGCCCGAGGTCACCCCCGCCCAGATTAGGGGGCACTCTCGAGGGCCACTGGCAGCCTCCTTAGCACTCCATCTCCAAACCAACTCCCCCCCCATGGCATGACTCATGCCTATTTATGAGGTGGCCTGCCCCCTGCCTGCCCTTTACTGGGGATTGGCTGAAGCCCTCATAAATATTCAAAGCAGCTCCTCCTAACCTTCACCCACTATGACTGGAACATTCTCCAGTGTCCCAGAAAACAGGGGGAGGCAACAGGGAAGCTGCTAGGATGAGTCACCCGCCTCTGAGCCACTAAACCCTGACCCAGATTCATAGCTCAGGCTTAGCCCTGAGCCAAACTTAAATTTTCATACACTAACAACCTAGCACTACTAGAGGGTGCTACAGCTTGATTTCCCTTCCAGCCATTTGCAACGAAATTGGAAGAGCAACGTGAGCTGATGAAGTTCCTGAAATTTGAGGTGCATGGGAAATTGAGGGGCACACTTACTTGACCTGACTGAGCAGTTGCACAGGAAATGGCCGGCTTCTCCACAATATAGAGAGAGGTTGGCCTGATGTTGTTGCATCTTTTCTTTGGGAGACAGGGCCGGACAGAGGAGGCCGATTTGCATAGGTTCCTCTTCAGAAGTGGATGCTGACTGCACAGGCTGGCAGCTGTGGATGATTGGGACTCTGGGTAAAATCCACGTTGGTTGGTAAAAATTGCTTTGTTCCGACCACCGTTCCTACAAACGGCAATCCAGCTAGATCGATAGCTGGAGGAGATCCTCTAGGCCTAGGGAATCACAACTGGCATCACAACTGTAGAAGTTGTCCTTAGAGGTTGAAGCCGCTGCTCCTGTTGGGTTCTTATCAGGTGATGATGAGAGGCAGTAAGAGTTTGGAGTCGACCCTCCAACTGAAGGTAGCCATTGTGAGGGCTCTTTATGGCTTAAGTGAGTGCCAAGATTTGTTGGCACAAAGCCTCCAATGGGGAAGCACCTCTTTAGGCCTCTGACATACTGGTTGGATGATACTGTCATGTACCTGGTTGGGGGCCAAGATGACCAGAGGGCTTCCCTTATGGCTAAGGTTAAAGCACCCCTGGAGGTGATGACAGGGTGTGCAAGGCTCAAAGAAGCACATATGCCATTAGGTTTGTCCACTGAGAGCTGCTTCAGGAAGTGTCTAGCTAAGTGGTTCTGAGGCAGATGGTCAAAACTGATGGCAGGAACACAGAGGACCCTTGTCATAAAGCAGGTCCAGTGCAGGAGCAAGTGATGTGATAACACCCATGGAGGAAGCAGGATCAGACTGGCAGGGCGAAACGGGAGAAACAAAGTCAAGATCCAAGCCGGGGTCATATACGGGAGGTCAACAGGATGCAAAGCGAAAGGGTGGTCAGGAGCAGGCCCAAGGTCATGAACAAGAATCAGGAGCAGAGTGGTCAGGAGGCAATCCAGAGTCATACATGGATGATCAGAAGTAAAATCCATTACACAAGAGGTCACAACAAGAGGTCAAGCAGAGGGAAAATCCAATGGCACGCTGAATTGGTAAGGAGGAATCAGGATAACACAGGACAAACAAGAACAAGGAGCATTGGTAACCTGCAGATCGTCCAGCAATCCTCTGTCATTGTTTCCTTTCTATGCGGGTAAGGGGTGCCTATAGGTAAAAACAAACTGAGCAGCTTTGCCCAAAGTTGCATAATGCCGTTGCTATAGGTGTAGGCCATTTACACACTGTACCTACTAAAGGCTGACTAAAAACTCCCAGAGATTGCATCATCATGTCCTGAGCTGTTGCTAGGACTTTGTTAAGAGATTCCCATCTTTTACTGTTCACCTCCACCATCGAAGGAGAGAGCTGCCAAACGCTGAGCTCAGAACTACTGCATCATGGGAGAGAAAGCGCATGTGAGGGGTCTGAATCAAAGAAAGAGCTCCCTCCTGTGATGGTGGAGGTGAACTGAAAGAGCTAAAGGTCACTTAGCAACATCTAGGCAACAAGGCAAGACAGGATAATTCGATCTCTGGGAGTTGTTTCGAGATTTAGAAGGTATATACAGTAAATGGCCTGCTCCCATATCTAGGGCATTATTCAAAGCTGCACAGTTATTAGTATTATTATTATTATACAGGATTTATATAGCTCTAACAGTTTATGCAGCGCTTTACAATGTAAAAGGGAGACAATACAATAAAATACAAAAGGGTAAAGATGGCCCTGCTCAGAAGAGCTTACAATCTAATAGGGTGGGACAGGTATTACAAAAGGTTCTAACTGTGGGGAATGAGTTGATGGAAGAGGTAAAAGATTAGTTTGAGGTGTGATAGGCTTCCCTGAAGAGATGAGTTTTCAGGGATTGCCTGAAAATAGCAAGAGAAGGAGATAGGCGGACAGGTTGAGGTAGAGAGTTTCAGAGGATGGGAGAGGCTCTGGAGAAATCCTGGAGACGAGCATGGGAGGAGGAGACAAGGGAGCTTTAGAGTAGGAGGTTTTGGGTGATATTGGGTTGTTTTTTTATCTACAGTTGCCCCTTACCTGCATAGGCATTTTTCTTTCTAACGGTGAACTATACCCTTGTCTACCAAGGTACATTTATAAATACCCTAGTAGTCAAGGTGTTAAAGCAAGCCCATTGCTGCTGCAGCTGTGGTGTTGTTTTTTAAAGCTGATGGGCTTTCAGGCAAAAGTGATCTGAGTGGCTCTAGAGCAGCCTGATCACGTTTATGGGTCCCCTTCTCTGGCAGCAATGCCTGCAGTGGTTCCCAAGCTCTCCTGTTGCTTTGGGCAGCCCAGGACCGCAGTACAGTGCTGAATCTTTGAGAGCAGTGAAGTACAATCTGTGCTTGATTAGCTGCAGTGGAGGGCAGGGGAGACATTGGGGGCCTATTAACTCGGACCTGTCACCTGTCTAATGCTATCACAGAGGGGGCTTACTACAACCAGGGAAGCAGGTAACCAATCATGATCTGTGCTTAGTTAGTTGCTTTGGAGGGCAGGGGAGACATCAGGGGCCAAATAGACCCCTGATGTCTCCACAGAAAGGACCTTTCACCTGCCCAGTGCTATCACACAGGGGGCTTATTAGCCCCCAGTGTGATAGCAATACAGTTAAATAAGGGCCAGTTCACACCACATGCAGTTCAGTGCATTTTTTTTTTTTTTGCTGCATCAAAAACACATGGAAAGTAGGTTATATGGTTTCCAATGGCATAGTTCACACCAGTGCGGTCAGTTCCAGGGCTTTCCAGTTCCAGAAAAAAAAGTCGTACATTCTGCATTTTCCCTGCACTGGACTATACTGGAGTGCAGTAAAACGCATCAAAAACGCACTGGAATGCATGAAAACGAGCCATCCATTGGAGTGACTTGGAGGTATCCACAGTGGGGACAAGAGTCGATAGTGTTTGCAGCGGCAGGAGGGGAGACTACCTGATTGCAGCAGCAGGAAGGGAGACCATCTTACTTGTAAACAAAGCGTGTTAGACCACTCTTATCAGGGGGTCGCATGCTCTCTGGTAAGAGTATATCAGCAGGGGTGTTGAGTGGCACCTGAGTGTTTTCATTTCCTCCCTGACACGGATTGGGACTTTCTTCCTGTGTGATTTCATCCTTGAACACCTATCATTCCCTGGATGTATTGACTAATAGACTGTCGATTTATTGATTGAACTAGCGCTGCACCTTTTTTCTATTGTGTCTTTTGGGGTTTGTTCTGATGTATGACCTTGTGCACAGCTGCTGAATATTTATGTCCACTATTAGCTTGATTTAAAACTCAGATTGCGCGGATTTTTACACACATTTTTAATGCATGAAAACGCACTGGACCTCAGAATAGTGAAAAAAAAAAAACAGGAAAAAAATAAGAAAAAAAGCACCTGGAATGCATTTAGAAATGCATCAAAAACGCACCAAAAATGCACTGGTGTGTTTTCATAGTGTGAACCAGCCCTAAAGGAAAATAAAATAAATGTGTTATTATGTGTGTTTAAAAATAAATTGCAAAATAAATAAAAATAATAATAAAAAATTGAAAAGCACCCATTTGATAAATAACTACGCAAATACTGTGTGACATAAAAATGGCAACTACCACCATTTTATTCTCCAGGGCCTTCAGAAAATATAGAATTGCTTGGGGTTTTAAAGTAATTTCTAGCAAACAATGCAGATTTTAAGTTAGGGTCACACTGCTGCAACCTTAATCTGATTTTCAGTGTGATTATGTAACTCTGATGCAGTGGTTCTCAACTCCGGTCCTCGGGCCCCCCCAACAGGCCAAATTTTAAGTATTACCTTGGGGAGATGCAGACTAGAATACTGCAATCACTGAGCAGCAAATGATATCACCTGTGATGTATTTCAGTTATCCTGCAAACCTGGCCTGTTGGGGGGGGCCGAGGACTGGAGTTGAGAACCACTGCTCTGATGCAACTTAGATGTGGTTTGCATTTTCTATGGGGCCAAAATCGCGCTGGAATCGCACCAAAGTAGTATGGGAACTTTTTCCAAAACGGACACCATTGAAAACAATGTGATTTCCATTGTTATTGCGACTCAAGTGGCATCTGAAATCACACTAGTGTGAACACAGCCCTAAAGCTGAACTCCGGGATAAACAAATATTGTCTAAATACAAGAGTGATGTGTATTGTTACTTGGTGTGCTTTGTGTATTTCTTGTAGAACTGCGCAGCAACCCAGTGTGAAATTTACCTCTGTGCAGGAGCTTCCTGTAATAAAGACTGCTCACTGCTGCTCTCTCTCCTTGTGTAGGGTGACTGTGCCCCCCTGTAGTGGGCGTGGATCACTGGGCCCCTCCCACAAATTTGCTCTCTGCACAGACTATGTACTGCACATTGATGATGTCACATTTGGTACACACAGAGTGGATGTTTATCCCTTTTCGCTAATAAGGAATACTTTTAACCCCTTTGTGACCTCGCTAAAGCCAAATGACGGCTACAGCGCAGCTGTACTTTGCTCACGCTGACTGCGTGCCCCCTGTGGCACTCATCAGCAGCGATCTGTGATTGTGTCCAATCACAGCTGATCATTGATGCAAACATGATTTACCAGTTATTGGCAATTCTCCCCTCACGCTAACAGCATGTGAGGAAAGGAGAGCTGAAAACCGGCAAATCAACACAGGGGACATCTACACTGACAATCAGGGCACTGATCATCACTGTCCCGATGATCAGTGCAGCCCCAACAGTGGTGTCAATCCATCACCAGTGCTGCCAATCAGTGATATCCATCAGTGCCACCTTTCAGTACAGCCTCATCAGTGCCACCTTATCAGTGCCCATCAATGTTGCCTTATCAGTGCCCATCAGTACCTCCTTATCAGTGCCCATCAGTACCTCCTCATCAGTGCCCATCAGTACCTCCTCATCAGTGCCCATCAGTACCTCCTCATCAGTGCCCATCAGTACCTCATCAGTGTTGCCTTATCAGTGCCCATCAGTACCTCCTTATCAGTGCCCATCAGTACCTCCTTATCAGTGCCCATCAGTACCTCCTTATCAGTGCTCATCAGTACCTCCTTATCAGTGCCCATCAGTACCTCCTTATCAGTCAAACCAAAAACAAGCACCTGGGAGTCTAACCAATTTTATACACAGCGCTTGCCCTATAATAAGGGGGGGGGGGTGCAGTTATGAAGGATATATACACCAAAACAAAACAGGTACATCTGGGACAAGCTCAGTCCGACCCAGCTACTGGACTTATCCCAGCTTAAACGGAATAGGTCATTACCAAGCGATCATTGCGAGTGGAAGACCCAAGTGAATTGTGTCTCACGATCTTCCAATGTATGACCATCCTAAACAATATCAAGTGGATATGTAATTTTAAACTGACCATTGGATACACACAGAGCACCGACTGCACAGACCAGCAGCAGTTACATGAAACCGTACAAACTGCGGAATATTTTATATCTCACCAGTGAGGCTATCATCTAATCATACAGCAAAAACCCCTCCCCCCGGGTAGAGACCAATCACCCAACTGAGGATGGTCTCCCCATAATCTATGGGGGTGTACGAATACAAGCCTCACAGGACATTTCCAGCACCCATGGTATTATGAAC
>BLSH010011985.1:6389-52897 GCA_018402905.1 Glandirana rugosa
TAGGCGGCACTGATAAGCAGCACTGACGGGTACTGAGAGGTGGCACTGATATACAGCACTGATGGGCACTGATATGCAGCACTGACGGACACTGCTAAGTGGCACTGATTGACACTCATAGACAGCACTGATTGGCACTCATAGGCGGCACTGGGCACTGATAGTTGGCACTGTTGGGCACTGGTAGGTGGCAATGGTGGGCACTGATATGTGGCACTGGTATGCATTGATAGGGGCACTGGTGGGCACTGATAGGGGCACTGGTGGGCATATACACTGATAGGGGCTCATTCCCTGGTGGTCTAGGGTGGCATCTGAAGGTGGCACTGAGTGCCATCCACACTGAGCATTATGTCACTTACCTGGTGGTCTAGGGGGTTCTCCCTGGTGGTCCAGATCGGCTCCCTGGTGGTCCCTGGTCGGCTCCCTGGTGGTCCTGGGTGGGCACATCCCTGGTGGTCCCTGGGCAGGCTCCCTGGTGGTCTAGGGTGGCGATCCGAGGGAGGGCTGTGCTGATAAATCATCAGCACAAACCCTCCCTGTCAGGAGAGCAGCTGATCGGCTCTCCACTCCTCAGGTCTGCAGACCTGAGTACAGGAATGCCGATAAACGGCTTTCCTGTGTTACACTGTGACCAGCCATGATTGGTCACGGCTGATCACATGGTAAAGTGCTTCGGATGGAAGCACTTTACCGAGATCGGTATTGCGGGGAGTCAGACTGACCTCTCACACCACCGATCGCCACGATGCGCGCCCCCCGGGCGCGCGGCGGCTTGTTATCCTGAGGACGTCATATGACGTCCAGTCAGGATAACTAAGCCACTTCCCGGCCATCATTTTGCATACATCGGTCGGGAAGTGGTTAAGAGATTTTGTCAGGGAAAGGTTACAAGCCCTGTCCTGGGTATTTTTGCCATCTTTGTTCTGCTGGGCAGAGTTCCCTTTACTTCCTGTCCCACAGATGAAAGACTAAGGCCTCATGCACATTGGACATTTTTGTACATTTTTACAGCAGCAGTTTTTGGCTTCCGACATTTCTCTACAGTCAATAAACTCCCAATCATGTTATCCTATGTGTCCATGCACACACAGGCTATTATCAACTGTTTTGGGCAGAGACGTTTTTGAGCTGTAAAAAAACCCCAAGACTAGAGGGTTCTGAGAAACGTTTTTCGGCTGTAAAAACTTCTTAAGTTTTGTCTTTATGTACACAAACTAATAGCTAATAACATGTTAAATGGGTAAGGTTTATTTTAAATATATATATACAGTATATATAAATATATGTATATTTAAAATTACACATATATACATACATACAAAAAATATTATACATACAGTATATACATACAATATATATATATATATATATATATATATATATATATACACACACACATACAAAAAAGTACACATATATACATAAATATACATATATACATAAAAAAAAATTATACATATATAGATAAAAAAAAAATACATAAAAGGATACATTTGTTCAACCAAAAGCAAACACAAGTAAATAGAAAACCTCCATATACACAATCCTATACCCACAATTGATCCAGAGGAAGGCAAAAAAACATGCATGGTCTAATTTTCGCCAGCGGGGGAAAGCAATTCCTTCCTCATCTCCATAAGACAATCGGATATTCCCTGGATCAACAGTCTCTGGTGTTACTACCTAGAAATGTTAATATCTAGTTCAATTTTGTGCAATTGTGAATGCATCCAGTACTTTTTATAACAAACTACTGAACTGGGCAGAACCAGTTCTTGAGGGAATATATTCCACATCAGGGGTGGCCTGTCCATTTCAGGACGCCGGACGTATGAATTCCTATGGCGGGGGTGTTTTTTTTGAAGCAGGTGCTCTAATAGGCTTCAAAATAGGATGGGCTCAGGGAGCAGAGTGCGCTCTGAACCCACCCAGGTGTATTACAACAGCAAATTAATATTTGCTGTTGTAACATTGATCCTCCTCGCGGCCAATCAGGAAGTGCGCTTTGAGACCTGTCACCTGATGAAAGGACAGTGGATCCTATTGGACGCCTAGGAGGAGGGGCACAGCCAATGGAGGAGATGCCTGATCCCGCTGCCCGATCCCGATGGCCGATGTCGCTACCCCATCCTGATGGCCCAATGCCCAATCCCGATGCCGCTGTCTAATCCTGATGCCCGCTGCCGCTGCCCAAGCTCGATCGCCGATACCTGCTGCCCGATCCTGCTCCTGATGCCCACTGACTGATACCTGCAACCTAGATGGGGTAAGACAGCGAGCAAGCGGGGTGGGGGGGCTGGGGTGTTTGAGGTGCCACCGAGGAGGGGGAGTGGGGACTGTTTGCCGCCCCCCCCCAAAAAAAAAACACCAGTCGCCACTATTCCACATCTTCACAACTCTTACTGTGAAGAAGGCTGTCCATAAGTGGAGGTTGAATCTAACTTCCTCCTTGTCTTCTGTAACAACTTGAAAATGAATAGCTCTACAACATGTCCTCTATATGGACCATTGAGCGAGCCTGCCAGGAAGCTGTCACTTATACTGGGCCAATCAGAAGTGGCCGGGGAATTCGCTGTCCCGCAACCTCTTATATACAAGGGAAGTGTATATGTGCTACTGCTGGGTGGAGAATGCCTTGGCCACTTATTATTGGATTTGAAAATACCTGACCTCTGCCCTATTGGCAGGATATCCTCTCTAAAACACTAACAGTAATGCCTGCTTTTGGAGCTCATCAAAAGTAAACTGACAGAAAAAAGTAATAACTAATAATGTAGCAATTAATATTATTGATGGAAAACTTTCGTAGAAAATGAGTCCTGATAAACCAATGCTGTAAGCGGGAAGTATCCCAGTCAAAAGTAAAGTGGTGGGGCAGCGCTTTAATCAGTCCAAAGAGAAAATAGTTCATCAGGAGAGAGAGAGTGTGGAAATCCTCAGGAAATCGTGCTTATGTTAGTGGAAAGACCATCACCAACACCCTCACACGCTGCCTCTTACCGGCTAGATGCGACCCCCACAACAGAGGTCTAATGAGCCTTTCAAATCGCATAAATGCTCCTGAAATCGGACAAGGCAGGAAGATCTTCACAATAGAAGTATTATACTGATGCAACATTCCGCTCACTGCCCAGCACCGAGGTCACTCCATTCAGATGTTTTACTATTCGCTTATTGTATGTTCAGAAATATTGTGCTAGCGGCTTGTGATATCTTATATTCATACCTAGCGCAGCAATCACCATTAATTGTTTTCATCCCAGTCGCATTCAGGTTTGACTGGAACACTGTCCTCTTACGGCATTCATTTGTTGGGACTCCTTTCCCTTCAGAAATGTTGTTCCTATACTCTTTGTCCAGTGTAGGACCTTAGTAAACAACAAGCCTATGTCCAGTTCCAGTTTGACAAGTTCACCAGGAGTCAAGCCACTTGGACATCATCTTGAACGTACAGTTGTTGCTAAGAAGGCACTTTAACCATAGAGACTTCACAAAGTTGAGAGTCAAACTTATGGATGAGAATTAAATAAATTACATTTTTTCTCTAGCGTTCAATAGGGTACACAGCAACGCAGAGAGTTTATGCTGCCACCAACATGAAGTGGGACGCTATGCACAAGCAAAGCTTAAGGGCCAGCTCAGAGGCTTTAATCCCATCATACCCAGCCTACTCAAGCTTAGCGCCCTAAGGAGGTAGGAAATCTATTTCCAGCTTCTCTGGATCAACAGCTTTCAGTTTTTTTTTTGTTTTGTTTTTTTGCTAAATAAATTTCATAATACATTTTGATCAAATTTTCTAAATATATTTGAAAAAAACGTATTTACTTTGTTTCTGTTATAAAATTTTGCAACTAAATAATATTTCCTCATACGTGTAGGCCAAAATGTATTCTGCTATATATCTTCGGTGAAAATAACCCACATCAGTGTATATTATTTAGTCTTTAGGGCTCCACAAACTATGGTATATATATAAACTTTATAATTATTATATATATAAACTTTATATTATAAAAATTAATTTAATTTTTATATACTATCACCAGAGCAGCACAGTGCCATCATATAACTGGTGTACTGGTCACCAGGGACACTGACTGGTGACAGCATGTAAAAAAAAAAAAAAAACATTTTCAATTTTTTAAAATATTTTTTCTTTTCTTTTTTTTTTAAATACTGTGACCGGAGTGATACAGTATTACCATAGTAACACTGTACCACTCTGGGGAGTTGATCAGGATTTTTTTTTACTATACAATGTTTGCTTATAGCAGTGAATGTCACTGCTATAAGCAAATATTTTGCTTGACCACAGACAATCACATTGTAAAAGTGGGCTGTGATTGGCCCTGTCTGTACCATGTGATCACTATCACCAGTCGCAGCTAGCAACACAATTGTATACATTGAATGGCATTAAAAGAAGCCATTTATTGTTTACAACTGTCACGCGATCTGTTGTGATAGGTCATAGCGATCACATGGTACCGGCAAAGAGCCGGTACACTGAGCAGTCATCAGCTGTGTCTGGTCTGCGGCCCGTTCTCGGGAGGACGTCATATGACATCATCCCAGAACAATAGGGTTCCCACCTGCCGGCTGGGAAGCAGGTAAATTACATTGATAGTCCAATACGTGTATACATTAATAAATAAAACTTATGACACTGTACACAAGCACCTACAACAAACAAAAAATGTATACCTTCTAAATCACGTATAATTCTTACTCATGCAGCCATACTTCTTTAGCATGGCAGTACTGAAAACAGTAATGGCCGGAGTACTGAAGAAGTATGGCTGCATGAGTAGTCTGTAGTCTTATAGAGACCATACCCCAGATATATTGGCAGCATTGTACACTACAGCAGGAGAGTCCCTAGTGGACAGGGGGCTTTGGAATGTCTGTAAATTTGAGATGTCTTGGTGGATGATTACATACAGGCACAATTTCTATTAATTGGATGTAGAAGTTCTGAGAGAGGTGACATGTGTGTGTTATAATTTTAGGAGCACATTTATTACCCTACTGCTGTGGGACTTTAATGAGCACAGAAGTAGCAACGTATTCAAATTACTGGATGATCAAGAAGAGACTGATCATTATATGCTGTTCAATATTCAGCAATTTGTGTTTGCATATTTTATGACACTTAGGCCCCTTTCACACTGACGAACCAATCCGCTGTACCTGAAAAACTGACAGGCGGACCCGATTGGACCATCCATTGCTCTCTATGGAGTGGTGGATGTCACCCATTGACATCTGATGAGTAACCATTCCCCATCCTTCCGGCAGATCAAATCAGATGGCAGTTGGATGGAAGCAAAGAACAGCGGTCTCTTTCCGTGTCCACTCAGCAATGTGAACATGGAACTGTCATCTGCCTGCTCAGCGGGCATCAGCGGAGAGATCCTCCACTGAATGGGCAGATCCACTTGCAGATGCCAGTGAGAAAGGGGCCTAATTATTACCATGTTTATGAGTCATATGTGATTTAGAAGGTACACGTTTTTGTTTGTTACAGGTGCTTGTGTAGTGCCATTAGTTTGCACAGCACCTTACACATATAAGTCTTCTTTATTAATGTATACACATGTTAGGATTATCCATGTAATTTAAAGTATAGGTTAGCAGTGCAACTCCTTTTGTTTCATTATCGATGTTCAATCATGCTGCTAGGAAACACTTTAGATATTTCACAAATGTAGCTGCTCTTCCTTTATAATCCATCCAGAACTGTCAGTCATAGTTCTGAAAGCTAACATTCCTCTTCCTTTTCAGAATCTTCTGGGACAGGGAAAATGGAAGGATGTTCAGAATCTCCCAATTCAATCTTGTCATCCTGCATCATGCACTGTAATAAATGAAACACGAGAAAACAAGAAGAGAAAAGTAGAAAGTGTGAGTCACGTCTAGGTCTTCCTTAAAAAAGTCTGAATTCTTAGCTACAAATCCCAATTTAAGGAAACTGGCATTTCAGTAATTATATGTAATGGTCTGATTTAGTAATAATAAATTCACTGTAAAACTAAAAAAAAGCAGCAATAAAACTAGGGGTTTATTCTTTAGGGTTGTAGATGGAGACATGTAAATCATTCCTATGCTTCGGGCCAAATCTGCCACATAGATATAGTCATCATTTCCAAATTACATACAGATGTCTCATGCTAGTTGACCAACATATCTGTGTTCTTTCTGCTTTCTAAGGCTTGGGGTCCAAGGAATAAGTATAATAGGGTTTATGGCCAGGTGCACTTGAATGAACTCTCTATATCTAAGCAAGCTGTAATGACCAGAGGCAGTGCCGGATTTAGACTTCGGGGGCCCCTCAACATAGTAGTTAAATGATATGACAAATGAAAATGAAATGAAATGAAGGATAAATCACAGTTAGGTTCTGAAGAAGACACTTGTCTGATTTCTTTCCTCAATTTTATTGACTGTAAGAATACATTGTTGGAGAAGACTCTTGAAAGTCCATTGGATGGCAAGAAGATCAAACCAGTCAATCCTGAAGGAAATCAACCCTGAATATTCACTGGTAGGACAGATCCTGAAGGTGAAAATTAACTACTTTGGCCACCTAATGCGAAGAGAGGACTCATTGGAAAAGACCCTGATGCTGGGAAACATGGAAGGAAAAGGGAGAAGAGGACGACAGAAAACAAGATGGATAGACAGCATCATCGAAACAATGAACATGAAAATAAACAAGCTCCGGGAGACAGTGGAAGACAGAAAAGCCTGGCGCGCTATGATCCATAAGGTCATGAAGAGTTGGACATGACTTAATGACTGAACAAGGACAAAGAATACATATTACACAGGTGATTGAAACTGGCAAGTCATGCATCACACTACAATATTTACAAAAAGTCTTTCTTCCTGCATGTAGCATCTTCAAAATCTTCAACTTAAATCGTCCATAGATGGATCGAATCTTGGCTAATTCAGCAGGGACCAGCGTAGATTTGATCTATCTATGGGCATATGGGCAGGCTGGTTGTACCTAAGTGAATCTATCAATCAACTTGGGTACAACCAGGCTGTTGGATTTTTTACATGCAATTACTATCAGTGGCTATAGCCGCTAGCAGTAATCATTGTGTTCTGCCGGCTCAGAGGGCTTCCCGTGCCCCCCCCCCACAGGTAGAACACAAAAGCACTGCAGGAGACATTCCCCCATTCCACACGTGATGGAAGAAAAGAAATTGCATAACCTATGGGCTGCCTAACTCGTCAAACTGTATCATCTTGAGGACACTGCTCTCCGGCAGTGACCAAAAGGTAGGTGCTGCAGTGGCTGGAAAAAAGTAAACTGAGTAAAGAAATACAATGGGATTTGGAGAAGTGGATTCACAAATGGCAACCAAAGAAAACCGGGGATAACAGTCAGATAAACCAATATTGGGAACTAGAATAGGAAAAACAGCTAACGTCTATCAAGAATAAGACCTCACAAAAAACTGACTCAAGAAAATGGATACTATCTGAAACCCATTAACAGATTAGGATATGGTATTATAGAAGCTAAGTCTTCTCAAACAAATCTGTGACTTACCCGTACAGGGCAAGGCTATAGGTTTACATTCAAGTAGAACTATTCAGTGGCAGCCTGTGCATTAAGGGCGCACGGGCACCGCCCCCCCATCCCTGTTGCCGCCTTCCTATCCATGCACCCGGCCCCTTTCAGGACACCGGACACATGGATTCCTATGGTGGGGGAGGGGGTGTTTTTTTTTTAAGCACCTGATTAGAGCCTGAGGCTCTAATAGGCTTCAAAAAAGGGTGGGCTCGGGGCGCACCCACCCAATTGTGTGACAATAGCGAATGAGTTTTCACTATTTTCACACTACAATGTCTCCCCGCCAATCAGTAGGCAGGCCGGTCAGACCTGTCTCCCGATTGGCCAAAGCGCCAGGCGATCCCATTGGATGCCTAGCGGCACTTTGACAAGAGGGAGGAAGCATAAGGAGTGGGGACATCTCCGTCTGCTGCTGCTGCTGCCTGGCATGCTTGCACTGTGGAGAAGAGAGGAGAGACACAGGGGGATGCTCCTTCTCCACCCGTAAGTGCTGGAGCTGGGGGAGGCAGGGATGCCATCAGGGCCATGACTCCCGCGGCTGGGGGGAAGACTGGTGGGTGATTTGGTGTTGTTCTGTCAGGACCGTGGCTGGGGGGGGGGGTGCTCATATCTGGGATGCTGGCTGTCTGTATACCATATCTGTGATGCTGGCTCGCTGTATACTATATCTGTGATTCTGGCTGGCCGTATACCATATCTGTATTTCTGGCTGGCTGTATACCATATCTTTGATGCTGGCTGTCTGTATACCATATGTGTGATGTTGGCTGGCTGTATACCATATCTGTGATTCTGGCTGGCTGTATACCATATCGGTGATTCTGGCTGGCTGTATACCACATCTGTGATGCTGGCTGGCTGTATACCACATCTGTGATGCTAGCTGGCTTTATACCATATTTGTGATGCTGGCTGTCTGTTTACCATATCTGTGATTCTGGCTGGCTGTATACCATATCTGTGATGCTGGCTGTCTGTATACCCTATCTGTGATGCTGGCTGTCTGTATACCATATCTGTGATTCTGACCTATATACCCTGTCCTTTAAAGCTGGGTTGTATACCCTGAACTGTGATGCTGGGGCTGTATACCCTGTCCTGTGATGCTGGGCTGTATACTCCTGACACAATGGGTGGAATACAGGGGACGGAGTGGGTGGGTTCTATAAGGGGTGGGGTTTATGAGAAGTGGGAGGGGTCAAAAAGGAAGAGCGGGGTCTGGCACCCCCCTATCCTAAAACTTCACCAGCCGCCACTGGAACTATTGTCAAACTTTAAAGTCATATACTGTATGTACTATAGGCTGCCCATATACGGCACTTAGTCTTTTTAGGAACCTTATAGCATATTTTTAAAAATATGTTAATCCTGCCAGTAGCACTTAGTCTTTTTAGGAACCTTATAGAATATTTTTAAAAATATATTAATCCTGCCAGTAGAACTTTTGGATAGGCATTTCCTTTGATAGGGTGACAACAGTGTTCCTTCTGCAGTGAAATCACTGCTGCATTGTCATCTGTGTCCCTGTTGTAATTGCTTAGATTTTGGCACTGTTAATAGACCCAATGCTGTACAACCACTCCTAACATTGCACACAGCCTCTTGAACGACAGTACCTCACTCTGTCTGAAACAGTTTAAGGAAATTATGTTAAAATTCTGCTTTCCCTTCCCTCAAGAGATGGGAACAGGGATGGGACAAGGGGTGTGCGGGGGGGAGGCTGTCCTGGGGACAGATGGGTACACTGTCCTTCTGTTACAAGGCTGACAGCAGTAGAGCCTGCGGCAGTGATTTTGAGCAAGAGACTGTTGGGTGTAGGATCTCCTTTGCTTGCACATCATGAGCAGGGGAGACGGGCACAGTTTAGTATCTTTGCCCTGGGCGCTGGGTGATCTTGTCCTGGCATTGAAAGGAAAGATAATGCAAAAAAAAAATTGTGTTATCTTATTTGTAGAGAATAAAAAATATCCCTATGAAAGTACAACTCCAGCCAGAGGGGGCGCATGCGTGCGACTGAGGGAGATGGCTGCCTGATCCCCTCGCTCCCTGTCGTCGGAATCAATATACCCAGCTGACAAGGCACACGCGCTGCTCTGACACAAGAGAATCAGCTCCTGAGACAGCTCACAACTCCTGGATCCTGGCGGGCATGTACCAAACGCCCCAGAGCCAATCATTCCCTGATACAGTGAAAGGGAAAGGCAGAGGCAAAAGCATGATGGTGCCCGATCCAAAGGAGCTAGATGACTCCACGCGGATCTCCGCAGCGGGCCCTGCCTCCCCAGCAGACAGCCTACACCAGTTTCCATCGTACTTGATAAGTCCTCTAGCCATAGATCCAGAAGCCCTGCTTACCAAATTCCGTGCTATAATTGCGGGATGAAATAACAGTAGCCTCCCACAAATTGTCTGCAGACCTGGTGAAAGACCTTAAAGAGCTAGGCCACCGCACCCACCAACTGGAGGGATGCATGGATTTAGCCACCACAGTTTTAGAAGGCATGAGGAGGAGGTGGAAAAGCTTGAGAACTTACAGGATAAATTAGAGGAAGCAGAAAACAGGCCCCCAGGGATAACCTCTGCATTTGCAGGATCCCTGAAGTCATCACTGATCTGCAAGGTGCTGCTCCTCCCTTTTTTCAAGAACTCGCCCCTGAAATTCCCCTGGAATGCTTGGAGTTTGACCGTATCCACAGATCCCTTGCTCCCAAACTCACTGATGGTCCTCTGAGGGATGTCTTCATTAAATTCCATTATTTCTGCACCAAGGAGAGACTCCTGCAAGCTGCAAAGGGCCGTCATGACCTTTCTTTCCAGGATAATCCCCTCCGACTATTTGTAGACCTCTCCCCGGTCACCATTAATAAATGACGGAACCTAAAGCCCTACTTGCAGGTTCTGCAAACAAATGGGATCTGATACAGTTGGGGGGTTCCCCTTTAAGCTTTCTTTCGCCCACCTCGGCTGTTAGTACCAAGCTTCCTCTCCATCTGACCTGCGGTGACATTTCCAAGAGTTACAACTGGATTTGCCCCCATCTCCTCAGGGGACGCCATCCTCCTCTGTTCGTCCGAGATCCTCTCAACCCCCCTCGTAAACCCTCTTAGCCGTCTCATCGGGGTCCCAAGCACTTCGATCCCTTCAAGACCAATGTTTTCAGGGTATATCCAATGGATGACAGAACTGTCTGGCGTGGCTGGAACTGCTTTCATCTTTGCCCTGAGATCACTCTTTCCCTACCCGAAGTGACCTTTGTCCCGCATTTTAACATTGACTCCTTTAGGACTGGCCTCACCCACTAAAGTCTTGCCCCCCTTCTTTTTTTCTTGTCCATCAACATGTTAACAAGAACATCTGATAACATTTATCTTTCTTGAACAGCAAATTCATGTTGCAGTCCCCCTCCCTGGGCCGCCCCAACTGTGAAGTGGTGGCACTGGGACACAAGGACCTGTGACCTTATAACAGCTTAAATGCCTAAGGTGTTTTCCTGGGACCCTCTTTTTTTTGTGTTGTGTGGGTGTGTCTTGATCTTATTTCGGGTGATGTGAGGGTATTTTCACTTGCGAGAGCGATTTACCCCATGTTGCGCCGGTGACCCCCCTCTGAATTGTGGGGGGTTCCCTGCTTGTCATGGAATATGGGATGTCTTATACAGCCTTAATGTTCTTGTTTGTTTGTGACCTTGTTACTGTCACACTTAGTTATAATAGTTATCAGTGACTACTAAAAGTTACCTTGGCCTTCTGCCCTGGATCACCCCGGTGGATCCGGGTGGACCTGGGTCCAGATGGCCATTCTTATCTAAATGAAGATGGTGTCTTTTTTTTTTTTTTTTTTTTTTTTTGTTTTGGCTCTTCTCTTGTGCCTTTTTACATGATCATTTATATATATAATGTGTGCCTACCTTAATATATTTGTTATACAATTGTCTATATATATTGCCGGGTGATTCCCACGGACCGATGCACCCCCCATTTGTGTCGGGATTTTGCCAGGGCTACGGTCCTGACCAACTTCCGACCTTCTAGTGGGCTTTTTGTCCCACTACTGAAAGCAGCTTTTATCTACCTCAAGTCTTACCCGGCCTTCTTTTGCCTTTCTGTATGTTTCTCTTACTTCACTTTGTGTCCCAATTTACTTTCTTTACTTTTTTTTCTTTTGTCCCTAGAGTCCATGGGGATTGAGTTAGGTGGAATCACTTTATGTTCTTATAGCCTTCCCAAATGACGCTAAGTTGGCTGTCTCTGAATGTTCAGGGCATGAATTCTCCCCCTATGCGGGTTAAAATCTTTAGACACCTCAGAAAGCAGAAGGCAGACATAGCCTGTCTACAGGAAACCCATTTTTCTATTACCTCCTGTCCTAAATACTTTGATGCTCTGTATCTGGTCCTGGTGGTCTGCCACTCTATTCTCACAAAACCACAACGCTCTCCTTGGATAATGAACGATTCGTTATTATCATTCAAGGAGTTCCAGACAGAAATATTACAGGCCTCCGTGGATTATTTTCGTACTAACAAGGGTTCGGTGTCTCCGCCTGTAACTCTCTGGGAGGCATACAAAGCAGTTCTCAGAGGACGTAGCATACAATTCGTGTCAAAGCGAAAACAGGAGCACCTTTTCAAGCAACAGGATTTGGAGCCTCGTTTGGAGGTACTCTCTGCTGCCTTTAAGTGGACCCCCACCCCTGCCAAACGTAAGCTCTTGAACCAAGCCCATTCAGAACTGGACCTTGGTCTTACGAATGGGGCAGAGCACATTTTACCCTGGTCCTGTCAGAAATGGTACGCTAAGGGGAACAAGCCAGGCTGGATGCTAGCTAATAGGTTATCTTTAACTTTAAATTTACCCCTATCACCTTACGCACTGGACATAACATACTGACCAGCAATCCACTACGAGTCCTAGAGGAGTCTTAATATACTGTATAAGGCCCCAACACAGGCAGACATTGAGGTCACGGACACCTTTCTGAACCGCCTTTCTCTCCCCAAACTGACTGACGCTCACGCGTCTTTAATGGATGGGGACATTCAAGTTTCAGAGGTCCTACAATATATTAAAGTTCTCAAACTGAACAAACGACCTGGCCCTGATGGTTTTACGGCACTCTACTACAGGAAATTAGCAGACGTTATAGCTCCACACTTAGCAGCCATGTATAATTCTGTTAAAGCTGGCCAAACCTTCTCATCATATCTTCTGACAGCCAATATTGTGATGTAAAAATTAACTAAAATCCATGATAGTAAAAGCAGCGCTAGAATCAAATTATTAATCCTATGTGAATAATTCTTGTGCAAAATAACTCGTGCAAAAAAGTGCTAGTGCAAAGATTAAAAACACAATAGTGCAAACAATGTATATATATATATAAAGTGCAAAAAATAAAGTCCTTTTCAATTAGACAGCTTCAATGCTTCAAAACTGCATCCTTCATCACTGGTCACCACATGCAAGTGCACACATTGGGGGCTCACCAGAACTTAGGATAATAACAGCATGTCAGTCAGCAAAAGGGATCTCATCCCAAATCCGTCTTTAAGGACCCACACCACAAGGATTCGTTGCTCTCCAATTATGGCAGTCATGGGAGACAAGCAGAAAAAAACCCTCATAGTGTATCTCTTTAAACAAAGCAGTTTATTTCCAACACAAAATGCGCTTACATTAAAACCATATTGCAATTGCCAGTTTTATTTAAACAAGCCTCCTACCGCCCGGCCATCCACCGCTCCTCTCCTCCAACACATGAGCGTCCTAGCCGCCGGTACTCTGATTCGCCTCGGGTCGCCGTGTGGCCACGCCACTGACGCGTTTCGTCACTTCCGACTTGATCACAGATTGTGATGATTCCTGAGCCAGACCGCGACCATTCCTCTTGGGCTAACTTCAGGCCCATCTCCCTAATCAATATTGTTATGAAAATTTTAACAAAGATCTTGGCCAACCACTTAACCACTTCCGGACCGCCGTACGTCGTTTGACGGCGGTACTTTGAAGTGGAATACTGTTGTTATGGTAGCAGATAGATACCATAACCCCGGTATCTATTTTTTCTGCAGGCGATTCCCTGCAAGATAAAAGTGGTCTTAGCGGCGAATTCGCCGCGAGATCACTTTTATCAGCGGCGGGAGAGGTGCCTCCCCTCCCGTCGCTTTCCGGTCATCTCCGCATCTTACCGGATGATCGGGTCTGTCCCCTCCAGTGTCCGTGTGCCGAGTGAGCGGCTGAAGCCGCTCACCCGGCTCCATAACATGGCTGGGCGGAAGCGACGTCACAAGTCGCTTCCGCCCAATGCTCTTAAAGGGGACATTTTTTTTTTCCCCTGCCATTTTTTTCAAAAATTTTTTTTTTCTTTTTTTATGCATTTAAGTCTAAAAATGAGATCTGAGGTCTTTTTGACCCCGGATCTCATATTTTGGAGGTCCTTGCATGCTTTTTTCTATTACAAGGAATGTTTACATTTCTTGTAATAGGAAAAAAAGTGATCAAAATTTTTTTTTTTAAAAGAAAGTTGTAAAAATAAAAATTGAAAAGTAAAATAAATAACCGTCCTTGCGAGCTCGCGCGCAGAAGCGAACGCATACATAAGTCCCGCCCACATATGAAAACGGTGTGCAAACCACACATGTGAGGTGTCGCCGCGATTGTTAGAGCGAGAGCAATAATTCTA
The DNA here is from genome assembly GCA_018402905.1 of Glandirana rugosa. Taxonomy (NCBI): domain Eukaryota; kingdom Metazoa; phylum Chordata; class Amphibia; order Anura; family Ranidae; genus Glandirana; species Glandirana rugosa. The sequence continues at coordinate 20,662 of BLSH010011985.1, forward strand.
GCCCTATACCTCCTCTGTAACGCAAAAATGCTAACCTGTAGAATTTTTTAAACGTCGCCAATGGAGATTTTTATGGTGCAAAGTTTGTCGCCATTCTGCGAGCGGACGCAATTTTGAAGCATAACATGTTGGGTATCATTTTACTCGGCGTAACATTATCTTTCTCAATGTGGAAAAAAATTGACCTAACTTTACTGTTGTCTTATTTTTTAACTAAAAAAACAGAATTTTTTCAAAAAAAATTACGCTTGTAAGACCGCTGCGCAAATACGGTGTGACATAAAGTTTTGCAATGGCCGCCATTTTATTCTCCAGGGTCTTAGAAAAAAAATATATAATGTTTGGGGGTTCTAAGTAATTTTATAGCAAAAAAAACTGTTTTTAACTGAAACCACCGAACTCCAAAAAGAGGCTCGGTCTTAACCACTTCAGCCCCGGAAGAATTTTGCACTTTAGGACCAGAGCACTTTTTGCAATTCGGCGCTGCGTCGCTTTAACTGACAATTGCACGGTCGTGCGATGTTGTACCCAAACAAAATTTGCGTCCTTTTTTTCCCACAAATAGAGCTTTCTTTTGGTGGTATTTGATCGCCTCTGCGTCATTTCTTATCGCCGCTATAAACAAAAGAAGAGCGACCATTTTGCAAAAAAAAAACAAATTTCTTACTTTTTGCTAAAATTCAAATCCAAAAAAAAAAATATAAAAAAACATTTTTTTTCACCGTTTTTGGCCGATTTATATAATTCCGTATATTTGCGATTAAAAAAATCGCAATTGGTGTTTATTGATTGGTTTGCGCAAAAGTGGCCGCGTTTACGGATGATGAGAATTCATTTCTGGGGTTTTTTTTCTTTTTTTTTTTTTTACTAGTACTGGCGGCGATCTGCGATTTTTAGCGGTAATGCGATATTGGGGCGGACATGTCGGAACATTTTGACACTTTTTTGGGACCAATGACATTTATTCAGCGATCAGAAATTTAAATGTCCACTGATTACTGTATAAATGTCATTGGCAGTGAAGGGGTTAACCTGCAGGGGGAGAGCTAGGGGTTAAATGTGTTCCCTGGGTGTGTTCTTACTGTGGGGGGGTTGGGCTAACATGGGCATGAGAGATCTAACTGATCCCAGTGACATTGATCAGTAGATCTCTCATGCCCCACTGACAGGGCGGGGAACCGCCGTGTTTACATCGGCGGTTCCCCGTTCTTTCCCTGTAGCCGCTTATCGCGGCTCGCCGACGGACATCGGGTCCGCCCGAGCCGCGGGCACACTCCCCAGGAGTGCGGCAGGTGCGCGCGCGCGCCCCCTGGTGGCCAGATGCGAATCACCGCTTATTTACGGCGATTCGCGCAAGGCTCCCCGACTGCCGCCGTGAAAAGACGGCGCGTGGTCGGGAACCAGTTAAAGTGGTTAAATTCATTCCTCCCACGTCTAGTCAAAAAAGATCAAGTCGGCTTTGTTCCACAAAGACAAGCGGGGGATGAAAAGTGGCGAATATTGCAACTACAATACATAGCCCGCTCCTTAGAATCGATGCTTCTGTCTCTTGATGTGAACAAGACATTCGATACCCTATCCTGGCCCTATGTTATGTCAGTGTTAAGTCACTACGGCTTTGGAGCCTCATTTATGAAATGGATGACTGTGCTATATGCCTCTCCTAGAGCCAATATTAGGTATTGCAGATTTGAATACCCTATGTTTAATATTCTGAGGGGCACCCATCAAGGATGCCCACTCTCGCCACTCCTTTTTGCACTGGCCTTAGAGCTTCTGGCAGAGGCAATCCATTCCCATCCAGATATCAGAGGCATCGATGTAACGGGCTATTCCCATAAAATATCCTTATTTGCTGATGACATTTTATTGACTTTAACCACCCCCAGAACCTCTCTACCCAATCTGTTATCCCTTTTAGACACCTTTGCTTTACTTTTGGGGCGTTAACCCTTCTAAGTCTAAGGCGCAGTCGGTTATCCTTTCTCTTACCCTGCTAGCGGACCTAAAATCAGCTTTCCCATTTCAATGGCTTTCTTCTCTGCCCTACTTGGGAATCCATCTTACTCCCTCTTATGCAGGACTGTACCAGGCAAACTTTTCACCTTTATTCAAGCGGTTGTCTGATATGTTATCCTCCTGGTCCTACCTACCACTGTCTTGGTTCGGCAGGATAGCCGTGGTCCGTATGACCTATTTTCCAAAGTTACTTTACTTCTTTAGGGTCCTGCCCATCTCAGTCCCCTCATATATTCTCTGCATACACCAGCGCAAACTTCTACAGATTACCGGTATCTGGGGATCCACTCATCCTCGGATTAATAAACAAATTCTGTACGCTAGACGTATTAACGCGGCCTATCTGTCCCCAACCTGCAGGCTTATTATGTTGCAGCGAATATTGTTCCTCTCTCCCACCTGCATGAAACTTACCAGCTACCGCTATGAGCCATGATAGATGTAGTAGACTCTAACCCTATTCTGATATCTCCTTTACCCTGGCTCCCCCCTGTTTATCGCCCGCCAACATTGAGCCCAAGTTTAACCCACTCACTGAGATTATGGGGCTCAGTTAAATACTCTGCGGGCCTGATCTCTCCACATCTCCCCCTTTTAAAACTTCTCCATTGCCGTTATTTCAACCAGGATGTGAGAATTCAGCACAGTTTTCATGGTGGACTGCGAATGATTTCACTAACGTACACTCTCTTTTCTCTCCAACCAGGATCTTAACATTTGATACTCTGCACTCCTCTCATAATATTCCTTTGCGAGAATACTTTAGCTATATACAACTTAGACATTTCCCTCAGCAGCTAATTAAATCCCGCCCAACCCCATACACCCTGACCCCTTTCGACAGCCTATGTAGGGCCAGACCTCATGCCCCGGGAATTATATCTTGGTATATTCAGCCATAATTTTGGCAAAAACACCTCCGCTGAGGTCTTATCACACTCAATGGGAGAAGGAACTAAGGGAAACAAATAGAAGAAGAAGACTGGCAAACTATAACCACGACGCTCTCTAAATACTCCAGGAATGTCCTCATCTTAAAGAATGCATACAAAGTACTGTACAGGTGGTACTATACACCGGCCAGACTGGCCCACTTCATCTCTAATTACTCTCCCTTCTGTTTCCGGGGATGTTCACAAGAGGGGTCTATGGCCCATATTTGGTGGTCATGCCGAGGGTTTGCAGACTATGGGTCAGAATCTATGCTCTTCTTCAAAATCTATTTCATGTCAACCTTAGAAGAGACCCCTATGGTTAGGTAAGCCAATTGTCGAATTGCTATGCCCGGAACGGCAACTAGCCCAACATCTTTTTACTGCAACTAAATTAACTATCTTGGAAACCCCTATGCTGAGTTTTGAAGCTGTAAAAAAACGCATGAATGATGTCATGGTAAATGAGAAGCTGACGGCTATTCGATTGGACACCCACGACAAACCCCTTAGGGTTTGGCAACCGTGGATCGCATATTCTCAACCCTCCCGGTTTGACAGAACACTTCTTTCAATCTAATAATCCCCCGGCACGCTCCCCGTGGACTCTTCTCTTTTCTCTTTTCCCTTTTTTTTTCTTTATTCTATTCTTTTTTAACTTGTTGTTTACTTTTCTACCCTAATTTTTCCCTCTTTCTCCCTTCTCCTATGTCTGTTTGATGCAACTTCAGTGCTCTACTTAGAAACTCATCAGGCTGTCAGGCATCGTCCTGGTTAGGATGGTTACCATGATACATATTATACAGACTATGTTAAGTCTATTTCTCTCACCGGAGAAACTCTAAGTTATGTTTGTATTTGTCTAGTTACGTTTAACTTTATAATTATCTGTTACCACTTCTGGATATGTCATGCCCTTCAGGCTGGCTTGAATGGTTGCAGCAGACTTCCTCTTATTTTTGCTGCTATCCAGAATATTAGGACCCCAATTTAAAGTGGTTGTAATGTCCACCCCCCCAAAAAAAAAGCACATACTAGCTCATTATGAAATACTTACCTTGGAACGAAGCGCTGTTGCAGCGGTCTGGGCACACCGCTGTGACCGGCGACATGCTTCTTCTGGGTCTGTTGCAGTGGCCTCGGCACACCGCTGTGACCGGCGTCATGCTTCTTCCGGGTCTGCGGCTCTGTCCAATCACAGTGCGGGCTCCAGCACTGTGACTGATGGAGCCACGCTGACGTCACTCCTGCGCATGCGCTACCCCGGGTGCCGATTTCTCAGTGCGCATGTGCCTATGACGTTGGCACATGCAGATACAGGGAATATCTCCTAAACCATACAGGTTTCGGAGATATTCCCAGGACCTACAGGTAAGCCTTTTTGTAGTCTTATCTGTAGTTTAAAGTAGTTTTCATGAGTTGACAAGCACTTTAACCGCTTGCCGACCGCTGATCGGCAATTGACGGCGACAAGGTGGCTCGTGAGCGCAAATCGCCATCATACGACGGCAGCCGCGCTCACGAGCCTAGTGAGCGTGCGCGCGCCGCCAGAGGCGCGCCCGCGCGCTCACTGTGTTCGGGGAGGGCCAGGGAGCGGGTGCGGAGGCTTCGATTGCCGCCGGCTACCCGCGATGGCCCCCCCGGAGTGAAGGAGCGGAGGTCCGTGTATGTAAACACGGACCTCCGCTCTGTGTGAGGGGGAAGGGATGTGATCACAGCCTTCCTGTATACGAAGGCTGTGACCACTTCCCTTCCCCAGCTAGGGCAGCCCCCCTACAGTAAGAACACGCCCAGGGAACACAGCTAACCCTTAGAGCGCCCCCTGCAGGTTAACCCCTTCACTGCCAATGGCATTTACACAGTAATCAGTGCATTTTTATAGCACTGATCGCTGTATAAATGCCAATGGTCCCAAAAAAGTGTCAAAATAGTCCGACATGTCCGCTGAAATATCGCAGTACCGCTAAAAATCGCAGAACGCCGCCATTACTAGTAAAAAAAAAAAAAATAAAAACCCCAAAAATTTATTCTCATCATCCGTAAACGCGACCACTTTTGCGCAAACCAATCAATAAACGCAGATTGCGATTTTTTTATCGCAAATATGAGGAAGAATATAAATCGGCCAAAAACGGTGAAAAAAAATTTATTTATTTTTTTTTTTTTTGGATTTGTATTTTAGCAAAAAGTAAGAAATTTGGGTTTTTTTGCAAAATGGTCGCTCTTCTTTTGTTTATAGCGGCGATCAGAAATGACGCAGAGGGGATCAAATACCACCAAAAGAAAGCTCTATTTGTGAGAAAAAAAGGACGCAAATTTCGTTTGGGTACAACGTCGCACGACCGCGCAATTGTCAGTTAAAGCGGTGCATCGCCGAATCGCAAAAAGGGCTCCGGTCCTAAAGCAGCAAATCCTTCCGGGGATGAAGTGGTTAAAGACTACTATGATCTGTGTTACCCCTTATATGGCTATTTGTCTATCGTTTTCCTCATGTTAGTTCACTATGAGATGTAACCATCCGATCCTTGTTTTACTTTGTTGGTACAGTATATCTATCAATAAACCTTTTGTAAAATAAAGTACAACCCCACCCATGTTTTTAGACTTTGAGTAAGTGTTACAACTATTTCTATGTTTTTATTGCTGTTTGTGTTTGCCCTTCACTTCTTCCCCCAGAGACTGTACAGGAAGTGAACTGAAATCTTCATTAAATAAAAGCTATCACACTATCTAGTGTTCACATTGGTTGATAACCCTTCTACTCCTATTTCAGTGAATAGGATACTGGTGATAATGGCCATTGTGTCAAACAGGGAAAGTCTCTCCAATGGGGAAGCAGACAGCAAAAGAAACCTGGCAGGGGTTCATATTCCACACTCTGGCCAAAACTAGAAAACAGTTTTGGCTAGAAGTCAACCTAATAGAGAGAAAAAAATAAAACATGACCAAGTCTTTTGGTCCCTGCCCTGGGTAAGAACAATGGTTGTATACACTTTCTCTAAATCTGTGTCATTAGGGTGCAGCTTCTTGCACAATTTATGACAATGAGAAAAGGGGGAGGGATACATTGTAAAGGGTGGAGCTCACATAAGCACTAATCTGGTCAATTTTTGAAATTTAAGCCAACATGTCACTTGTGCTCAATAATCTAACTTTAAAAGAGAAGTATGGGTTTGGGCTTTTTTTAGATTAATACTTACCTAGGTGGATGCATTATGGGTCCGATGCTGCCTCTGTACCCTAGTGCCTCAGCACTGAGAACCAAGCAATTGAATGCCCCCGATCGCTCGGTCCTGACAGCTCCCCGAGCAGAAAGCTGCTGACTGTCAGTCACAGCTCTCTGCTCTGCTCCCTCCACACTCACTGGAGCGCTGGGCTGTGGAGAGGCGGGAGGCGGCCGGCTCAGTCTTTCAGCACCTCACTGAGAGGCTGAGCTGTGTGTCAGTCCAGACACCTGGCGGATCCAGACTCCATTGTCCCGATGCCGCGGTGCCTGGACTGACTTCTGTGACATCAGCAGAGAGAAGACATCAGCCCGCTCTCTGCTGAAAATGGGGCACAGGAGTGCAAAAGGAATTGCACTCCTGTGATCTATAGGAGGAGTATAGCTAAACAAGCTTTGGCTATACTTCTTCTTTAACCACTTGCCGACCGCCCGCCGCAGCGTGACGGCGACAAGGTGGCTCGTTATCGCAAACCGCCGTCACAGGACGACGGCCGCGATAACTAGCATTGTGAGCGCGCGCGCGCCGCCGAAGGCGCGCCCGCGCACTCACTGTGTTCGGGGGGAGCCAGGGAGCGGGTGCGGCGGACTCGATCGCCGCTGGCTACCCGCGATGGCCCCCCCCCGCACTGAAAGAACGGAGGTCCGTGTAAGTAAACACGGACCTCCGTTCTGTGAGAGGGGGAAGGGCTGTGATCACAGCCTTCCTCTACATGCAAGCTGTGATCACTTCCCTTCCCCTGCTAGGGCAGCCCACACACAGTTAGAACACACCCAGGGAACACAGTTAACCCTTAGAGCGCCCCCTGCAGGTTAACCCCTTCACTGCCAATGGCATTTACACAGTAATCAGTGCATTTTTATAGCACTGATCGCTGTATGAATGCCAATGGTCCCAAAAAAGTGTCAAAATGGTCCGACATGTCCGCTGAAATATCGCAGCACCGCTAAAAATCGCAGATCGCAGCCATTACTAGTAAAAAATAAAAAAAATAAAAACCCCAGAAATTAATTCTCATCATCCGTAAACGCGACAACTTTTGTGCAAACCAATCAATAAACGCCGATTGTGATTTTTTTTACCAAAAATATGAGGAAGAATATAAATAGGCCAAAACCGATGAAAAAAAATGTTTTTTTATATTTTTTTTTTGGATTTGTATTTTAGCAAAAAGGAAGAAATTTAGGTCTTTTTGTAAAATTGTCGCTCTTCTTTTGTTTATAGCGGCGATCAGAAATGACGCAGAGGTGATCAAATACCACCAAAAGAAAGCTCTATTTGTGGGAAAAAAAGGACGCAAATTTTGTTTGGGTACAACGTCGCATGACCGCGCAATTCTCAGTTAAAGCGACGCAGCGCCGAATCGCAAAAAGTGCTCTGGTCCTAAAGTGTGAAATCCTACCGGGGCTGAAGTGGTTAATATAGACGAACAGTGGGGTATACTGTACATGCAAAAGGGCAAATTATGCAAACTTAAAGCGGAACTTCACTCTCTCAAACAACAGTGGGTTATTTCTAATCCTTATCCTGCTAGTTTTAGTAAATAGATAGGAAAGTATATCATATTTACTTGTTTTAAACTTTGTTTTGCATTTCTTCAGTTACTTCCTGTTTTCCACGTCTAGGCAAATGATGTCATACATCCCAGGAGTCTTCAGGTGGGGTGGGAGGGTTCTCAGCTCAGCCCATGCCTGAGCTAAGGGCAGATGGATTTCAGGGATCAAATGCTATCATCTGCCCTTATTCAAGCTGGCCACTGCCAGAAATGCCAGGGGGCATTTTTCAAAATGATTTTTTCATCAAAATAAAGTATGGAGGCATGGATGGATGGGGGAGGTTGCTTTGATTATTAAAAATGAATTATATAGCATTTTTAGTTGGTGGTGCTTGGATGCAGTGCAGTTCTACTTTAAATCGGAACAACAATGGCCATATGCACAAAAATTCTATGATTATGAATTTCTACTTCAGCAGCTTACAGTGGAAAAAAAAGACAATACCAAAATATTACTGAATGCACATAACCTAACCTTATGTTCCTTACTGCTAATTTTACCATGGATACGCTTCTCCTTTACCATTAGAGATGGGCTGAATGACCTCCTGTTCAGTTCGCGCCAAAACTCTCGAACATTGTGATAGTTCGCAGCAGAATAACAAACCCCACTGGAGTCTATGGGACCCGAACTGGAAGAATCAAAAGTGCCCATTTTGAGGGCTTAGATGCAAGTTATGGGGCATACAAAGGATATGGGGGTCCGGGTGCTGCCCTGGGGGACATGCATCAATGAAAAAAACGTTTGTAAAAAACATAATTTTTAAATGAGTAGTGATTTACTGATGCTCAAAGTGGAATAATAAAAATGAAAAATTCCTTTAAGTATCATGCCTGGGGATTCCTCTTAGTCTGCCTGTAAAGTGGCGCATCTGTACAATCTATAGAACCTGCATCAGAATCAAGTAATGCCTGTGCATCGTCAAGAAGCAAGTGGCTGATGCTGTGTTCAAATAACTCAGCTTATTCCTCCATGCCTGATGCTAGGGCTATCGCAGAAGTAGCTGTGGACAAGGAGGCAGAATAAGCCACTCTTGCAGCTGCAGGGAACTGTGCACTAGTCTCTGCTTGGGTGACGGAGAATAAGGAGGATGAGGATGGTTTAGTAAGCCAGTCCACCACCTCCCCTGCATGCTGTGGCTGGATAGCACAGGCAACATCACTAAACAGAGGAAATGATGCCCCTCCTGAGGACTGACCACGTTCACCTTTGCCTGTGGACACATTCACCACAGGACCCCTTACAGTGCCATGGGAACATCTGCCTCTCCTTGTTGGCCTCCTAGACATGACGATTTGGGGGGGGGGGGTTATTACCGAAATGTACTAGAGAAGGGGGAATGTGGACTTGGATGCACTTTAATCAATGGAAAACGGTGTTTGGGGCACTTTAACTTGAGTACTCACTACACAGACACACTAACACACTTCAATATACTGCAGTAAATGTGCACTAAAGCACTTCAATTTACTGCAGTAAAAGTGCACTAACACACTTCAATATACTTCAGTTAAGGTGCACTAACGCACTTCAATATACTGCAGTAAAAGTGCCCTGACACTCTACATTGACACACCTCAATATACTGCAGTAAATCTGCCCTGAAACATTAAACTGACACTAAAGTAAAAATGAACGGTCGCACTACACTGACGCTGCACTATCACTAGATTCACACTACACTGACACTCTACACTCACAATAGAATCACAATAGCACACTATAGCACACTAACTCCCTAGTCACAATAAACAGAGCCTATCTCCACTCCAATATCACACAGCAAATGGCTGCTCTGGGAAGGAACCTTTTATAGTGGGGGGGGGGGGGGGGGGGTCTATGAGCAATGAACCAGGATTGGGCACAGTCATCATTACTTTCTCCAATCATGGCTCTGACAGTGTTCTGCACCCTGATTGGGCAAAACCTTCATTGCTTCAGCCATTCCAATGCACTGAGCGGGACACAGTGCATTGTGGTGTCCTCAGCGGGCCGGACAAATGATCGAACATCATCAAAGGGCGAAAAGCCAATGTTCGGCCAGAACTCATGCTGAGGCTGAACCTTTCGCCCAACACTATTTACCATATGGTAATTTTACAAAAATTAGAAGTATACCAACATACCTGTTTTTCTTTATGAATTGGGATGAAATCGTGTTCAGAATACTTGTTATAAGAAGAAAGGAATGGCAGATATTCTTCAGGGTCTTTGTCTACAAGTAAGGAAAAACATGTTATCACATTTTCATGACACTATAATAATGCTGGGCGAATTTCAGTGTTGCATGCATACTTGACCAAAGCTCAGAGAGTACACAGGACTAATGACTCTCTTCCCACCTCTATGTGACAGCATTGGGCCAATCACCAAGCACCAGAGCTGCCACATGGAGGAAGCCACTTCCTCCAAATTTTCTTCACTCATGGTTCCTGAACAGACGGACAGGGGAGCAAAGGAAAGATGAAATGTGTTCCTGAGGAGAAGGGGAGGCAAAAAGGGAAACTGATGCTTTGCCCTGAAAGGTCAAAGCCCAACTTGCAGGTGTTGCCTGCTAGTTTAGGCCAAGGGTAGAGTAAAAACATTTTACTAACCTGGACCTCCAATCCCCTAGTAGGCAGACATGCTCCAGCGATGGACTGTCCCTCGGCGTCATCATGTCCAATGCAGGGCTGTGGTTCCTGCATTGATCTTGATGACATCAGGACCTTAAGGGGAAAAGACACTGCAGTGACTGGACAAGCAGTGCAGAGGAGTAGAGGATTGGGAAAGTAAATCTTCTCCTCTATGCTTACTAGACCTAAACAAGCAATTAACTCTTGCAATGCGGGAGTTTTCAAGTTTCCCAGAGTTGAGCTTTAAAAGAAAAGTTGCAATAGATCTATTGCAATAGATCCTCTAAAAATGTATTTTAACTGTAAGGTTACATTGTTTACATTTTGGATAACTGGTGAGCTTCAAATAGAGGCCATGTATTTTCTAAAAACAGTATTTATGTATCTATTTGTCAGTTGCATGTATATATTGTGTTTTATGGTCCTGATGAAGGGGGTCCCTTTTGAATTCCTTAGGAATGCATTAAATAGTTTATGGATCCTTTGTCAAATAACATAATCCTATCAGGACTTAACTGCTTGTCTGGTGCTCTCTTCCTTCTAGATTTTTTTCAGTTTGTTCTCTACATACTAAAACAGGGATCTGCAAACCCTGATTTTAGTAGTATAATTTAACATTTTTCATTTGTAGCTTTGGGTGATTAGCACCTTGAAGGCAGATGCAGTTAGCCACTTTGTCACTAGGTGGCTCTGTACCCGAATAGTGCCTGGTACAGCAGATAGTGACACTAGGCTAGGTTTTAGGCCCCTTTTAGTTAGAGCTGAGTGATGTCAGGGGTGAGTTATAAGTTAGGTGGGGAAGGACACACACAGACTTGGGGCATGGGAGCCAAACACCCCACCCCTGTGAGCATGTAACTAACACACGCAGGCCCTGAAGAGGAGGCCTGGTGGAGTGGACCTGTATGCAGGAGGAGCCAGCTGTAGTCATTCTGTCCCTTAAGGATGTGGTGGCTAGGGTGAATTGCAATAGGCTTTGTAGGCCAGGCTGGAGATCTCTGTATGAGGCCACTTCCCTGGAGTTTTCCCGTGAGAATTGTTACAGCTAGGAGGTGTCTACAAAGAACACAGTCCTGTGAGTACTTATGACCCTGGGCAGAGGAGAGACCAAAGGGAGATGGCTGTGAGGTGCTGCACGTGCTTTCACTTGTGACTACTGTGGGCCATCCACTTCATGTGACTGACTGTGTATGTCAAGTGTCTCCGGAATGCATGTCCCAGTGATGTGACCTTGCCATTCCCTGAACAACACCAGTAAAGTGCAGTAAAGCCAGTAAAGCCATGTGTGAACATAAAAGTCTAGGCCTGAGAATGTCGTGAGAAGGCCAAAGGCAAGGAGCACGGCACAAGATGGCAGAGGGGGTCCACTCGACAGGTGGGATAGTGTTCTAGCAGGGTTGGAGCGAGGTAGGGCCTTGTTGTGCTTGAATGTCAAAATTAGCCTACCACAAAGCCCCTTTCACATCCTGACTAGTGACAATTGACCAATGAAATAAGTTGTTATATTGGTGGCAACATAGCAAATGTTCCATCCACCTGCTGAGCATGCCACCAAAGATAGAACATTCTACAGCAGACTGTAGGTAGCGGCCAGTGCATAAGACATTAAATAAGATACATAATTATTCCTGATGCATCTCCCAATTTCTTCTACTTCTCCACAGCCATTGATCTAATGTACTTACAGGGCAGGGATACGGTATTATCTGATTCTGGAACACCAAGTTTAAGTTCTTCTTTACAACAGGTTTGCAATGCATCTCTGGGTTTGTTTTCTTTTTTACAAAATATTAAACATGCAGCACTCAGTAATAAGACAACCAACACCGGGAAGACTAGAGGCCAGTGGAGCCGATTCTGGTGAGTTTCTGTAACAAAACAAATAGAGACTATAAATGATATGACCCTCCCTCCTAGATTGTAGGCTCTAACGAGCAGGGCCCTCTGATTCCTCCTGTATTGAATTGTACAGTATTGTACAGTATTTTAACTGTACTGTCTGCCATCATATTGTAAAGCGCTGCACAAACTGTTGGGGCTATATAAATCCTTTATAATAAAAATAATAAATAATAATATTGTTAAATAAAGTATGTTTAGTTTAGTATAAAGCTATCACATAGGTTCCTTAATTTAAAAATACACTTTCTTTGTAATTCCATCCACACAATTAGTATATTAATATTACATTTTATATATAGAATATGAATTTGCACCACTGTGAGAGAATACCAATCTAGAGCTTCACATTTACTTTTCACATCTGAGATGCCCTCGTGGGAGGACACAGTAATAGGTTTGTGATGTCACAGACTCGTGCCCCTCCTAATTTTGCTATTTTTGCCTCCTTACCCCAGCAGTTTCAAAGCAATAAGGTTCTGCCATAGCAAACCCATATGCCAGACAATGTAAGACACTCTTTGTGTCCTGAGAACTGCAAGGGACTGATTTGACTAAAGCTACTCTTTATTTTATGTATATATTTTTATATGCCATACCTATAATAGCGTATCAAAATTCACTGATTTACTGAATCTTTATTTAAAGTAGAATTATAGGTCAAACGTTTTTTTTCATTTTGGATAGAGTAAGTGAGAGCACTTATAACCAGGACTGGCTGGTCCATTAGGGGCGCAGGGACTTTGCCCCTCTAGTTTGCATGCAGGGCACCGGACTCATACGTTTGTATGAGATTTTTTTTTTTCAAGCCACATGATTAGAGTCTGAGGCTCCAATTGGCTTGTGGCACTAGCGAATTATTATTCGCTATTGTCTTCCGTCTTCTCCTACCAGCCAATCAGCACAGGAGGCGGATCAGATTGGCCAGGAGGTGAAGCTGAGGAAGCCACGGAAGGGCTGAGTGTGGGGGCACTGTGCCATGGAGGGGTGAGTGCGGGGGGACCGTGCCATAGAGGGGTGAGTGCAGGGGGACTGTGCCATGGAGGGGTGAGTGCAGGGGGACCATGCCTTGGAGGGAGGGATAAGTGCAGACCTGGGGGGGGGGTTGCCACCCCCCCAAAAAAGTTTAGCACCAGCTGCCACTGCTTATAACTCCAGTCAGATTTTTTTTTTTTTTGCCATCTATGCCTTATTGGGGAGATTTCCCTTTATTTCTGGTCTCATAGCCAAATAGGAAGAAAGAACTAGTATCCCCATTGGAAGGTTTCCCTTCTATTACTCTTCTGGGGGCAAACCAAAATTTGGTATTTTCTTTTAATTTTACTTTCAATGATAATGGTAAACAGTATAATAAAGAGGGTGAATTTCCCTAACGGGGACATAGACAAAGATAAAAGCCTAATAGGTATTCTAATACCTCTCCACTCCATCAAAAACGATCAAAAAAGGTTTTGCCTTTATTACACCTTAAATAACATTCCACGGGGTTGAGGCTGTGAAGAGCTAGCTGTTTGAAGACTCCAGATAAAGAGATGTATGCATTAAAAATGTTAATTTTACTTCAGATTGTACTATGTGTAATCTTGTACTATAATAATATAGCAAAACTAATTACTACAATTTCATATACATTTTAACATTTTTTTTAAAACTGCAATTTTAATTAAAGAAAATATATGGTGGCCTTGCCATGAAAGTCCTTGTGTAGGTATCTCCTGTTATAGGGGCACAACTGCCTCCAAAATGTACTCCTTGTCATGTAACCAGCAAGCACTTATATGCTGCTTACCTTTGCTGCATGTTTCCAGTTAGAGGCCGGGCCTCCCTCACCTATGTGCTTTAGTAGGCCCTCCTCAGCTGGTCTCCGCCCCAGGCCTTAATTGGTACCAGGATATAATACCTGGCAGTGCAAGGCCGCATTGCTGATCAATGTTTGTCAGTGTCTGGCTTGTGTGTGATTGTCTCCTTCGGTTGCTCTGAGTCTTATCCGTGTACTGATCCTTGGCTTGTCTGACTATCCCTTCCTGCCTGATACCTCAATCTTCAGCTTGTCTTCGGTTTCTCCTGTCTTCTGGTGGTCCTGACCCTTCGCTATTCTTCTAACTATTCTCACTGTTCTTGTGCTGCTGCTTCCCCTCTACCACCTGGGGCCAGGCCGAGCGTGAGCTAGGGGACCCTGGGGGTCGCAAACTGGATCCAGTTGCAGCCAAATCCATCCTCATCACTAGAGGCTCTGGTGAACACCCACTGGTTCTTAGATTCTACGTCCTGGGGAAACCTATGCACTAGCTCCCTGAGTATCAGTGTCCGTGCTCTAGGGGCTCTCTCCCCGTATCAGCCGGTACTACTTAGCAGCAGTCAGCCATAGGTCCACAACCTTGTGGTGCGCTACACTACCTTGATGCGATTCGCATTCCAGTGGTACGCACCTGTCACCAGACCCCATTAGAGTTGTGACACTCCTGCATCATGACCCTGTCAATGCACCCCTGATAAAAGGCTGTGCCGAATACATTATGCTAGCATGTAGGCAGGTGTAGTCTATCTTCTCCACTGCAGGTGGCACATTGCAGTTAGAGGGGAAGTCAAGAGGAATGTAGTTTCTCTATGTGCTATAATAAAAGTGAAGCACTACCTCACCAAATATCTAACAACACAAATATACACCAAAGTGAAAAATGAATACTCTGTTTCATGTGATACCAAGTGATAATGATACCTACGGTATCTAGATTCCAATGCACAGAAAAATAAACAACAATAATAGTGATGACCCCTAAGGGGAGTTAGAGGTAAAAGTAAATGTGTCTACATAAATCTTTTATAGTGACAAGCTCAAAATTGTCAAATATAAGTTCATACTCAAAGCAAACTTTTTAACTGAAATAACCATACCAACTTTTGTAAATTGTAAATGATATAAATACATTTTACATAGTTAAAATCATAACATCTAGTCCATCAAATTGGTGCACATATTCATACATGCTGTACAAGTGATCATATATCCAATAGAAAACCTCTGCGAAATTAGTGTGCTTCTCTGATAAAAAAAAATGAAGTGCCCCCCACCGCTCAAACTATGCGCTCACCTCCCAAGGGAAGCCCTTTTAGTGGCCTGAACTCTCTTTTCCCTTAGGGATATAAATCCAGTGGTCTGCACCTTCCCTGATGGCCCTTGGACTTTTGTTCCTCAGGTGGTATGTCTCATTCACATATTGTTATATGAACAAGAAAAAGCTGTATAAAAAGATGATCTTTATTAAAATAAGTAATCTCACTCACATTTACAGGTGCACTGTATCTGGTGCACGCAAGTGGCTCGCTGGGTACATATGGGGTGTAGGATCCCCTTCTGGTCACTTAGACATTTGTAGAAAAAAATAAAAATGTAAACATTCACTGTCGCTTTTGGTTCAATTGGGCTTCAGTCTGGGTGTCTTTACTAAAAAGGATATGGAGTCATTGATTCCCGGACAATCCTATTGTTCCTATTTTACACCACCTCCCCAAGGTCCACAAGGGTACCACCCCGGTCCAAGGGAGACCTATAGTATTGGGGATAGGTTCCCTTAATGAGCGCCTTGGGGAGTGGGTGGACATGCACCTTCAACCTGTAGTACAGACACTACCTAGCTTTTTGAGAGACACTAATCATTTGCTCACTTTGGTGGATCATTTGGTGTGGGTGGACAAGTACAGCTGGGTCACATGTGATGTGGCCAGTCTGTACTCTTCTATACCACATGATTTGGCACTTACAGCAGTGTGTTTTTGGTTGGAACATGACACAAATATGTCACCAGAGTTGGTTACATTCATTCTGGAAGTTTTACATTATCTTCTTAAGCACAACTACTTCATGTTTGAAGGGGTGTTCTATCTCTGGAGGTGTGGGGCCGCGATGGGGGCTAAATTTTTCGCCCTCATTAGCCAACCTGTTCATGGGTTGGTGGGAATGGTCCCATATCTTTGGAGATAGTAACCCTTTCAGGGATCAGATTGTTGTGTATCGTCGCTATATAGACGATCTGATCCTTGTGTGCAGCAGAGAATTGGATCTTGATGCCTTTCTGAGTTTCTTGAATAATAACAAGTGCAATTTGTCATTTACTGGCCAAAAAAGCCCACACACGGTCAGCTTTTTAGGGGCATGAGGATGGACGGGTGTGTTGTGACTTATATAGAAAACCTATGACAGGCAACAATCTTCTACATGCTAGTTCCAGCCATCCCAAACATGTTAAAAACATCCCAGTGGGACAGTTCCTGAGACTGCTGCGCATTTGTAGCGACCAAAGTACTTTTGAACAGGAATCTTCTAAACTCTACAGACATTTTTAGACAGAGGATACCCTAAGTGGTCACTGGATAGAGCGTTCTCTATCACTGCCAGTAAAAACAGGAAAGATATTTTGATCGGAAGAAATGATTTTCAGAAAATCCGAACTAGACATACAGTGAAAGGAAGGCATAGACATGATTACAGTAGGTCTGGACTCCATTTAATATTGGGATATAGTCTTGAATTTGAGCATATAAAGCATATAGTTAACAAGCATTTACCATTTGTTCAGCGACGAAATATGTTTAAATGTCTTAGATAAGGGGGTTAATATAGTTGCCCGAAGAGCTAGAACACTTGGCAATTTCTTATCTCCCAGTTTCTTTGAATCTAGCAGGTCTTTTTCACGCTCTCTTACCTGGCTCCACTGTAAAAGAAACTTTAAGTGTGGCGCCAGAGATTGCCTGTGTTGTCCCCACATATTGCAGGGCGATCATTTTCTGTCTTCGGTAGATGGCAAATGGAATGACATTGAGAACTTTTATAATTGCAACACCATTTATGTCATATATGCCGTCACATGCATGGAGTGTTCCATGCAATACATTGGCAGAACTATACCCAGACTGAGAGACAGATTTCGTGAACATTTATCAGACATCAAATCCAACAGATCCACCAATGTAGCCCGACATTTCAACCAAAATCATGGACAGGATTGTAATCTTGTTTCAGTACAAGTGATCGAGAAGGTTAAGGTACACAAAAGAGGAGGTGACCTTTTCCGTTTGCTTTGCAAACAGGAAGTTTTTTGGATATATAGATTTAAAAGTAGAAAGCCCCTGGGTCTCAATTTTGAGCGGGACGTATCCCATTTCTATGATAATTGAATGTCCGACACCTCTCACTATTTATTTGTTGTTCGTTTTTGTGATACCTACTATTTGTTTATTTTTTGTGATGTCCATCTACGTGGTTTTTCAAAGAATTTTTCAAAAAATATATATTGGATATCATTCAGGGAAAAGTTTCATATGATCCCGCTTATATACACAGAAGACATCTGTTATTATAGGCACTTTTCCGGGGCCATGGTCTTTAGATGGGTTTTTGGACAACTTTTTGGACCATCTCTGGATAATCTATAATCTACAGTATATTTATAGGCTATTTTATGTGGCCTTTAGGAATTTTGCCTATCTTTATTGCGATTGTTTTCTCCTAATTTAGAAAACTTTTTTCTATTGCCCCATTACAACTGCTATGCTTTTCACAGATTGTTAATATCAGTATTGTTACATATGCCAACTATTTGGGTATGCATATATATAATATACAATACTAAATATGATAATAAAATATGATATTACTATGAACAAATTAATTTATGTATATATAAATAATACAAATAAATTAGTATAGTAAATTTAGACAAGAATAAAATAAAATAAAATAAAATGATTTAATATATGTTACATACAAAAGTTTGTTTTATACGAATAGCAATTGGGGCACACAATAATTGGGATCTTCTTCCCATTTTTCCCCATATGAGTGTACACTGGATATATATGCCTTTGGAATTTATATCATTTGAATTAATTGTATTGAATATAATAGCTGGTGTACTCCTTGTGTGGAGTAGGGATGCTTTTTCCTAATTTGTGTGATGTTTTAGGTTTTTTAACTTTTTTTTGTTTTTGTTTTTTCCACCTTTCTTTTTTACTTTAGGGGCATTTGTTCTTATTTTTCACTTACTAATTCACTGTTTATTAAGAATGTTTTTATGGCATAGGCATATATATTAAATATATGCTTATTTTGTATGCACCCTAAAAGTATGGGAAGGGTTAATGAGCACAATCAGAGCCCGGTTTCATGTCAGCTGTAGAAGTGCTATATACATGTTATCACTACCGGTCTTTGACAGATAATGATTAAGCGAACATATTTTCGTGACACGCGTCTATCTCACCCTGCATGAACCTGTATGGACTTTTGATGTCACTGGATGCAATTCTTTGCAATAAATGTTCACTTTTTTACCGCATATCCGGAGCGCCGTCACCTTTGTTTCATTCCCAGCATCTTTGAGCAGCACACGGACTGGACGAGCACCTGGAGAAAGCGGTAATTGACTTTTCTCACCTGGAACGGTCAGACCCTGTTTTTAGACATTTGCAGCTACTTGACCCTGTGTTCACCTGTAGCTGGCTGTTAGCTTCGTGGTAGTGTGCGATGATGTCATAGGCTCTGCCCCGACATGTTTCGCCACTGATCACATGGCTTTTCACAAGGAGCTTTTGCAGCAAGGAGCACATGGAAACGCCACCGGTCGATAAGTGGAGCTTGGAATTTTCTTTGGTTTTGTTTTACATGTGTCACCATTCCATGTGCTCCTTGCTGCAAAGTCCTGTTATAGGTGAGGGCAATGGTCATTTGTTTGTATTGTTGCTTCTACTAACTTTATTAACCACTTGCCGACCGCCGATCGGCATCTGACGGCGGCAAAGTGGCTCTGTAAGGCAAATCGCCGTCATCTGACGGCGGCTGCCAGATCGCGCACAGTGAGCACGCGCGCGCCGCCGGAGGCGCGCCCGCGTGCTCACTGTGTCTGGGGAGGGCCAGGGAGTGGGTGTGGCGGAGTCAATCTCCGCCGGCCACCCGCGATGCCTCCCCGGAGTGAAAGAACGGAGGTCCGTGTAAGTAAATACGGACCTCCGTTCTGTGTGAGGGGGAAGGGCTGTGATCACAGCCTTCCTTTACACGGAAGGTGTGATCACTTCCCTTCTCCTGTTAGGGCAGTCCCCCCACAGTTAGAACACGCCCAGGGAACATAGTTACCCCTTCACTGCCAATGGCATTTACACAGTAATCAGTGCATTTTTATAGCACTGATCGCTGTATAAATGCCAATGGTCCCAAAAAAGTGTCAAAATGTTCCGACAGGTCCACTGAAATATCGCAGTACCGCTAAAAATCGCAGATCGCCGACATTACTAGTAAAAAAATAAAAAATAAATAAAAACCCCAAAACACGACCACTTTTGCGCAAACCAATCAATAAACGCTGATTGCGATTTTTTTTTATCACAAATATGAGGAAGAATATAAATCGGCCAAAACCGATGAAAAAAAAATGTTTTTTTATATATTTTTTTTGGATTTGTATTTTAGCAAAAAGTAAGAAATTAGGGTTTTTTTGCAAAATTGTCGCTCTTCTTTTGTTTATAGCGGCGATCAGAAATGACGCAGCGGTGATCAAATACCACCAAAAAAAACTCTATTTGTGGGAAAAAAAGGACGCAAATTTCGTTTGGGTACAACGTCGCACGACCGCGCAATTCTCAGTTAAAGCGACGCAGCGCCGAATCGCAAAAAGTGCTCTGGTCCTAAAGTGTGAAATCCATCCGGGGCTGAAGTGGTTAATATAGACGAACAGTGGGGTATACTGTACATGCAAAAGGGCAAATTATGCAAACTTAAAGCGGAACTTCACTCTCTCAAACAACAGTGGGTTATTTCTAATCCCACCAAAAAAAACTCTATTTGTGGGAAAAAAAGGACGCAAATTTCGTTTGGGTACAACATCGCATGACCGCGCAATTGTCAGTTAAAGCGACGCAGCGCCGAATCGCAAAAAGGGCTCCGGTCCTAAAGTGTGAAATCCTTCCGGGGCTGAAGTGGTTAAAGTGGTTGTAAAGTCTCATTTTTTTCCTATAAAAATAATAAACATGTTATACTTACCTGCTCATTTGCAGTGGATTTGCACAGAGCAGCCCAGATCCTCCTCTTCTTGGGTCCCTCTTCTGTGATCCTGGCCCCTCCCTCCTGTTGAGTGCCCCCACAGCAAGCAGTTTGCTATGGGGGCACCCGAGCTGAGTCACAGCTCCCTATGTCCATTCAGACACTGAGCCCCACCCCTCGGCTAGCTGACATTGATTGACAGCAGCGGGAGCCAATGGTGCCGCTACTGTGTCTCAGCCAATCAGGAAGGAGGATTTTGGACGGCTGAGACACTCATAGACATCGATGGACAGAGAGGGACCTCTGATAAATGTTAGGGGGGCTGCGGGGGCTGCGGGGGCTGCTGTACACAGAAGGCTTTTTATCTTAATGCATCAAGATAAAAAAAAACCTTCTGACTTTACAACCCCTTTAAAGTTGAGAATAAAGAGTTGTCCTGGGGAAGTTATAGTCTACCATGTACATTTCTACATGTGGTATGTATCTGAAGACACCCTTACACAAATAAAATACAATTGTGCCAATTCTGTCATTAGTGCAATCAAATCTCACCTTTCTGTTGGCATGGTTTTAATGTAACAGAATCATTCTTCGAGTCAGCAGGGTTCTGTACTATACACATGACTTCTGAAGATTCCGGCTGCAGAAATATCTGGATTGTGTTACCAGTACTATTATGAAACTTATAGTCTGAGCTGTTGTATCTGTATTTCCAGGTATAGGACACTGGATAGGATATTGCGTTTGCTGGGACATCACATCGAACAATAACCTTACATCTTTCACTGGTTCCATTCTCATAGTCAGTCCTTATAGATGGAACAGGAACAGGTTCTGCACATAGAAAGAAAACTATTTGTAAAACAACAATTCCAGAAGGAAGCACGAACATTAAGCTAAATTCAAACATTTTTTTAGCTTATCTTAAAAGGAATGTATTGCTATATTCCTGCTTTTTGGATATACATGAAAAAACACCAACTTAAATCCTATCTGGGCAGCACCGTGGCTAAGTGGTTATTACTTCCACTTAACAGCACTAGGGATGTCGGTTTGAATCCCAATGACGGCACTACCTGCCTGGAGTTTGCATGTTCTGCCTGTGTGGATTTCCTCTGGGTACTCCCGTTTCCTCCCACACTTCAAATACATGCCTGTAGGTTAATTATCTCCTGCCTAAATTGTCACTAGTATATATGAATGTTGGTTAGGGATCTTAGATTGTAAGCTCCTTGAGGGCAGGGACTGATGTAAATGTGTAATATATACATGTGCTCATAAGTTTACATACCCTAGCAGAATTTATGATTTCTTGGCCATTTTTCAGAGAATATGAATGATAGCACAAAAACTTTTCTTTCACTCATGGTTAGTGTTTGGCTGAAGCCATTTATTCTCAGTCAACTGTGTTTACTCTTTTCTCATAGCCTAGGCCATCTTTATGTAGAGCAACAGTTCTTTGCCATGAGGTGCCATGTTGAACTTCCAGTGACCAGTATGAGAGTGAGAGCAATAACACAAAATGTAACGCATCTGCTCCCCATTCACACCTGAGACCTTGTAATACACTATGACACTGAAGAGGGAAAATGGCTAATTGGGCCCAATTTGGACATTTTCACTTAGGGGTGTTCTCACTTTTGTTGCCAGCGGTTTAGACATTAATGGCTGTGTGTTGAGTTATTTTGAAGGAACAGCAAATTTACACTGTTATACAAGCTGTACACTCACTACTTTACATTGTAGCAAAGTGTCATTTCTTCAGTGTTGTCACATGAAAAGATAGAATAAAATATTTACACAAATGTGAGAGGTGTAATCACTTTTGTGAGATACCGTATAAGTGACTGAGGCCCCATACACACTATTGGATTTTCTGCAGATTTTCATCTTCAGATTTACCATATAATATGAGGTCAAGCCTTAAGAGTTTCAATTTTCATGCATTTAGGCAGGCCCTTGCACTACATGGTTTTGTCTGAAATCTGAACACCAAAATCTGCAGAAAATCTAATAGTGTGTATGGGGTCTAACACATTAAAGCCTAATTCCAGCTTACAATTCTTTGAGTTACAGAAACTTTTTTTTTACCTTTGTGAGATAAAGGTTTTACATGAATGAAAAAGCTGACTAGTGTGAGTACCCCTGTTAGAGTTATATGGTTTCTTCCAACTCCTTATCTCCCATTTTTGCTGGAGAGCTTGACCTGTTAAACAATGCTGGAAAATAACAGACATACTGGCTAGATCACCAGGTAGTTACATAGTATGGTTGAAAAAAAAGCATGCGTGGTCTGGCTCCGGTCTGATATTCAGAACGCGGCCCGGAAACACTCAACAGGCCTCTCAAGCCTCCCCCTCGCGTAGATCCTGCTCCTCATCGCAGGGCTCACGGAGCACCGGGACCCAAGTCTTCACAGCGGCAGAAAGAATGGGCCCTCCCCCGGCTCTAAACCTAGACGATCTCCGCAGTTTAGCCGCCGACATCAAAAACACATTGGCAGCAGCAATCGTGGACCTGAAGGGGGACATACTAATGGTCGCACGCAGAGTGTAAGACATAGAGGAAACCCAGGCATGTCATGAGACTGCCCTGTGCCAGGTACAACAAGTATCCGAATCCCATGTAATACGTCTGAGGGAGCTGAATCGACACATAGAGGATTTGGACAACCGACGAAAGACAAAAACCTGAGGGAAAGAAATTTGCCAGGATCAGTAGACCCCAGCCAGCTCTCCCACGCAGTAGTCGCCATCTTTAATGATTTACTAGAAAGGCCCCCTGCCACGCCGATCCCCATGGAGCGCATACACCGAGCCCTTCATCTGAGGGGAAGGGACACTGATCCCCCAAGGGACGTCATATGCTGCCTGAATGAGTTCCCCCTGAAAGAAGAAATACTCTGCAAAGCTAGAACCAAAAACCGCATCATTTATAGGGGGACTGACATCAAGAGCTTCCAAGATCTCTCCAATATCACCCTGCAACGTAGGAGGGAGCTGAGACCCCTTCTAGATGCCCTTAGGGCAAGAAATATCATATATCGCTGGAAATTCCCCTTCTGTCTATCAGCGACTTCACAAGGACATACAGCCAGCTTGACGGTCCCAGAAGATATGGAGCACTTCTGCAACACCTTAAACATACCGATGATAGAACTACCTGATTGGTATAGCGACTTCCACATACCAACATTACAGAGAGCTACTTCTATGGATGGCATCCAAGAAGCAGGTAAATTCCACATTTGTCACCGTCGCACACACCCTCAGCCTCCAGCATTACCTCAGGACCTAGGAGCTCCCAGGAATGGCAGTCCCACAGCTTCACCTGTCTCCCACAAAGCTCACCACTCATAAACAGGTAAACAGATCTTTCTACACCATGTTCGCTGCCTGACACAAACGTAAATTTTTGGCCTTTTTTGCTCAACTTAATGCTGATCCTAAAGAAGCACATCCCCAAATAAGTATATACATTTGGAGACGATCCATCCAAGTTTGACATGACTGCTGAACGGAAACATTTTTTTCTTTTTATTTACTTCCACTGTCACAATTGAACTATAATGAACAGTAACCCCCCCCCACCACCACGTGTACTCAACAAGAGGCCTAGACTACCAAACCACTACATGGAGCAGCTTTTATGCTCAAGGTTTCAATGCTTAATAGACACCCAACCTCCACAGATCTATACAACCAAGATGAACTACTAAAATGATCTGATGGGAGAAACTGACATGAACAATAACATCAGTTTAAATGGACCTTATAACTTTCTACTCATACAAGATGGCCAACACCTACACAGACAAATCACTTATAAACCATTCTATCCTTTTTTTTCTCTCACTCTTAACTACCTCCTTGTAAAGTACCAAAAAAAATAGGTTATACATCACTCTGGAAGACATCTCCAAACCCAGAATGGGGCTACTGGAACTTTGGATTGAGACTATAGGGCCCCCATGTCCATGGAGATGCACCTTCCTAAACCTTTAAATCAACACAAGAAGACATGGAAAAGTCACAAACGGGGAAAATTACATCAGCGCATCTCCATATAAAGCACAGATCACTCTCTCAATGGACCCAGAGCAGCTGAACTACATACCTCTACACTTCCCAGAGGTCTCCCTTAGCTCAGGAAATCTCCTCCACACCTGCATTGGCTCTGCTTGAAGAATCCGCCCGACAGGCTAAGTATCCCAGGCTGAGCTAGAACTCACATAAAGGGGTATTCTGCTCCTAAATAGTTAAGCACCTTTTAACTCTCACACAGAGGTCAATGGGATACTGGTTTATTCCCTGGTTGGGTGAGTGAGTGCTCCGAGAGGGTAGCTTACATTAATGGGTCCGGTCACCAAGTGACCAGCATGGCACTCTGTGCTATACAAAACTCATTGAAAAACTCCTCAACTCCCTACCCTAACAGTGAGGAGACCAAACACTTCAAAGTTTGGCACTTAATCATAATCCACTACGACTTTTACTGAACATTGCCCTCTCTGAGCTCTCCACTCCTCCCCTCCATTCTAATCATATTGCGCTTCAAAATGCTAAAGGTAAACACCGTTAAACATTGTTAACTAAGTTTTACTTGTGTCGGGCATTGTTCTAATTGTTCTCAATGTTCTAAATATTCTCAAAGTTCCCAAAACTTTTACCCTGCCCTTTTGATAGTATAAAGCTGTTGAATGGTATTAAGAGCTTCCAACACTACACAAAATGGTTGGATGTCTCCAATATACATACTTATACTCCTAAAGCACCCAACGTAACTAGGTCCAAACTGAACAAAATATATAATCTAAGGACACACTCCGTACTTCTTTAGCTAGAAATCCCCTCACTAGCCCTTGTTAATCGCTCCAGGAGCCGTAAGGATATTGAACCCCTTCCCCCAAACTCCCCGGACATCACCTGTCCCATTAACCCTCTCACCACCACATTAATTCATACAAATACAATAGGAGGTCAGACCAGACAATGAGCCATAAACACGGTTGGGAGCCTGCTTCGATCCCTCCTCCTGCACCTACATAAACCACTTTGACCTCAGACCTGAGATTGCATCTACCTCACACTCGTAGCCTTCCATTCCCACACACAGCAGCTGTAAACAGACTGCTGACCCCGGCCGGTCTCCCCCCCCCCTCTCTTGAGTGGGCTTGCAGGGCCAATTCCACCCTCGGACAAAGACACCATACCACTCTCCCCCCGAAACCCATTTCTTCTACAGAATGCCTACTCCTATAAATACTACTCTCCCTACAAACAACCCCTCTTGCTTCCCGCCTCCTCCTTCTACCCCCCTCCTTCCGTCTTTTCTTAGCTCCTTACCCTGCTTCCTTCCTTGTCCTCTACCCTTTCTCTCCCTCTTGCTCTCATCAGGCGAACCACTCCCCCCCCCCCAATCGCCCCCGCCTAGCCAGCCAGGTTATCTCAGACTGTGTTCCAAAATGGATACACCAGGAGTCAAGACAAAACACCTATCCCTTAAACTAGTTAATCTTAATGTCAAGGGCCTCAACATACCAGAAAAACAGACAAAACTATTAACTCATATGAGAAGCTTGAAAGCAGATGTAGTACATCTGCAAGAAACGCACTTTTGCTCTGATGCCATCCCAAAACTGACAGCTAAAAATTATACACCAAGTTTTCACATGACATAACCCACTTCCAAATCTAAAGGGTGTCAATACTCATTTCTAAAATCACACCAATTCAAATTACAGACTCCCTTATAGATGAACAAGGCAGATACGTATTTCTTAAAGGCCTTTTTATTGATAAACCCATTACCTTAGCAAACATTTATTGCCCCAACAAATCCCAAGTCCCCTTTCTCAAAACAATTACACAACAATTGGCTACCTTCCAAAAAGGAATACTGATTCTAGGGGGAGATTTCAATGTCCCCCTAGACCCTATCCTTGACACTTCACACCTTCCTTACAGGGCCCTACACCAATTTTAAAAAATCTTTACAAGACCTGTCACTCTATGACACGTGGTGGACATTTCGCCCTAAAGATAAAGATTTTACCTTTTTTTCTGCCCCATACAACAGGTATTCCCGCATAGATTATATCTTTCGCACACAACAGGACCTCCCATTATTAGCCGTTGCAACAATCGAATCCATGACTCTATCAGACCATCACCCTGTCACGGCTATTCTCACCTTTCCGGAGAAGTCCACATACATCCCAATCTTAACAGATAGCCTACATACCGAGGAAATCTGCACCGCCTTGAAACTCTATTTCAGAGAAAATAATAACCCAGATATTCCCAAACAAGTGTGTAGTAAGAGGACAACTTATCTCACTTACGGCAAAGATTAAAAACGAAAAGTGAACAAGGCTAAAAGAGCTATATTCCATTATAAAAACGCTAGAAGCAATGCACAAACACACCTTAGCGCTGAAAACCCACCAGGAACTCACAGAAACACATATAAAATTACAAGAAGAGCTTGGACGGACACTGTGAAAGAAGTATATGCGTTCGCAAATGCTCTTCTACGAGCATAGCAGCAAAAGTGGCCACTTACTAGCACTGGCACTCCGAGCAAAGAAGGCTAAGAACACAGTACAGAAGCTCAACCCAAAAAAACGCAAACCCCTAACTAATAACAAAGATATAGCCCAAGAATTCAAAAGATATTACTCCGAGCTATATAACCTTAAAGCAACAAGTTCCACTCCCCGCCGCTCTGCCGCTGATAGGTCTGAGGAAATTGAGACATTCCTAGATAAATTTTGTCCCAAAGCCATTTCCCCGGACACAGCCAAGAAATTAGAAAGCCCTCTCACCATAGAGGAATGGAACCAAACAGTAAAGCAAATTAAACCAGGGAAAAGCCCAGGGCCCGACGGTTTACCTGCAGCATATTACAAGTCTTTTAGTGAAACACTACGCTCCCCATTTCTACACGCTTTCAATCCCTTATCCCACACCAACCCATTAAATTCTAGGATGCCAGAGGCACACATAACCGTCTTAAAGAAGGTAAGGACCCCACCCAAACCACGAATTACAGACCGATTTCATTGCTCAACGTAGACATTAAAATCTACTCTAAAATAATAGCCAACAGATTTTTGACAGTGTTGCCCCACATTGTATCTCAGGACCAGGTGGGCTTTATCTCTGGTCGTGAAGCAAGGGACAACACAATTAAGGCCATTAACATACATCAACTGATATTGATAACAAACCAAAAAGGCTTCTTCTTATCGTTGGATACGGAGAAGGCCTTCGACAGGGTAGTCTGGGATTACATGCATGCAGTTATCCACTAACTAGGATTCGGTCCACGCTTGTCGGGCCTAAACTCTGCTCTATACACTAATCCTACAGCCAAAATTCGGGTCAACAATACCCTGTCAGAGGCCTTCCCCATTCACAGTGGAACTAGACAGGGCTGCCCCCTGTGACCCATTCTATATGTACTGACCTTGGAACCGCTTCTATGCAATCTAAGACAAAATATAGATATTGCAGGTATCCGCTCCTCCAACAAAGAATACAAAATCGCTGCATTCGCAGACGATATTCTATTATTCCTCTCAAAGCCATTAACTACTCTACCAACCCTATTACAGGAATTTAGACACTTCCAAATCATCTCTAACTTAAAAATTAACTTCTCTAAGTCCTTCGCCTTAAACATCTCTATACCACAAGATACAGTCACTCTATGTAAATATGTAAAACAAACTTTCCGTTCATTTGGAAATCAGACTCACTCAAATATCTAGAGATTTACTTACCGGCCAACCTCTCACAGCTTTACACGAAAAACGACCTATCCATTTTAAACCAATTGGCTACAGACATCAAGAATTGGAGCAAACCTGTCGTCTCATGGTTCAGAAGGGCGGCAATCTTGAAATAGAACGCCCTACCGAGACTTCTCTTCATCTTACAAACTGTACCCATCCAGGTACCTACAGCATTTTTCAAATCCTATAAGAGCCTTAGCACTAAATTCCTATGGGGAGAAGGGAGACCAAAAATAAACTATGTATAACTTACCCTACCTAAACACCTCCCTGACCTTTCTAACTACTACAAGGCTGCGCTCCTATCCAGGATAGTAGACTGGAATCTGCATGAGTCACTGGGTGAGTTTAGAAACAACCTTCACCACCCTCATTCTAAAAACCCTACCTTGGATCTTAGAACGCCACCTCCCACCTGAAATAACAAAACCTGTAAACAGAACTCCTTGTCTTCAGTCATAGGTCCACTGACCCCCATCAAACTGAATCCCGACTTTCCCCCAGGGATGCATTACAAATCCTTAGCTAACCACTGGCCCACTGATCAAATTCTGGCATACCACTTCTACAGGGACAGGAAACTAGTTTCTCCCAACTACCTATCGACACAAACAAACAAACCCCCTATACCCCCTTGGCATACCCTTCTGATTACACGTTATCTAAACTCCTTAAATTGTGCATCCTCCTGCTCAAGGCAACTCACGGCATTTGAACTACTATGTTCACGAAACTCTCCCCAGAACCATATATAATATCCATTATTCATTCCTTATTTTTCGCGGACTATAAAGTGGATAATAACAAGGCCTGCAAAAAATGGGAGACAGATTTATCCTTATCTCTAACCCCAGAAAATTGGGAACAAATATACGATTAGGTTCCCTAAAAGTCTCCGCTCAGGAGAACGGTTACAAGATTCAAACACATTGGTACCACACCTCGTCTCTCTTACACAAATTCGATCCATCCCAGATATATGTTGGAGGTGCCTCAATGACAGGGGTTCCCTTCTACATACATGGTGGAAGTGTCCGAAGATCCAAATCAAGAGACACACCAGAAAAATATAGCACTAAGTGAGCTTGCTGGACTCACTTTCTTTCCACCCCAGAATACTCTAGTATTGTTAACCCACACCCAAAACAACAATGAATAATCATATGACATTTTACCACATTAATCCTGAGACCTTTGACATTACTCCTAACTGGTACAACTGTAAGAGGATAAATTTCTGACTCTCTCAGTTCGACCCTCTCCATCACTATAGGGGGACAGGAGAGAAGCTGCGCCAGTCTGGAGGGACGGGGTCGATGGAAGGGGTGGCTGGGAGTAAATACTCCCACCTGGCTCCCACTCTCTCAACCCACCCCCGTCTTAACTGCCCCTTATTTCCTTTCCTACTTCTATACACCATTACACTACATACTCTTTAAACTAAATAGACCTCCACATACTAAACTAACAAAGGCCCTCACCCGCCAGAAATATGATCATATATGGCTCAGTAAACCCCCAAGGGGCAAACCTAAAACCTCGGAAAAGAACCATAGGACTCACTCCCCTCTCTTCCAAAACTAGCAACCACACTGGTCAATCTTTCAGATGATACATTCCACCAAACAAACTTGGCCCACAGTAACGACAAACTCCACCTGGAGTTTAACAGTTTCCTCCACCTACCAACCATGCTTCAAAATTGAAAATTTGGGAACTAGACCTCCCGAAAATAAAAGGACTTGTATCAAATGGATTTCCCCCTAGTAGCACCCCAGATCCCTTACTCTGATCCTGACACCATTCCTGGTTCTCAATGTTTCATAATTAAGAGGTGGGAGAAATCTAGAGCTTCCCCACAGTTAGCTCCCACATGGGGTGGCGGTATAGGGTAACAACCTCCTCTTGCATTTTTCATGGAACCAAAAGTCTGTTTAATCTATGAAATGAAACAAAAATCTAATAAAACTGTTTGGAAGAGAAAAAAAGCACTGGCCCATCCAGTTCAACCCACAGAGAAAAAAAAAACACACATGAATAGATAATGTCCATATTCACAATCCTACCTGCAGTTGATTCAGTGGAAGGCAAAAAAAAAACAGCACAGCAGGGCCCAATTTGCTCCAGCAGGAGAAAAAAATCTTTCCTGATCCCATAAGAGGCAGTCGGATATTCCCTGGGTCAACTTTACCTTTGCTACAGCTACAACTTCAGATATAGCTCTCCTAATTTTGTTAATGTTGTTCCTGTACCTCAGCCACATTCTGGGTAGAGGATGACACCTTTCTATGAGTAGGAGGAACTTTGTGTAAAGTTTTTTATAGGAAAACCTGTAACAAGTTTCCTTTAATGCTCCCGCCCAGCAGTATATACTAAGCTTTACTTTGCTCTCCTATGTCTTTGTTCAGCTTTTGAAAGAAAAGAAAATGGATATGGAGTAGAGCCATACACTCCATATTCTTTCATGTGAAAGTGCCGGTACTTGGTGTGTGGCCATATAGACAACCAGTGATGTCCCATAGGAAACAGGGAGAAAATTCTCAGGCCCGTGTAAGCTTCAAGTTTGTGTTGTCTCTTGGTTCTGCATTAATCTGAAGCTTTAGCCAAAGCAAAGATTCACTTTAAGGTCACAAGAGTTAATAACACCTTTGTTCCAGAAATAACAGCTGGTTACATCACAAAATGCCTAGGCATTTGTTTGCATGACCTCTGAATAAGTATAGCATCAGACTCCAAGGGAAAGCTGCTGAAAGTCTAATCCTCTCTTGCAGTAAATATCACGCAAACAAACGCTTTGGAATTTTGTTGTATGTCCAGCAGCAGATTTCTGGAACACTGCTTTCTACCATGTAGCCAACAAGCAAATAAAAGCTTTAACAAATTCAATGTACCAAAACTAAGTTCCATAACAACCAGGTATTGACTGGAACCATTGCAGTCAGGGTTATTGTCATGAAACCACAGTAACATTCATGTCTTGTCTGTTGCCTACCTTGCTGCATGTGTCCAGTTAGAGGCTGGGCCTCCCTCACCTGTGTGCTTTAGGAGCCCTCCTCAGCTGAGCTCCACCCCAGACCCTAATTAAGAACATTATATAACACCTGGCTGTGCAGGTCTGTAATGCTGATGAATGGTGTGTGTGTTTGGCTTTGTGTGTGGTTGTTCCTGTTGTATGTTCTGTGTCTATTTCCAAATACCGATCTTTGGCTTGTTCTCTGTTTATCCCTGTCTGCCTGATACCCCGATCTTTGGCTTGTTCTCTGATTATCCCTGCCTGCCTGATATCCCGATCTTCAGCTTGTTCTCTGTGTCTTCTGTCTGCTAGTGGCCCTGACCCTTTGCTAGCCCGCTGACTATCCTTTGCTGTTCCTGCGCTGCTGCTTCCTCTCTTCCACCTGTAGCCAGCTGAGAGTAAGCTAGGGGACCTGACTTGGATCCAGTTGCAGCCAAATCCATCCTCATCACCAGAGGCTCTGGTGAATACCTACTGGCTCTTAGACTCTGTGCCCTGGGGAAACCGATGCACTAGCTCCCTGTGTTCCAGTGTCCGTGCTCCAGGGGTCCCTCTTCCCGAACCAGCCGGAACTCATCGGCAGCAGTCAGCTATAGGTCCACAAAAATATGGCTACCTCTTATTAGATGACTCCTAACCAGCAATGACCTTTTTTAACATCAAGTGTGATGGTATCCTCCTACTTTGGTGGGGATATATATATATGAGAGATTGATACAACCTGAATTTTTTTAAATCGGTATGTCATCACATGAGATCCCATATGTGGGTTTGTTTAACCACTTCCCGACCGCCGTATGCAGAATGACGGCCGGGAAGTGGCTGAGTTATCCTGACTGGACGTCATATGACGTCCTCAGGATAACAAGCCGCCGCGCGCCCCGAACAATAGGACTCCTGCAGTATACTGCAGGTCAGTCCTATTGAGTCGGTGAAGGGCCGGCAGTAAGACGTATGCCGCCAGCCCTTCACCAATTTGTTTGGGTGTATACCCTAGAGTACACTACTGTATGGCTAAATTTTTTTAAGTCCAACATAGTTAGAGAGTATATATATATAGGGGTGGTTTCATCCTCCTATGGTAGTGTGAACTACAATTTTTTCCAGTAACGACCAATCCTCAGTAGATTATTCTCCATCGGTATAAA
>BLSH010011985.1:53175-68695 GCA_018402905.1 Glandirana rugosa
CACCTCTCAGTACCCGTCAATGCTGCTTATCAGTGCCGCCTAACAGTGCTCATCATCGCTGCATATAAGTGCCTCATCATCAGTGCCACCTCATCAGTGCCGCCTCATCAGTGCCAATCAGTACTGCCACATCAGTGCCCGTCAGTGTAGCCTCATCAGTGCCCACCAGTGATGGAGAAAATTTACTTATTTACAAAGTTTTGTGACAAAAATAGAGAATTTTTTTTTTTTTTCAAAATTTTCGGTCTTTTTTTATTTGTAGCGCAAAAAATAAAAACCGCAGGGGTGATCAAATACCACCAAAAGAAAGCTCTATTTGTGGGAACAAAATGATAAAAACTTTGCTTGGGTACAGCGTCGCACGACCGCGCAATTGTCATTCAAAGCGCAACAGCACTGAAAGCTGAAAATTGGTCTGGTAGTAAAGGGTTCTAAGTGCATAGTATTGAAGTGGTTAAACATTACAGTAACCACCGATTCAGTTACCTTATTTAACGGCCTTTTGGAGTGATCTAATTAATCTTTTCACTATAAAGAGTGCAGCTCCCACAGAAGGTTGTTCCTTCTGTTTGCATCTGATCCAGATGAGGCATGTTTTGATGTGAAGACTCATGTGTGTTGCTCCTTCTCCCCCTTGTGAATTGGAAGAGAGTGGCAGGTAGCTTGAACACTGCTGTAGATGCTCTATGGTTTGTCAAAAAGAACTTCAATTATATAATTTGAAACCCCTTAGATGGCTCCAGGCAGAGCATGGTGGTTATTCCTCCATGCCATTCATATGTTCAATTTAATTTTCGATTTTTGCATGCATTCATTTTCATGCATGTTTATTGTTCATCTTCTTTCATGAACCATTTGTTTGGGTTAATTTTTTAGTGAATCAATAAAATGTATGACTTTTATGACTGTAAAAATTCTTACTGAGCTGGTTTTCCGTTAAAATCCCAGTGGGGTTTTTCTTGTTAACATACAGCTGGAACTCATTAGCAGCAGTCAGTTAAAGGTTCACAAACGTAGCAGTGCACTTCGCAACCCTCGCTATGATTCACACCCCAGCAGTGCGCACCTGTCACCTGACCCCAGGTGTCGTGACAGTTTGATTGGTCATGGACCCGGCTGATGTGCCGCCACCCGCCGAAGATTCGCTGCAGGATATAGTCCGCAGATTTGAGACCCAGGAGTCTAGTCAGACCCAGGTGATGTAATTCCTTCAGAATCTGGCTTCCCGCTTTGAGCAGCTTCAGTCCTCCTTCGGACCCCCGGTTCAAAAACCTCAAGCGCAACCTATGGCTGTATCTGATCCAGTCACACTCGCAGCCGCGAACCCTTCGTGGTTACTGGCTTTGTCCCATTACTCTGGGGAAGCTAAGTCCTGCAGGGGATTCATTAGCCAGTCCACCATTCATTTTGAGCTTCAGCCCCAAAACTTCCCGTCTGATCGGGCGAAGGTGGCCTACATTATTTCTCTCCTGTCCGTCGAGGCTTTAGCCTGGGCTGCCCCTCTTTGGGAGAAGAGTGACCTCATGGTTTCTAGTCTGTCTAGTTTCTTGAAACTCTTTCGGAAACATCTTTGAAGAACCAGGTCATGTCTTTTCAGCGGCCTTTTACGCCTCAGTCAGGAGTCTTTTTCTGTGGGCCAGTATGCCCTCCATTTTCAGATCCTGTCTGCTGAGCTGAACTGGAACAACGAGGCCTTAGTTGCAACCTTCTTACAGGGCCTTTCTGACAGAGTGAAGGACGAATTAGCGGGTAGAACCATCCCCACTGATCTGGACGACGTGATCTCCCTGTGTAACCAGGTCGACATTCGCTTCCAGGAGAGGACCCTAGAAAAGAGACACCAGCACCCCTTGGCCCCTAGTCAGCCTGAGCTGCCCTCTATGCGACCCATGGAGCATCCCCTGCCAGCTGAGGAACCTATGCAGCTGGACCAGACCAGGCTATCTCCCGAGGAACATTCTAGGCATAGAATTCTGGGCCTGTGTCTCTACTGTGGGGGCAAAGGTCATGCTCATGACACTTTCTTACTGCATCCGGGAAATGGTCGGGTCTAATACATCTGGAAGGTGGAGTATTGGACCCAGAAACATTACTTTCACGTCTACTCCTGTCAGTGTTCCTGCATGTCGGCGCTTCTCCTTATTCGGTCTTGGCATATTTGGATTCCGGATCTGCCGGCAACTTTATGGACTGGAATACTGCATCCTCCTTGAAGCTTACCCTTTCGGCCCTCACCACTTAATTGGTGGTCTCAACGATCGATGGCACTGTTCTTCCAGGAAGGCCTATCAGCTTCCAGACCCTGCCGGTTAAGATGTCGGTTGGAGTATTCCACCAGGAGGAGATATCCTTCCTTGTCCTACCTAAGGCCTCAACCCCCATTGTATTGGGCCTTCCCTGGTTACAGCTCCATTCACCAAACATTGAGTGGACTTCAGGGCAGATACTGACTTGGGGTTCCTCCTGTTTCTCATTCTGCCTACTCAAGGTTGTTCCTAAAGAGAAACTTCCTGTTTCCACCACCTCAATTTCTGCTGCTCTTCCCGCTGCATATAGTGATTTCCAGGATGTCTTCTGCAAGAAATGAGCTGAAGTGCTTCCTCCTCACAGGTCCTTTGACTGTGCCATTGACCTTGTTCCAGGAGCGACTCTGCCCAGGGGTCATACCTATCCTCTGTCAATCCCTCCTGAGACCCAGGTCAGAGTATGTCACTGAAAACCTAGAGAAAGGGTTCATTTAAAAGTCCTCGTCACCGGCAGAAGCAGAATTCTTTCATTGTCAAAAAGGATGGCACCTTAAGACCTTGCATTGATTATCGAGGTTTAAACTGAAACTAAAGAACCGATACCCCTACCCCTAATTTCCAAGCTATTCGACAGATTGAAAGGTGCCTCCATCTTTACCAAGTTGGATCTCAGGAGTGCCTACAATCTGATCCGGATAAGGGAAGGTGACAAATGGAAAGCCACGTTTAACACGAGGAGGGGCATTATGAATACCTGGTTATGCCCTTTGGGCTGTGTAATGCCCCAGCTGTATTTCAAAATTTCGTCAATGAGGTCTTCAGGGATTTGCTGTATCAATTTGTGGTCATTTATCTGGATGACATTTTAATCTTTTCGGAAAATCTGCTTGTCCACAGAAACCATGTTCGGGTTGTACCTTAGGGAAAATAACCTAAATGCCAAGCTGGAAAATTTTTCTTTTGCATGTTCTGAGGTCCTGTTTCTGGGATGCTTTGTCTCCAGTTTGGGTATTTGTATGGATCCCGAGAAGGTCTCGGCCATTACCAGCTGGCCCTTTCCTGCCAGGCTCAAGGCCACACAGCTATTTCTTGGGTTCTCCAATTATTATAGGCAATTTATTAGGAACTACTCTTCTATTGCTGCACCTGTTATTTCCTTGAATAAGAAAGGTGATAATGCCAAGGAATGGCCTCCTGAAGCTGTCGCTGCATTCCATGATCTGAAACAAGCCTTTGTTTCTGGTCCTCTCTTGAGGAGACCTAATCCGGGGGACCCATTTTTTATTGAAGTGGATCTTCCTCTACTGGAGTAGGAGCGGTACTTATTCAATTATCTGAGAATAAACGACAACCTTGTGCGTTTTTTTTTCTCCAAAAAATTTTCTCAGGCAGAGAAAAATTACTATATTGGCGACCGGGAGCTTCTTGCAATTAAATTGGCATTAGAGGAATGGTGTCATCTCCTGGAGGGTTCCCCTCACTCCATAAGGATCTTCACTGATCATTAAAAGAAGTTTATGTATTACATGAATGCATCACAAAAGTATAGATAAAAAGATACCTTACCATAATAAAAGAAAATAAGGCAAGAAAAAGACAAGAAAAAAAAAAAAGCATAAAACCTTTCACCAGATATCATATATAATGCATATAGGTGTCTCTCTCTGGGGAAAGTGTCCCTCCACATGTGTGCCAAATAGAGACATTTTAACTATTGAGGTAGAGTGTGCCATGCCGCCCTCTCCTTACCATAACTTTTGACAAAGGCTATATACATGCTTTTAACACACATAGACGAACTGACTTACCATTCACTTTTTTATGCGCATTTAGAGACGCCTATATGCATTATATATGATATCTGGTGAAAGGTTTTATGCGGCTTTTCCTTGTCTTTTTCTTGCCTTATTTTCTTTTATTATGGTAAGGTATCTTTTAATCTATACTCTTGTGATGCATTCATGTAATACGTAAACTTCTTTGCTTATTGACCATTGTTTATTGTACGCACTTGGGAGGGGGGGTTGACTCGGTGTTTGTGTCCATTTCGGTGCATGGTCCATGGATGGATCCATTGGACCGATTCTGGACATTTCCCTTTTCTCTCCCCCCTCTCCTTGTCTCAAGTGTGTACCAGCCTGCATCCAATTGAGTATAATTATGAATGTACAACCCCCTCCTCCCCTTTTGTGACTCCTCCTTGGTGAATGAGAGATGTGCATATATAGGCTGCAGTTTGTAACGGAAACACAGCTATGATTTAGCGCCAGTGATTTGGCGTGAAACACAATAACTTACCCTCCCCACTCCTGCTGTTCCTATTTTTGATGTTTTTATGTACTCCATGTACTGTTTGGACTTTTCCGCAATAAAGGTGATTGCATGATGTGCGGCCATCCAGCATCTTGATTCATGTCTTGTCTGTTGCCTACCTTGCTGCATGTGTCCAGTTAGAGGCCGGGCCTCCCTCACCTGTGTGCTTTAGTAGCCCTCCTCAGCTGAGCTCAACCCCAGGCCCTAATTAGGAACATTATATATCACCTGGCAGTGCAAGTCTGCAATGCCGATCAATGCTGTGTGTGTTTGACTTTGTGTGTGGTTGTTCCTGTTGTATGCTCTGTGTCTATTTCCGGTTACCGATCTTTGGCTTGTTCTCTGTTTATCCCTGACTGTCTGATAACCCAATCTTCAGCTTATTCTCTGTTTCTTTTGTCTGCTAGTAGTCCTGACCCTTTGCTAGCCCGCTGACTATCCTTTGCTGTTCCTGCGCTGCTGCTTCCTCTCTTCCACCTGTAGCCAGCCGAGCATGAGCTAGGGGACCCCGGGGGCCGCAACCTGGATCCAGTTGCAGCCAAATCCATCCTCACCACCAGAGGCTCTGGTGAATACCTACTGGCTCTTAGACTCTGCGCCCTGGAGAAACCGATGCACTAGCTCCCTGTGTTCCAGTGTCTGTGCTCCAGGGGCCCCTCTTCCCATACCAGCTGGAACTCATCAGCAGCAGTCAGCTATAGGTCCATAACCATAGCGGTGTGCTTCGCAACCCTTGGTACGATTCGCACCACAGCAGTGCGCACCTGTCACCTGACCCCAGGTGTCGTGACAGTTATCCAGTATTCATAGTGTTGGCACACACACAAGTACATGAGGCTAGGGATTAGCAAATCTGCCTGGGTTTGGTTTGTGAGCATTTTAGAAGTTCTGGCCTTGCCAAGATAGACAGTGCAGGAGGGGAAGGATCTGTCCATAGAGTGTCAAAGAGCCTTTTTACACAATGCAGAGGATTAACCCCTTAAGTTCCACAGTGAGTATAACAAGTATGCTGTTCTGCATATTCAGACTGATTTTACTGTTGTTGAGAGAGTGCATAAAACAAATTACACTTTCCTAAAACCTTATATTTCAAGGAACAACCTTAAACCTTGCTACCTTTTGAGTCATTGATGCAGAACAAGCATGTGAATATCATGTGTACTGAGGCTTCATTGGCTTGATCTAGATCACATACTAGGTATTGAAACACCTTTGGTGTCTGTATGTAGCATATTATTGTTTTTGAAACTATTCTTTAATGAAATCAGATATATACCCTTTGACTTTCATATTCCTTATTATTTTATTGTATATTCATTTTTATATTTATGACCTTTTACTTTATATTTATGACCTCTGTATTTGTAATTGTTTTATAATCCTGATCAAGGGGGAGTGTGCTTGGTTCATGAAACAGGACTTTTTTCTGCTATTAAAAACCTTGAATTCTTTGGCGTTTATTTGGTGCCATGGTTGGATTGTATATAGTAGGATCAAAATGACAGCTCCAGAATCTACACCTTTAAAAAACAGGGCAGTGGAAGTCCTGCTTTTAAAGCCCACTGATCGTGGTTGCAATGCATTGCAGGCTGTAATAAAAATAAATAAATAATAAATGCACATTTTCTTTTTTTTTTTTTTGCAAAAGGAGGAATTCTCCTTTAACAACCTTCATTTTCACTTTTACTTCCCCTCTTCATGCTATGGTCACGCTGTTATGTCACGATTTAGCAGACCTGGTCAGATAAACCCTCCTCACTCCTGGAGACTTGCCTCCTTTCTTCCTCAGAGCTACAAATCTGTGTGGGGACACTTACGATGGGGGCTATTGCCAGTACTTATCTGTAACAAACCCAACTGGGACAGGGGCTTTTGGAGGGGACTAGGGGCTAGCCTTCTACCCACTGATTATGGCTCAAGGAGAGAGCAGATTACTCTCTAACGATGGATAACAACGTGATGAACGATGAGAGCAAGGTTTGGATTAAGTCTCTGAATAAGAACAATAAAGCTCCCCTTCTGGAGTGGATAGAAATGTGTAATATTAATCTTGTACAGGTAAATGGTCAAAGGAAATATGGTGGCCCTTCTGCAGTCCCCTCCAAAAGCCCCTGTCCCTGTTGGGTCTTTCACATTGTTTATGCCAGCATAAAGTATAAGCAATTGTCAGGCTGAGAAAAGCCATTGCTGTTAGAGACGGATGAGCAACACTGGGCACAGACAGATTCATCCAGGCTCAGACATCCATCCCTAACCACATGCAACTGCTGGTTGTGCAGATACCTGCAAATGGTTTATCAAGTACAACTAAAGTTAATTTTAGGGCACACAAATACATTTTTAAAGGTAAATTTTAAAATATGAGGTTACGCCGATAAATAGATACCCAACATTTAGCTCAGGGGTCTCCAAACTTTCTAATCACAGGGCCAGTTTACAGTCCTTCAGGCTTTAGGGGGGCCAGGAATAGAAAATGCCCCAGCATCAGTGCCCCATCATTGGTTTTAATGGGAGAAATAGTGCCCCATTCTCATTGTTGGTATCAGTGAGGAGAATACTGACCCATTGTTGGTATCAATGGAAATAATAGTATGGTATAGATTATGGTGGTTATGGCGCTGCTGAAAAATATGTGATGCAATAACCATATGTATTTATCAGATTCTTTAAGTTTTTTCCAACATATATTTTCCAGTATGCTGGGAAAGTAATCCTATAAACTCTGTGCCAAATTATAAAAATTCTAAAGATATAAAAATATAAAAAGCATGAGTCTTCTTGGGTGCCTCGTGTTCAATCTGTGACAAAGATTATATGTGTAATCGCTAAACATCAAAAATTAATTTTCTTGCTGCATAAACCTATATATCATCATATCAGAGGTGCAATCTCCATAAAGTTCTAAATGTGCCTAAAACAATTCAAATACTCAAATTATATATGGTGACCACTCCAGTAGACGTGCTATGACGAAACGCGTCGAGTGAGACCGTGCGCCTTACGCCACTTCCGGTCCCAACTTTCCACGGCTTTTTGAGTTGTGAACAGCGGCACACTGAGCTTATGGGCTGGACATCCTTTTATGCTTACTAGACGACAGCTAAATGTGAGTGCAATACCTATACTTAGGAATAAAGTTTGTGTTTTTAACGATATTGCGCAAGATTCTGCCTGTGTTTACTTTTTATATACCGTAACTGTGGGGAGAAAGAGGCGACTCAGGAATCACATAGGCGTGACACCCCTTACGGGGAGCACCCTCTGGTGAGTGCATTGGGAAACTGGGATGAGAACGGATTGAATCACCATCACATGAATTTGCAGTGGCATGTTTTGCACAGCTATTTTGGATCAACTTTAAACTGATCAAGAACTTTCTTTTTTTTTCATCACTCAAGTTTATGTAGTGTTATTTACTGGAGCACTAGTCACTTTATGGACATGCACTTTTGGATTGTTAATGTATATATAATTTGAGTATTTGAATTGTTTTAGGCACATTTAGCACTTTATGGAAATTGCACCTCTGATATGATGATATATAGGTTTATGCAGCAAGAAAATACATTTTTGATGTTTAGCGATTACACATATAATCTTTGTCACAGATTGAACACGAGGCACCCAAGAAGACTCATGCTTTTTATATTTTTATATCTTTAGAATTTTTATAACTTGGCACAGAGTTTATAAGATTACTTTCCCAGCATACTGGAAAATATATGTTGGAAAAAACTTAAAGAATCTGATAAATACATATGGTTATTGCATCACATATTTTTCAGCTAGTCGAGCAGCGCCATAACCACCATAATCTATACCAAATTATTCAAACTACACCTTCAAGAAGTTTGGGGTGGAGGCTGCAGCTCTAACTGTAAACATCCATATCCGTTTGCACGGAACATTACTTCTATTTCTTAATGGGAAGAATAGCACCCTATTGATGGTGTCAGTAAGGGGAATGGTGCCCCATCATTGGTGTCAGTTGGTGGAATAGTGCTAGGGGCGAGATTAAAGAAAGCAAAGGGTGCCTGGCCCGCAGTTTGGAGACTACAGATTTAAAGCTTTATGTAGACATGGCCCCAACCCCTAGAGGCCTAATGGTGACCTCCAGTGTCAGGGAGAGCTGACATCCATCTTCACAGTGTGGGTTACTAGGCATAGTGGGTGTAGTGCAGATAGAGTATGTTGAGCACCAGACACTTTGAGATTGCAAAAAGAGATTTATTGTCTCTTAACAGAACTGGGGAGAGAGGGTTAGGGCCTGGACACCCTTAGGCAAATGCAAAATACTTGACAAAAATATCAACAGAAAGACAACTATACAGTTCAAGGGCCTTTAAGCTGGCTTGCAGCAAACTGTATCTG
Organism: Glandirana rugosa; assembly: GCA_018402905.1. Lineage (NCBI taxonomy): Eukaryota > Metazoa > Chordata > Amphibia > Anura > Ranidae > Glandirana > Glandirana rugosa. Next base: position 62,106 of record BLSH010011985.1, read on the forward strand.
TAGACCGCTGTCTCCTATGGCAACTGAACTTCAATGCAGATCCACACACTTAACTCAGTGTCCCCAGTTGCATATCTTCTCTTACATCTCACAGTCTCCCACTGTGGATCATTTCACTGATCTCCCAGTCTCTCACTAGATTCTTCCAATCCCAGCCGCCGCCGGATCCCTTGAGCTCCTCTACAACTAACCAACTGTGGCTTCCAAGCTGGGTCCCGCTGGGTCCCTGACTTGGCTATTCAGCTAACCTGCTGAATCCTCTGCAAGCGTCACCCTCACTGTTCCGCTGGGTTCCTAGGTTGACTCTGCTGAAGCTTTCCTAACTTCTTCACCGTTCCCAGTTAGTGAAATAGGCTGCTCTGGTACTTCTTCAGTCTCCACTGAACCTGGCCTCTGATAACAGGAGAGATTGTCCCTTGATGGTGACTGTGTCCCCTTTACCTCTGACTCTCACTGTTCTCACTTGCTTCTGGCGACAGGAGTGGTCGTCCCAGATGGCAACTGCTTTCCTTTACCGGTGGCAACAACTTGGTTCTCCATCCGGCAGAACCCTTGCAACTTGGTTGGGCTCCAAGCCTGAAGCGCCAACCCCACGCTGCTTGCTTCCAATCTGGATAGCCCTCAGGCTTCTTACCTAGCAGCCGGGAGCTTTTCAACACACGTCCACCCAGACAGCCATCCAGGTGGCACAGAACCCCCGGTCACCTGACCCTTCCTGAATAAATAGACTCTCCCAGCAGACCAAGGGGCAAGAGACCCCTGCCAATTGGCTGAGACAATCTATCCACCCCTAGTCTGGATTCACTATGCCCTTGTCAAGCTAATGAATGCCACCCAGTGGCAGAAGAGAGAATGCATCAAACCCAGATTTAGGAAAAGGTCAGTGGATTTCCCTAACAATTAGCCAGGCTAGTTACTACCTAGCAGACTAAATTTGTTAGCACCCCTGCCTAACACCAGGGTGCTACATTTAAAATTGTGTGTGCCTTTAAAACTATGAACTTTGGTACCCTATTTTTTCCATAGCTGGCTCTTTAAAAACCCCTAAAGGTCATAAGTTAACCATGAACAATGGCCCTAGAAATGGTGCTATCACTCTGGCACATGCAGCAATATGTAACATATGTAGCACAAGCAATGTTTTCATACATAGGTGCCCCTGACAGAAGTGTCTATGATCATATGTGTATGTATGTGAGGGTGGGCTCAAATTTTTTTTTGGAGGTTAAAGTGCTTGGGTGCAACTTTAATTTTTTACACTTTCTCTATCAGGGAGGGAACCAAAAGTCTCCTGTGTGATAGTATTTGGTTGTAGCGGCTTTTCTTTAATGAGACATTAGGGGTCTGTAAGTTCTCTCACCTGTCCTCCATTGAAGATAATGGACCACAGATTGTGTTCCATTAGCTTCTTTCCTGGCTACAGTGGCCAGGGAAAGTGATACCTGTAACCAGAAGTGAAGTTATACATGTCGCCCCTGGTTCTTTGCAGCTAGGGGAAATCATCGAATGGACTCCCTTCCCTTCACCCGGCAATAACTGCCATGCAGTTCCCAGGCACATAGTTGGAAGAGCAGAGCCTGGGAAGCATGACGGGGGTCAGTGAAAGTTATTATCAGAAAGTTGACAGTCATGAGTGTGTGTAAATCCCCCTTTTGCCACTGACATATGAAATATGTCAGGGGGAGTAAAAGCAGTATCCTGTTGGTTCAGATAAATCATTGAATCCATGTTCTAATCTATATTTTTAAAACCATAAGATTTTTTTTAACAAAACTGATTTGTGGAATGATATTTTTGACATATCCTGACACCCTCCATTCTGAGAAAAGCCCCCATCATCCCAAGTTCCTGTATCTACCTGACCGGTCTGGTTCCAAGATCTGTATAAGGTTTTTCATCATCCATATTTACAGGTAACCTTCTCCATATCAACATGAAACATTATTTTATAAGTTTGAAAGCTTACCATAGACACTGACAATGAATGACGCCTCATGTACTGTATTGTTATCAAGAATAATCTTGGCAATGTAGGTACCGCTGTAGTTAAATGTCAAATTTGTAATACGTAATCCATTTCCATCTCTTAAAATTTCCAGGTGGTTTTGAAATTGGGAATGACCAGTCTTTAATTTATTGTCCTTGAACTTTGCTACTATTTTTAAAGTTTTAGATCCATTATTAAATTTCCAGGTCACCTCTTTACCACGATCTAGAAAATTCTGCCGGAATACCAGTTCAATAGTCCCACCATTAACGCCAGTCACTCTGTGAGGATAATCTCCACCTATAGGAACACAGAAGAAGTTGACTTCAGTCCAACATGCTGAGGTTAATAATTCTTTATGGCATTTTTTCTATGTTATTTTTAGACACACATTTAACTTTATGTAGCAGGGTGAGCCCGTGCTACTCTGCAAAATGGTCGTTTACATAATATTTTGGGGGAAGCCAGCACACTGATGACACAGGTGTGTGCTGGCTTCAAATGAGAACCCATGACAGAGCTCAGATCCCCACTCTCCTAATGAGGTCAGTGTGTGAAGGGAGCCGTGTGAGGTGCTGGTGTGCACCATGGTGTCCAGATCGGGACAGAGCAAGGCCTGAGCCTGAGAGAGAGTCCACAAGGGACAGAAGAGCAGCTAGGAAGCTGTAGAGAAAGCCCATGAGGACAGAGCAGCTAGGAAGCTGTAGAGAAAGTCCCTGAAGGAAAGGAACAGCTTGGAAGCTGCAAGAAAGATGCAGAGCTGAGGTGCAGCCTCTTTGCATAAATATCGGGATGTGTTTGATGGTCAAGAGAACAAAAAAGGTACTGATGTTCAGTAGGGAACTTGAAGAGGTACTTGGAGCAGTAAGGCTGCCACAAGAGAGCCAGGAGGCTAAATGTTATGATTTTCAGTGATGGTGAGAACCCCCCTGTGTGGGAAGACATACCTGTGTGAAATTTTGATGTTGGTTTAAAAAAAAAAAGTGGGCAGGAAAGCCCTGAAAACTATATCTGGTGTGGAGTAAACTCATTGTTTTAGCGTTACCATTGAGCTAAGAAACTCGACTTGTCACACATTTCACTCACAAAGAGAGATGGGGATGTGTGCACACTATTGGCTGTCAGGTGAAAGTGACTGGGCAGCTGTAAAGCCACCAGATGACTTCTATGAACCCTTGGTAGATATGTTTCCCAGGCTCCCCTGTAGCACCCAGGACCAGCATGGTGAATGCTGGTTAAAGGGAGGAAACCAGCAAACATCTGTTCTCTGACCTAATAGGCCCTGATGTTTCATTAGAGGGTACCTGTGAAACCAAAACAGGATCACATAGGAGCTTTTTGGTTCCCTATGTGATAAAAAAAAGTTTAGTGAAATAAAGTGTAAAGTGTAAACAATTAAAGTTACACACAAGCATTTCCCACAACTCCCACAAAAAAATGTAGACCCCCCAAACACACACACATGCAAATTTAAACACACATTTCAGGGAAGCCTATATACAGAAACATTCAATGTGCTCCACATTTAAGGTATTGCTGTGCACAGCACAGTAAGAGGAATAATTCTAGGCCCGTTATTCATATTAAACTCTAAACTGATGACCTAGAAGGGACTAGTAAAGCATTGCCTATGGATAATGTAGGTTTGTCACAGGTGCACGCAATTTTAAGACTTGACCCCTACACGTAACCACTTCAGATCCACGCTATTGCCGAAGTATGGCTCCAGCGCGGATCTGAAATGCCCGGAGGACGTCCATGGACGTCCTCCACTGCGCACGCTCCAGGCGCGCCCCCTGGCGGCCGCCGATCTCTTTTAGGAGCCTCAGAACGGGGAACCGCCGTTGTAAACACGGCGGTTCCCCGTTCTGTGACAGGGGACATAGCAGATCTACTGATCCCTGTCACTGGGATTAGTTAGATTTGTTATGTCCCGGCCAGCCCTGCCCCCCCACAGTAAGAACACGCCCAGGGAACATTTGTTAACCCCTTCACTGCCCCCTGCAGGTTAACCCCTTCACTGCCAATGACATTTATACAGTAATCAGTGGAAATTTTAATTTCTGATCGCTGAATAAATGTCATTGGTCCCAAAAATGTGTAAAAAATGTCCGACATGTCCGCCCCAATATCGCAGTCCCGATAAAAATCGCAGATCGCCGCCATTACTAGTAAAAATAAAAATAAATAATAAAAACGCCATAAATCAATTCCCAGTTTGTAGACGCGATAACTTTTGCGCAAACCAATCAATATACGCTGATTGCGATATTTTTTTTTTTACCAAAAATATGTAGAAGAATATATATCGGCCAAAACCGATAAATATTTTTTTTAATGGATTTGTACTTTAGCAAAAAGTAAAAAATATTGTTCTTTTTTGCAAAATTGTCGCTCATTTTTTGTTTATAGCGGCGATCAGAAATGACGCAGAGGGGATCAAATACCACCAAAAGAAAGCTCTATTTGTGGGAAAAAAAGGACGCAAATTTTATTTGGGTACAACGTCGCACGACCGCGCAATTGTCATTCACAATGCGACAGCGCTGAAAGCCAAAAATTGGTCTAAAGTGGTTCTAAATGCAACCATACATGGTTTGAAATTTGGTTGGTTCAGCAGGGGCCAGCCACCAAATTTCAATCCATATAAGGGCAGGCTGGTTGAACAGAAATATATCTACCAATCACCTTGTTTACAACCACCCTGTCAGGTTTTTCCCAATCGATCAGTGCCGTCAACTATAGACGGCAGCAATGATCAGTGTATTTGAAGGCAGGGAAGACTCCCCATTGTCAGAATATAAAGGCTTAACGGGAAGGATTTGATGTGGACGGGGGAAAAGGGTCATTTTTTTCCCATTCAACGGGCTGCCTAAAGGTTTTCTATCTTAATACAATCTATGCATTAACCACTTAAGGACCAAGCCTATTTCTGACACTTGTTGTTTACAAGTTAACCGGTTCCCAACCGTGTACCGTATATTTACTGCTGCGCTGTGGCAGCTTAACACAAATCGCCGTATATAAAAACGGCAGCTTGCGCAGCTAGAGGGCGGGAGCGCGCCGCCAGTAGCACGCTCTTGTGCCCGCCGCACTCTGCAGGAGTGTGTGCGCGGCTCGGGCGGACCCGATGTCCGCCGGTGAGCCGCAATGACCTGCCAGAGAGAAAGAAAGGGGAACCGCTGATGTAAACACGGAGGTTAACCACGCTATCAGTGGGCATTTTAAAGATCTACTGATTCCTGTCACTGGGATCAGTTAGATCTCTTATGCCCATGGTAGCCCAGCCCCCTCACAGTTAGAACACGCCTAGGGAACACAGTTAACCCCTAGATCGCCCCCTGCAGGTTAACCCCTTCACTGCCAATGACATTTATACAGTAATCAGTGGATAGTTCATTTTCTGATCTCTGTATAAATGTCATTGGTCCCAAAAAAGTGTCAAAAATGTACGACATGTCTGCCCCAATATTAAAGTCCCGATAAAAATCGCAGATCGCCGCCATTACCAGTAATAAAAAAAAAAAAAAAAAAAATGGTAAAAACGCCAGAAATTAATTCCCATGGTTGTAAATGCGGCAACTTTTGCACAAACCACCGATTGCGATTTTTTTTTTACTAAAAATATAAGAATATAAATCAGCCAAAACCGATGAATACATTTGTTTTTTAGATATTTTTTTTTTTTTGTATTTTAGCATAAAGTAAGAAATATTGTTTTTTTTTGCAAAATGTATGCTTTTTTTGTTTATAGCGGTGATCAGAAATGACGCTGGGGTGATCAATTACCGCCAAAAGAAAGGAGAACACTGGCGAGGGACTCCATAGGAGGGAGGTAAGGAACCACTCTGCAATTCCACTGCACAAAGAAGGTAACAAACTTATTTTATTTACATTTTTTTAAAAATCCTTTACAATCACAAGTTTTGCAGGTTTGCTTCTCAACTGTTACATTGGATTTATCAATGACTCAATGCAGTTTTGCACTTTTCCATGCTTAATAAAAACCTATGAAACTAAAAACAACTAACAATATTGCTGGGTTGGTTAAAAAAAGGGCCAGTTCATTGTCATTAGGCTTCTTTTGGAGATGCAGACTGTGGAAAATGGGAGCAAACAATGTCCCAGGCTTGGTGTTTTTAACCACCTCAGGACCGCCCACCGTCAAATGACGGCGGAGCGGTCCTGCTCTTCCAGCGGGTGGACGTCATATGACGTCCTCCCTTTAAGCCGGGATTGCGCGCGATCGGGCGCGCGCATCCCGGCTCTGTCGGTGTCGGCGTGTCCCCAGGACACGCCGCTTCACCGACAGGGGTGAACAGCCATTGGTTATGGCTGTTCACCACGTGATCGGCTGTGACGAAGTCACAGCTGATCACAAACGGCACGTCTGCCGTTCGCACGGCGCATGCGCGCAATCGGGAGCGCGCTGCGCGTGCGTGTCGGTGGCGGCGTGTTCCCGAGGAACACTGCCTGTCACCGACACAGGTACCAGCCGCCGGCCGGCGGCTGATACCTTGTGATCGGCTGTGATTTACTTCACAGCCGATCACATGTAATGTAAACAGAGCGGTAACTCACTGTTACCAGCTCTTCTCTCCTC
>BLSH010011985.1:71752-83293 GCA_018402905.1 Glandirana rugosa
TACGCAAGGTAGAGAGTGCGTCCAATCAATTTTCAACGGGCTACTAGACAGGCCTCCTGATTCACCGATAGAGATGGAACGCATACACAGGGCCCTGCGCCCCCGGGGCAGAGATACTGACCCACCACGTGACATCATTTGCTGCTTGGTAAACTTCCCCCTCAAGGAAGATATCCTCAAGAGGGCCAGAGAACAGAGACAAGTTCTACACGAAGGAACTGAAATTAAGCTATTCCAGGACCTGTCTCCCATAACTCTTCAACACCGGAGAGACCTGCGCCCTCTATTGGATCTTCTGAGAGCCAGAAACATAACATACCGTTGGAAATTTCCCTTCTGCCTGTCCGCCTCCTCCATGGGTCGCACCGCCTTGCTCCGAGTACCCGAGGATCTACGACAGTTCTGCAACACTCTGGATCTACCAATACCTTCCTTGCCGGATTGGTACAGCGATCACCACACCGTTGCTCCACGACCTATAGAACAAGGGGAGGACCAGATGGACTGGAGTGCTCAGAGGCACCGACAAAGAAGATCCCCAGATACCCCTCCACCCCATGCTCGCCGCCAGATCCAGATAAGCAGTCCTTCGGCCCCTCCGGCGCAGAGGAGACTGCGACAAGATGCCTGAGACGGCCACCTCCTACACACCAGCCAGCTCCTGACATCCGCCACGCGCAAATGGTCCGGAGTTCAAACACGTTCACGTCGTTCTCCTTTATCTCTGTTCCTATTGTTCAACTTATGACACGCTTCACAGTAACTGTTGTCTACTCATGAATACCCTCAGAGCACTCCCACGCACAAAAAGGTAAAGCTGCATGGACATAGACACCTTCCACACACCACCTATGGACATGGAGGGCAGGTAGGCCTGACAGCCTATGGTTGCGCTAACGCAACCCACTACACCTTCGCACCTACAGCACCAGAGGAGCTCCCTGAGAAAGACAAAGCTTCACCCCAGTAAGACTTCCAAACCCGTCCTACCCGGCTGAGTAGGACCCTGGGGTTTTACACCTCTGAGTGGTTTTGTTTTGTTTTTTTTGTTTTTTTCTTCCTCTTCCTCTCTGAACAGTTCTCTGTAACCACGCACAAATGATATGTACAGGTACACGAACCCCTATTATCTGATCCCGAAGGGGGGGAGGGGGTGAAGCCGAGCTCCGTGCCACTTACCTACTACCCCTTACACAAGCACACAAACCTATGATTATGACACAAAGAAAATGGGGGAGAAAACACACCTCCTCTAACCAAAATATCATCCGGGAGCTAATCTGAGATTCCCACTCCTGTACCCCCTAAACTACGGCGCTCGGCTCTGCCTCTGTCCTTCCCCCTACCTTAAGTGTTGAAGTTACCACTTCACCCAGCTAATAACATAACTTACTTTCCGCACTCTTCCCCTTAGCACTATGTCCTACCCTTCTAACTAAATGACTCTCGTTTGCCTCATTTGCCATTTAGTACAAGTCTAGTAGTATTTAAGAGGTTACTGAACCCCCTAAACGCCTCCTAGTTATAGGCACACGCAGCTGACATGCGTTTTGTCTGGCCACGTGATCAAAAGGAGACAAGCTTCCTCCACCTGCTCCCCTCATAGCTCCTAAAAAGCTTACCACTAAGGTTATACCTAAGAGATCTTGAATGCTACCAACTCACACCTAAGGTGACCTTGGGCCAATGACATACCCATTCTCAGCTCCGAAAGTGCTTTGCCATCCTGGACCCACACACCCGATCAAAAGTGCGCCAAAAAAAAAAAGCCAAGCTACCTACCCGGAAACTCCTTATACCCTGTGTCCATGCAAGCCTCTAGACTTCTTACACGTACCTGATCACTCCTCACAACTTGGTATTTGACTCTATATTCTCTAAGTGAAGCATATGTTATAATGTTACTACGTTTAGATGTTAATTGTTGTTGTGTTTAAATGCTATCCTGGACCAAACTTTGTCTACTCTACCGCTGCCTGGCGCAAACCCGCCCTCTAACCTTAAGGTAACCCCTTTTTTTTTTTTTTATCCCCCTATCCTCCCAGACTTTCTCAATCTACACCGCCTCCAACCGGCTCCCAGCCCCTACTCTAACTCTCCAATCCTCTACCCCTCCCGAACTTCAGGGACCATACCTCTCACCTCCTCTGACATGTGCCTCCCAACCCTCTGTAGCGGGACTAGAACATACCCCCTTCTAGTGCCTTCACGCCCCACACACAGCAGGTCCCTCCAGATCATTGCTGACCGAAACCGAACCCCTCGAAACTCCCTGATCAAGTAGCTGGTCTACCTTGATCATCGGTACGTCCCCCCCTCCCCAAGTTGCTCGTTGGTGCTGTTAAGCACCATAGTCCTGCATCGACTTAGTAAGCTTACCACCTCCTTATTGTCCGCCTTATCGCGACTCCAACCGTCGACCCCCTCCACTGCCCCCCTGTCCCCTTCCTAGGCTTACCCTCGTCATTTGAGATCCCCCCTCCTTTAAAACGACAATATGCCGGCCCTAACCATACCCCTTCCCCTCAAACTAAACCTAAAACTCCTCTCTCTGAACGCTAAGGGTCTCAATATCCCTGAAAAACGGTCGCAAATATTGGCCTCCATGAGAGCCCACAAAGCAGATATCGTATACTTGCAGGAAACCCACTTCAGAACAGACTCCATTCCTAAACTCCAGAGTCCATACTATCCAACAGCCTTCCATGCCCCGAATCCTACGGCAAAGTCAAAAGGAGTGTCCATCTTACTCGCGAAACACTGCCACTTAGACATAACAGATACTTTGATAGACCCAGATGGTATCTTTTTGTGAAAGGCCTCCTCGATCGCAAAACAATCACATTAGCCAACATCTACGCCCCAAACGTACAGCAAGTTCCCTTCTTCCGCAAAGTCGCAACTCTTCTCTCCTCATTCCAGTCAGGGATGCTAATCTTGGGAGGGGACTTCAACATCCCCCTTAATCCCATTCTAGATTCCTCCACGGGTGCCTCCTCTATTCCATACCGAGCCCTACGCCAAGTCCACTCTCAGCTCCATGACCTGCTTCTCCACGACACCTGGCGCACCCTGCATCCGAGAGATAAGGATTACTCCTTTTTCTCAGCACCGCACAACAGATATTCCAGAATCGACTATTTCTTTCTATCCCAACCGGACCTACACCTCCTATGCAAGGCCACGATTGAACCTATGTACCTCACAGACCACCACCCCATATCCATTCAGCTATCCATCTCAACTCACACACAACGGTCGCCCATCTGGAGGCTAGATGCCTCACTACTGACAGATCAGCCAAATTTAACACACATCCACTCGAGCATAGACTCCTTCTTCCAGACAAACAACTCCCCCCAGTTACAAAGTCTAACAGACCAAATCAGGCACCTGGAGTCCACTCACAAAAGAACGTTAGCCGCGAAGACCCTACAAGAGCTCACCCGTCTTAGATCCCTCCTACTGGAAGAGATCAACATTAAAATTAAACGTAAATTCATCTTGACCCACAAAGTATTCTATGAACACGGTAATAAGAGCGGATCTTTGCTCGCAAGGGCCTTGCAAGCAAAGAAATCCAGCCAAACGGTCCGTCAAATCCTGAAACCAGGTGGTTCGCTCGTAACCACCAACTCAGACATAGCCTTATGCTTTGAACAATTCTACCACAACCTATACAATCTCCCCCCTTTAGAACCGCCTAAACGAAGGATGACAGACAGAACGGCGCTAATCAGGGAATTTCTCAGTCAATATGCGCCCAAAACTCTACCACAGGAGACTTCCCAGTCTCTCGACGGCCCCATCACCAAAGAAGAGCTGACGCAAGCAATTCGGCAAATGAAGCCAGGGAAAAGTCCAGGCCCAGATGGCTTCACGGCCGTATACTACAAAACATTCCTTGACAAGCTCACAAGCCCCCTCTTAGCTACACTCAACTCGTTTGCCTCCTCGCCTACTCCACATTATCGCCTGCTGGAAGCGCACATCACAGTGTTGCCCAAAGATGGGAAAGACCCCTCTCTAGTGTCCAACTACCGCCCCATATCCCTTCTCAATGTCGACACGAAAATCTTCGCCAAAATATTATCCAACCATCTTCTCCCCCTCCTCCCATCTCTAATCTCAACGGACCAGGTGGGTTTTGTCCCTGGACGAGAAGCCAGAGACAACACCATCAAGGCCATTAACCTACACTCCCACCTGACAGCCTCCAACCAAAAGGGCTTCTTCCTCTCACTCGACGCCAAGAAGGCATTTGACAGAGTGGCCTGGGACTACATGCTTGAGACCCTCCGGATTATAGGAATCCAAAATCGCATGTTAGCCATGATCCCATTCCTGTACTCCAATCCCTTCGCCCGGGTAAGAGTCAACGGCCACCTGTCGGATGCCTTCCCCGTCAGAAATGGGACGCGGCAAGGCTGCCCCCTGTCCCCACTCCTCTACGTCATCACATTAGAACCCCTCCTTAACCGCCTCCGTGATAATCAGAACATTAAGGGCCTCTCTGTGTCCGGCCATGAATACAAGATCGCTGCTTTCGCCAATGACATTTTGCTATTCTTGACGGATCCTCACACCACCCTACCAAATCTGCTCCATGACTTTTTGGACTTTCATGTCATCTCAAACCTCAAAATCAATTTCACCAAATCTCATGCCCTGAATGTGTCCCTGCCAGCAGACGCGGTAGCCCACTGCCAGAGCAATTTCCCCTTTGCATGGCAAGCGAAATCCCTCCCGTATTTAGGGATCCACTTACCTAATGACCTGTCAGAGCTATATGCGTCCAACTTTGCCCCACTCCTGTCCTCCATAAAATGCGACCTTAAAAGATGGGAGAATCTATCTCTCTCATGGTTTGGAAAGGCGGCTGTCCTCAAAATGAACATCCTCCCAAGAATGCTTTATGTCATGCAAGCCATTCCCATGCACTTACCTCCTGCCTTCTTCTCGATGTTCAAAACCATAAGTGCCAACTTTCTATGGCACAATAAACCCCCGCGCATTAAATACGAGCAACTGACCCTCCCTAAGTCCAGAGGGGGCATTGGACTACCAGACCTAAGAAACTATTACAGAGCCAGCCTCCTGACCAGAATAGTGGACTGGAATATCCACTCATCTTCCAAACAATGGGTAGACCTAGAAAACTCCCTCTCGAAAACCACATTGGCCACAGCACCCTGGACACCCCTCTGTTATATTCCCTCTGCTGCCAAAGACCATCCGCTCATTGGTCCCACATTAAGCTGTTTTCAAAGCGTGAGCAACAAATGTCAATTAGCTTCCATACCAGGTCCCCTGACCCCACTCCGATCTAACCCCGAATTCCCCCCAGGGCTCTCCACCCAATTCCTAGCAAAGACATGGCCGCATAAGCACATCCTAGCACATCATTTTTTCCATGGGGACTCCCTACGCACCCGCGAAGACCTGGCCGCACAAATGACAGATCTTAAATTCCTTCTGTGGAAGTACCTGCAAATACAACACTTCCTTTTAGACCCACGACATAGATCCTCTTGGACTAAACCACTCACCCCCTTGGAAATGTTGTGCTCGGGACCCACTCCACAAAGGCATCTAATATCCTCCATCTACGCGCTACTCTTTAATCACCGCCCCCTGAAATATAAAACATGCCTCACATGGGAAAAAGAACTATCGCTAGACCTTTCGGATGCCGAATGGGAACAGATATTCACCAATGTCCTTAAAGGATCCATAAATGTATCCACCCAGGAAAACGGTTACAAGGTCCTAAGCCGGTGGTACAGAGTCCCTACTCTCATTCACAAATTTGCACCAACGGTGTCCAATCTGTGCTGGAGATGCGACTCAGACCCTGGCTCGCTTCTCCACATATGGTGGTCTTGCCCCAAGATCCACAGGTTCTGGCAGGAGGTCCATAGAATAACCCTAAAGGTGTCCACCTTAAGCCTAGACTTCACGCCTGCCCAATGTCTACTACACCATAACACTCTCCCTACAAAGCGTTACTATAGATCCTTGGCGATGCATATGCTCAATGCCGCCAAGTTATGCATCCCAGTCCTTTGGGGAAAACCTAGAGCCCCTTCAACCAAAGAATGGTTCCTCCGAATAGACAAAATTGCCGAAATGGAAGAACTCGTCGCCATCTCACATGACTCCATCTCTAAATACCACAAAACTTGGGCCTGCTGGTCACATTTTAAGACCACAGTGGAATACACACAAGCAATTAATCCCCGTGACAATTAACCACTTTATACCTTCCTGATAGTGACCCCCACACAAGGATCTACAGCCAGCAAAGGCCCTGGAAGCCCGGGGGGTGGGTCCCAGGGAGTGATGGAGGCCCGCGCCCCTCCTGGGACGACCCACTCAGGCCCCTGGCCCTACATTAGCCCACATTATTGTGAACTCCTGAATGACATTTCGCCACTAGACCCCGGACCCCCCCTTTCCCCCCTCCTCTCACCTACTTGGGCCACCCCCACCTTCTACGCTCACGCACACCACCCCACGCACAACCCCTCACCCAACACCGAGATCCCCCTAGAGGCTAGCAGCTGGCCTGTTAACCCAAACTATACCCCCCCGCTCCATCAAGACCCCTCCAAATACTACCGGTTATCTCAGACACCCTTCCATGACTGCTACCCACATACTCCCGCAGGACAGCAAGGAGGACCCACCGGACCCTCGACTATATCCTTAGCCCCAACTACTCCGCCGAGCGCTACTCAGCTCAGCAGGCCGACCATCTCGAACCTCAGACACCCTCGTCCTGACGGTTGACGGGGGGGCTGACACCGTTGGATGAGACGGCATATACCACTCCTCGTCCCCCGGTGCTGGCCTCTCCCCGACGGCACTCTGCGCAGAGTGTTCCCCATACGCACAGATGCTTTAATGTCACAACACAGAACCACAACATACGCATTAATTGCCAACTCAGATGCAAAGGTTTGATCTTTCAGCTAGCCGAACGTTTTCTGTTTTGATCTTATGTATACTGGACATTGCCACTGTTTCTTACTTCATGTCTATTTCACTGTTGCAATTGTAACCCTTCTTTTTCCTTCCTGGAAACTCAATAAACTTCTTTTGAAATGAAAAAAAAAAAAACGTGTTTAAATAAAGTGACTTGTGTATATGTGTGGTATAACCCCAGTGGTTTTCCGAGGGTCTTAATATTTGATATTTGATAGATCAAGCACCTGGGCCCCGTTTTGTGATGAACGACACCCTGTGTGGGCTCTCTAACTGTGTATATAAAGGTCTCTGATAATTAACATTCTTATGGTTCCATATTCATATTCCATAAGGGATAAGCCAAGTTGTAAATGTCCTCCAAAAGTTTCCAAACAGATATTATAATATTATCTTGTCACCCCCTAGATAGTTGTAAGGATAATTAATGTTTTCGCAGCAGCAGATGACTCTACTTCTAATCATTTATCAACAGTTCAGGTTCATGTCAGCAATAGGAATCCCTCCAGGCGTGCACTGTGTGTCAAACAGACTTCCTTCTGATCCTTATCCGAGTATTCAAGTAGAACCACCAGACCCCATAATCTGGCTCTAAAAATACACAGAACAGAAATAGAAATAATAGACTTCTCCCTTGATATTATTTCTATTTCTGTTCTGTGTATTTTTAGAGCCAGATTATGGGGTCTGGTGGTTCTACTTGAATACTCGGATAAGGATCAGAAGGAAGTCTGTTTGACACACAGTGCACGCCTGGAGGGATTCCTATTGCTGACATGAACCTGAACTGTTGATAAATGATTAGAAGTAGAGTCATCTGCTGCTGCGAAAACATTCATTATCCTTACAACTATCTAGGGGTGACAAGATAATATTATAATATCTGTTTGGAAACTTTTGGAGGACATTTACAACTTGGCTTATCCCTAATGGAATATGAATATGGAACCATAAGAATGTTAATTATCAGAGACCTTTATATACACAGTTAGAGAGCCCACACAGTGTGTCATTCATCACAAAACGGGGTCCAGGTGCTTGATCTATCAAATATCAAATATCAAGACCCTCGGAAAACCACTGGCGTTATACCACACATATACAGAAGTCACTTTATTTAAACACGTTTTTAATATATTTTTTAAATATATCTGTTACAATTTTTTACTATATTTATTTTCACTTTATAAATGAGTAAAATATTTTGCACATAATAATATAAGGATTGCTCACCCAGACCTATCTGGGGTATTTATCTTAGCACATTTGCACTTTTATGCTTTGGATTTTTGCACATATGTTTGATTTTGATCACTTGAAGTCAAATGGTTTCTGACAAATAGATACCCGTTTATATGTTAACAAGTAATTAAGCAGCGCCAATATCCAGTTAAACCAGCCCCACTTAGTCATTATATTTCCTCCTATCAGGAGGGGATTTCCTGGAGGGCAGCAGCTTACTTAACCCATCAATACCCATAAGGGCAATACCCATTATATAAAAATACAGTTGTACACATAAAGCTGGCATATAACAATAACCCGTGCTTCCGGGATCACGTGGGGGCACGATGACCTTAATGCGTAGCTCCACCCTACTTGTTTTGTTACAGCTGTCGTCTTCCAGGGGCACGAGAGACGCATTGAGTCAACGCTCTTATAGGAGTATACACAACCAAGCCTTGTTTGTACAGCGACAGAACCGGAAGGTTTCCCTTATGCAGAAAACAAGCCTCATTTTTGTGGGGCCTCCATATTAGGTGTCTGCAAAGGATGTGGATGGCTTTTTACAGTGGATGTGAATGGTTTACGTTCTAAAGATTATTTAAAAGGGAACTCTGCCCAAAAAACTGATCAGCAAAGGTTAACCCAAATTAATTTCTCCAACGCCAAATTGGGATTAGGCTTATAGAAGGCCTGAAGGGGCAATGGAAAGTAGTTTAAAGGGCAATCGTCCGTTTTCATGACAATCTATCAGACCTAAAGCCTATATCACACTTAATCACAAAAAACATAATAAAAACCTATATTTTCATAGATTGATCTAATGATAATAGGCGGTATGTGATTTTGTAATATTAAAGAATAATAAATCAGGTTTAACCAAGGAAAAGGAAGAAAGTCTAAATATATAAAAAATATTGAAAAAGTACGAAGTCAGTATTCAAAGTTAACATTAAAAAAATGTATAGTTTAAAAAGCGATTATTAATTTAAGAGTTAAAAATAGATTAAAAAATGTTAATTTGATTAAAAAAAAATAGAATAAAAAAATGAGATATAAAATATGTAAATATAAACCCCCAAAAAATGAATCTTGTCATTGTTTGATTCCTAAATATTAAATGTATGACAATTATTTACTGGTAAAGAAAATTGTATAACATAGTTACATAGTTACATAGTTAGTCAGGTTGAAAAAAGACACAAGTCCATCTAGTTCAACCAAAAAAAAAAATATATATATATAACGAAACAATCCCATATACAATCCTTCACCCACAGTTGATCCAGAGGAAGGCAAAAAACGCCAGCAAAGCATGATCCAATTTGCTATAATGGGGGAAAAAATTCCTTCCTGATCCCCCGAGAGGCAATCGGATTCACCCTGGATCAACTCTACCTAAAAATGTTAGTACCCAGTTATATTATTTACATTAAGGAAAGAATCTTACTGAGAAGAAACCTTTCCGTATTTGTAGATGAATTCTTTTTTCCTCTAGACATAAAGCATGCCCCCTTGTCCTTTGTGATGACCTTAAAGTAAATAACTCAACACCAAGTTCACTATATGGACCACTTATATATTTGTACATGTTGATCATATCCCCTCTTAATCTCCTCTTCTCAAGAGAGAATAAATTCAGATCCTCTAATCTTTCCTCATAGCTGAGCTCCTCCATGCCTCTTATTAGTTTGGTTGCCCTTCTCTGCACTTTCTCCAGTTCCCCAATATCCTTTTTGAGAACTGGTGCCCAAAACTGAAATGCATATTCCAGATGAGGTCTTACTAATGATTTGTACAGGGGCAAAATAATGTCTCTATTTCTGGAGTCCATACCTCCCTTTATACAAGAAAGGATTTTGCTTGCTTTGGAAACCGCAGCTTGGCATTGCATGCCATTATTAAGCTTATGATCTACCAAAACCCCCAGATCCTTCTCCACTATGGATTCCCCCAGTTGTACTCCCCCTAGTATGTACGATGCATACATATTCTAAGTGCATAATTTTACATTTATCAACGTTAAACCTCATTTGCCACAGTCGCCCAATTAGACAGTGCATTGAGGTCTGCTTGTAAGTTGGAGACATCCAGTAAGGAAGTTATTCCACTGCATAGCTTGGTGTCATCTTCAAACACTGAAATGGTACTTTTAATCCCAGACCCTATATCATTTATAAATATATTGAAAAGTAAGGGTCCCAGCACTGAACCTTGGGGTACACCATGGATAACCTTAGACCATTCAGAATAAGAATCATTAACCACTACTCTCTGAATTCAGTATTTTAGCCAGTTTTCTATCCATTTACAAACTGATCTTTCCAAGCCTGTAGACTTTACCTTACACATTAGCCGTGTGTGGGGAACGGTGTCAAACGCTTTTGCAAAATCCAATTATACCACGTCCACAGCCACCCCTCTGTCCAAGGTTTTACTTACCTCCTCATAAAAAGAAATCAGGTTTGTTTGACAACTTCTGTCTTTCTTGAATCCATGCTTTCTGTTGGTTAAAACATTTTTTTTCCATCAAGAACTCATCTATGTGGTCTTTTATTAAACTCTCCAGTATCTTCCCAGCTATAGAAGTTAAACTAACAGGTCTATAGTTACTTGGTAAAGACTTTGTTCCCTTTTTAAATATGGGCACCACATTGGCCCTACGCCAATCCAGTGGTACTATTCCAGTCATTAAGGAGTCCCTAAAAATGAGATACAATGGCTTTGAAATGACAGAGCTCAATTCCTTTAGGATCCGTGGATGGATGCCATCTGGTCCTGGTGCTTTATCTACCTTTATTCTGTCTAAATACTTCTGGACCATTTCACTTTTGAGCCATTGTGGATCATTTTGGGCTGTGTCACTACCACCCCCATCGTGGACATGAGCTTCCCCATGCTCCTATGTATACACAGAGCTAAAGAAAGTATTTAATACGTTTGCCTTCTCTTTGTCCCCAGTCACAAACTCTAGATTATTTTGTAAAGTGCCTACATGCTCAGACCTGACCTTTTTACTATTAATATATTTGATCGAGACACATATGTATCCTCGTACCCCTTCGAGTACAGGTGCTACCCCCACCATCACTGTGTCGGGTTTTACTAGGTGTTACCGAGTTTTCACTTTACCAGGTCTTCATAAATCTGTCTTATTTCCATCTATTTCGTGGTCCTGGTCTACCGTAGGTAGGTGCCTAGGATTTCCTTAACTCGAGACAGTAAAGTTTCGGTAACATAGAGTAAAAATCCCTGAGGAATTACTGACCTTATCATGGTGACCTAACCGCATCCCGGTTACACCACGGGTATAAATTTTTCCCTTGTTTC
>BLSH010011985.1:122621-136885 GCA_018402905.1 Glandirana rugosa
CTCAGTGGTCAAGTGGTTAATGAACTGTAGCTCCCCAGTGCTGGCAGCACTCATGCAGCGCCAGACCATGACACTCTTACCACCATGCTTGACGGTAGGCAAGACACACTTGTCTTTGTACTCCTCACCTGGTTGCCGCCACACACACTTGACACCATCTGAACCAAATAAGTTTATCTTGGTCTCATCAGACCACAAGACATGGTTCCAGTAATCCATGTCCTTAGTCTGCTTGTCTACAGCAAATTGTTTGCAGGCTTTCTTCATCATCTTTAGAAGAGGCTTCCTTCTGGGATGACAGCCATGCAGATCAATTTGATGCATTGTGTGGCGTATGGTCTGAGCACTGACAGGCTGACCCCCCACCCCTTCAACCTCTGCAGCAATGCTGGCAGCACTCATATGTCTATTTCCCAAAGACAACCTTTGGATATGACGCTGAGCGCGTGCACTCAACTTCTTTGGTCTACCATGGAGAGGTCTGTTCTGAGTGGAACCTGTCCTGATAAATTGCTGTATGGTCTTGGCCATCGTGCTGCAGCTCAGTTTCAGGGTCTTGGCAATATTCTTATAGCCTAGGCCATCTTTATGTAGAGCAACATTTTTTTGTTTTTCAGATCCTCAGAGAGTTCTTTGCCATGAGGTGCCATGTTGTACTTCCAGTGACCAATATGAGAGAGTGAGAGCGATAACACCAAATTTAACACACCTGCTCCCCATTCACACCTGAGACCTTGTAACACTCTAACTAGTCACATGACACCGGGGAGGGAAAATGGCTAATTGGGCCAAATTTGGACATTTTCACTTAGGGGTGTACTCACTTATGTTGCCAGCAGTTTAGACATTAATGGCTGTGTGTTGATTTATTTTGAGGGGACAGCAAATTTACACCGTTATACAAGCTGTACACTCAGTACTTTACATTGTAGTAAAGTGTCATTTCTTCAGTGTTGTCACATGAAAAGATGTAATAAAAAATTTACAAAAATGTGAGGGGTGTACTCACTTTTGTGAGATACTGTATATGATTATCCTCCCTGATTAGAGTGGTGATCACTGCCTCCTCCTCCTCCTCTCTACCTCTAGGGGCCCTCCGTTAGTACCTCTTTCTGGATCCAATACTTGGGGATATTGTACCTTTAATACCACATCCGATTCATGCTGCCCGCATGCCTCGCTCATATGTAGGGAGGTATCAAATAACCTCTTATGGTGCAGTATTATGGTAAAGTTAAAAGCATTGTATCTAAAATCCAGTGCACTTACACACTAACCACTTCTCTCCCAGCCTACAGCAGAATGACGGCAGGGTGGTGGCTGTGTACTGCGACACAGGTCCGCAACTAGTACCACCATCGGTACCGCCACACAGGCCCACCATCAGTACTGACATCAGTACCGTAACCCAGGCCCACCATCAGTGACCTCTCAGTACCACCAGCAGTACCATAACACAGGCCTGCCATCAGTACTGCCATCAGTACCATCACACAGGCCCGCCATGATGTCTCAAAGAGTTTACACATCTGAGGAGACATATAACATTCTTACCATGTTGGATGATGAGAGCAGTGGGGAGCTCTCATCATACAATTCTGGTTCGGAATACGGGCCAGTAGAGAGCAGTGGATCGGAGTCCAAGACAGCAGAGGAAACCGTCCCTCCTAAAAGAATAAGAAGATCAGGACCAAGATCAGAAGACCTGCCTACCACCAGCAGCGCCAGACCCCAGGAAGATGACCCCAACTCAAAGAATCTGGGCCCAGTCCTACCTTCCCAATGCCCTGGCAAACCCCTTATGGTCTGCTATAATCCCCCCTTTCACAGCACAGCCAAATGTGCAGCCCAACACTACATTTTTTTCACAATTGGATTATTTTATTTGTTTTCCCAGAAGATTTGTTGCAGAATATGGTGGAGGGCCCCTAGAGTTAGAGAGGAGGAGGAGGCAGTGATCACCACTCTAATCTGGGAGGATAATCATATACAGTATCTCACAAAAGTGAGTACACCCCTCACATTTTTGTAAATATTTTATTACAT
This sequence comes from Glandirana rugosa, assembly GCA_018402905.1. NCBI lineage: Eukaryota > Metazoa > Chordata > Amphibia > Anura > Ranidae > Glandirana > Glandirana rugosa. The sequence continues at coordinate 124,668 of BLSH010011985.1, forward strand.
CTTTTCATGTGACAACACTGAAGAAATGACACTTTGCTACAATGTAAAGTAGTGAGTGTACAGCTTGTATAACAGTGTAAATTTGCTGTCCCCTCAAAATAACTCAACGCACAGCCATTAACGTCTAAACCGCTGGCAACAAAAGTGAGTACACCCCTAAATTAAAATGTCCAAATTGGGTTTAATTAGCCATTTTCCCTCCCCGGTGTCATGTAAGTGTTACAAGGTCTCAGGTGTGAATGGGGAGCAGGTGTGTTAAATTTGGTGTTATCACTCTCACTCTCTCATACTGGTCACTGGAAATTCAACATGCCACGTCATGCAAAGAACTCTCTGAGTATCTGAAAAAAAGAATTGCTCTACATAAAGATGGCCTAGGCTATAAGAAGATTGCCAAGCTCATGAAACTGAGTTTCGGCTTAACAGGACAGGTTCCACTAAGAATAGGCCTCGCCATGGTCGACCAGAGAAGTTGAGTGCACATGCTCAGCGTCATATCCAGAGGTTGTCTTTGGGAAATAGACGTATGAGTGCTGCCAGAATTGCTGCCGAGGTTGAAGGGGTGGGGGGTAAGTCTGTCAGTGCTCAACCCATACGTCGCACACTGCATTAAATTGGTCTGCATGGCTGTTGTCCCAGAAGGAAGCCTCTTCTAAAGATGATGCACAAGAAAGCCAGCAAACAGTTTTCTGAAGACAAGCAAACTAAGGACATGGATTACTGGAATCGTGTCTTGTGGTCTGATGAGACCAAGATAAACGTATTTGGTTCAGATGGTGTCAAGCGTGTGTGGCAGCAACCAGGTGAGGAGTACAAAGACAAGTGTGTCTTGCCTACAACCAAGCATGGTGGTGGAAGTGTCATGGTCTAGGGCTGCATGAGTTCTGCCGGAAATGGGGAGCTACTGTTCATTGAGGGAACCATGCGTTTGAGGCCCACAGGGGTTTTATATATTTTTACAAATATTTTTTTAATTTTAATATATTTAATATATTTTTTATTTTTTATCCATTGAATTATGTCCAAGTTCCCGCTTTTCATGCATACATGTATGAATATATAGATGTATGTATATATGTGCATACATGGCTTTTTATAGTATAGGTGTTTTTGGAATATATGTTTTTTACAAAGGATATATACATATATATTTTTTAGAATGAACCCGACCAATTAATACTTATCATGTATCTACACATATTTTTTATAATATATATATTTTTTATATATTACTTTATAATTATAGTTGTGGCCTTCCAGTAGCCCACGATCATTACCATTAACCATAAGCACTCCATTATAGTGCATTACTCAGCTCCGTTCCTGGTCACTTTTCCGTTTTTTTCTTTCCGGTCCTCCCAGGTTCTTTCCTTCTTTTCCCTTTTCTCATCATGGACATTACATATATATATATATATATATATATATATATATATATATATATATATATATGCCGTACTATGGACATTCTTCAGCACACCGACTCCCTCTATCTGCCTGAAGAAGTAGCGCAGGAATTCTAGATCTCGACCTGCTGGTTAACGAAATGCGTCGCGTAATGGTGACGCCATTATTCTCGGACTCCTCTTCGGCTGCGTTCCACGCCCCACTCTAGACACCGCCGCACGAGCCGGCTTTTCCATCTGCAGCAGCAATAACAGGAGGACGGCCGGATACACCAAGGACCGAGCATATTGGCGATCTCCCCTCCTGAGTGATTTGTCGGTCTATGCTTGCATACATGCTATCCATGTGAGTGTTTTTAACCCTTTGTAATAAAGACAGTACCTGCTTATTGCACTTAGATGCGCCTCTCTTTGTTTATATATTGCAGCACCAGTGGACCACGGGATCCGGGTCCACATCATCACAGGCTGCCTACAGTGCTTGGTCCTGCTCCGCATCCATCTTCAGTCCATCGACTCCTCTCCCTCACCTGGTTTAGGTGTTGTCCCTCTCCTCCCCCCACATTTTTTCTGGTAATGTTTATGATATATATGCTTTTTACAGTGTTATTGTACAGTATTCCATCCTGGTCTACCTGATTTGCGCCCCATCACTTGCTTAATTGAGGGAACCATGAATGCCAAAATGTACTGTGACATACTGAAGCAGAGCATGATCCCCTCTTTGTTTGGGCGAACATTCTAACACCATTAAAGTCTATGGAACCCGAGCATGAAAAATCAAAATTGCTAATTTTAAAGGCTTATATGCAGTGTTATTCCCCTAAAAAGTGTATGGGGACCCAGGTCCTGCCCTAGAGGACATGTATCAATGAAAAAAAAAGTTTTTAAATCAATCGTTTTTTCAGGAGCGGTGATTTTAATAATGCTTAAAGTGAAAAAAAAAATGAAATGAAAAATTCCTATAAATATTGTGCTTGGGGGGTGTCCTTAGTCTGTGTGTAAAAGGGCGCATCTCTGTGAGATGTAGAACATAGCCAGAGCAAAATGACATTTCCATAGGAAAAATTGTCATTTAAAATTGCGGCTATAATGTATTGCCGATTCCCGGCAATATACAAAAAATCGCCCCTTCTTATAAAAAAAACTGTCATTATGAAGACCGCTCATTCTGGGAGATGCGCAGGGGCCGGGCTGAAGCAGCGGGGACAGCGGCGGCGGAGAAAGAAGAAGGAAGACGAAGATTGAAGACAAAGAGAGGAAGCAAGAAGACTAAAAGAAGAAGCAGACGACCAGAAGAAGGACCGGGCCAGGAGAAGATGGAGGAAGAAAGAAGAAAGAAGAAAAGAGATATTTTAAACAATAAAGGACTTGTCAAAAACTGCCTCTTGTTTTTTTTACCACTACACTCCTTTTTTGGTGAATGGGTAGGGGTACAATGTACCCCATACCTATTCACATGGGGGGGTTGGGAACCGGGGGCCCCCTTATTAAAGGGGGCTTCCAGATTCTGATAAGCCCCCTGCCCACAGACCCCGACAACCAACAGCCAGGGTTGTGGGGATTTGGCCTGAGAGGGCCTGGTTTGGATTTTGGGGGGTACCCGATGCCATTTTTATTTTAAATTTGGTGCGGGTTCCCCTTAAATTCCATACCAGACCTGAAGGGCCTGGTTGGATTTTGGGGGAGAACCCCACTTCATATTTTTTTAATTTTGACGCGGGCCCTGTTGTAAATTAGTTTAAAAATTGTGATAAAATCCCCCAGTCAAACAGGTGGCGAAAAATTGGGCCTTGGGTGCTGGCGGTGCCAGAAAACTGTAACCCCTTGCAGTTACTCTTGTTGGATGGGGGAACTGGGCCTGATGTTGTAAATTCATTTACAAATTGTGACGAAAGCCCCCAGTCAAACAGGTAGCGAAAAATTGGGCCTTGGGAGTGCACATGTGCCGGTGGAGGGTAATGGATGCCTGAGATCGGAGCTCTGTCCTGCTCAATCCTTCATCAGCCGTTATAAGGGTTGGTGCACCCTCCTGGTGTGAGCTCCAATCACCGGAGAGCCCCACGGGGTCCCGCGGACCCGTACGAACAGTCCAGGAGGCCCTGCCAGTTACAGCCGACAATCAAGGCCGCGGCCTACTGTCACGCGGAGGCTCCACAGTACAAAAGGGACCACCCGGGTATCTGAAACCTCCCCAGAATCTACTACAAGGCGGAGGTCACCGTGCGAGCCCCCCACCGAGCCGAGCCAGAAGTCGCCTGGAACCGCCCCGGCCTACATAGTGGAGTGAGGACTGGGCAGCGGGGTGAGTCTGCGGTAGAGGACTACTCAGTTCCGGAGGTAGCCGTAGCCACAGGGGAGCCACCCCATCTCGAGCCACTGATCACAGAGAGTCTTCAGCCCCCCCCTCACTTGCCTCTCTGTGCTGGTCAGCAGGGGACCAGGGGCAACTTTATGAACACAGGGGGGATCGGGCCTAGTCCCCCATTAATCGTCTGGGTCGGTGCAGCCCTCCAGGTGGGCTTCCTGTAGGCCCCAGTTTGAAGGGGGTGAAGATTCTTTAGGAACCCTTTCATTGCTACACACCTCCACAGTCATCTACCTGGTTTACCTATTCATTGGACATTGCCTTATTCACCACAGCTACCTGGGGCAGAACTTCTCCCCCTTTCTTTTCACGCAGAGGGGGCCACTCCCTATGACCCATAACCATGTATGCAGCAGCTGTCAGAAGGGACCTATCTAAGCACCCGGGCTTTACAGGCGAGCCCTCCAAAAACTCTCCGGTACCCCTGGTCACGCAACCTGAACAAAAGGACTTTACGGAGGATATGGAGGCTGGGGCGGAGGGGGGTTTGAGGATTCTCCCCAGCCCAGGCCCTTCTTTCCCCGAGCTTATTGCCCCCAGGTCTCATCACTGGCCTCTACAGTTTTCCTACTGGAGAAGACTCTAGACAGGATGTTTGCCTCTCCAATGGGGGTCCGGGCTTCTGATCCAAACACCCCAGGAGCCTTGGGGTCCTCTTCCCCGCCTTTGCATTCGGACCTAAGATTCATGATGAAAACCTTTTCCAAAATGCTCTCTAATGCTCTTGACCAGACGGCCGCCCAAATAACCTCCACCATCCAGGCAGACCTCCAGAACCTGAGCTCCAGGATTGATACCATAGAACAAAAAATGGACCAAACAATAGCCAGAGCGAAACAAAATACAGCTTGCATCCAAGACCTACAAGACCAGCTAGACACTGCCCTCTCTAAAATCAAAGACCTCGAAAATCGCTCTCGTAGGTACAACTTTCAGATTCGGGGTCTTCCGGAATCCATCACGGATGTTCAGAGCACAGGCCGCTCTTTCATCAAAGAAATAATCCCCCAACATCCCAGATCATAGGCTGGAACTGGACAGGGCCGCCAAGCTCTTCAAGCCCCTCGTTCTGATGGTCTGCTTAGAGACATTGTTGTCAAGCGACATTTTTATGCAGTCAAGGAGGACATCATGAAAATTAACTTGAATACTCCCCAGCTTTTGTTTCTGGGACATAAGATTCAAGTATTCGCTGACATCTCCCCGGTCACCATTCAAAAAAGGAGGGCCCTGAAGCCTTTGTTTGAAGCCTTAACACAGAAGTCCATTAAATACTGGTGGTCCTTCCCCTTTCGGCTGACCTTTTCCCTTAAAAGCAAGACCCATGGCTTTAGTACTTTCCAGGAGGGGGGACACTTATTGGTCAAGATGGGACTGATTTCGCTAGACCCGGCCTCTACCCTTCAGGCAAAGACAGCGGGCTCTTCTAAACGGCCCTCACCTCAAAGCCCTATCCCTCCAGTCTGGCGAAACCAACAGTCTAAAAGGTCTAAGGACTCCCACCCTCCTTGAAGAGATGGCCTCGCTCCTGGGCAGGGGTTCTTGGACTGTCTTTGTCGACCAACGTCGAGTGTTCCCAACTTTTTTGTTGTAATATGACTCTTTCACTTGTTTATTTTTCTTACAGGTTGGACTTTGGGGGATATTGGTTTGGCCCATTGGGTTATCCATAGTACCTCTATAGGTCTTTTGGGGGGTTCTGCTCGGACTTTGGGGGGTCTTTTAGTGCTGGGCGCCACTCCACCCCGTCCGGTCCTAGAGACGGGCTGGGCCAGGGGAGGGGTGCCGGGTTCTGAGTGGTTGTCACTTACTCTAAGATGACTCCACTTTGTCCCCTTTAGTGTTTGGTCATAGCCTCATTTTTCCTGGGTGAGGGATGTTTCATATTCATGTTAGTTTGTTAACTTTAATGTTTCGATTTAGGAGGGATGCTGGGGATCTTGGAGGGAGGCTGGTGACCTCTGCCTTTTTGGGTTCACCACGGGGCGAGGGGGCAGGATTGTGGGGGTTGCCCACATTGGGACCCCCCTCTCCGTGCCCTGGCCCCGGATCCACCCTTCCCCTTGGGGAGGGTTCGGGGTATACGATGTTCTTATTTTTGGATCTGTTGCTCTAGCTTGTTGGGGGCTCTGCCCAATACATAATACGCTTTGGGCTGAGATAAGGATGGGGCGGTTGACATGTGCCTCCTTGGTTTCTGGAAGCCAATTTATGGCTTACCTGGGAGCAGAAGTCTCTCTGCTGGATAAGCGGAGGTTTTGGGTTCTCTTTGGGGGATGGGATGCTGGTTTTGCGGCTCCCATCCCCCGGACACCGAGGGGGGCGACGGCCAAGGGCCGGTGCCCCCCCTCTTCTTCTTTCCTCTTACCTTGAATATTACTCCTGGTCTTTTTTTTTTTGCTCTTTCTCTCTTCTCTTTTTTTATCTTTCTAGGTGCCAGGATGACTTCAATTTGAGGGACGCAAGATATTTTAGGCTCTTGTTGGTGGGAGTGGTCTCCTCATATTCGTCTCCTCGGCGGGTTCAGGTAAGTAGTCCTTCAATGATGCATATTGCTCTTGCTCTCCGTTATGTCCTCCTCTCCTAACCATCCAGCCATGTTGAAAGTGGCATCCCACAATGTCCAGGGTTTAAATTCCCCCTTGAAGCAACGGAAATATTTCCATTCCGCTCACTCTCACCACCTGGAAGTTCTCCTCCTTCAAGAAACCCATTTCCCTGCACAATATAATCCCAGATTTATACACGAGAAGTTCCCACAATTTTATTTGGCGAATGCCCCAGACAAGAAAAGAGGGGTGGGGATTTTCTTTGCTAAAGGTTTCCACCCCAGATGGGAAGTTAGGGATCCGGAGGGAAGGTTCATTCTCCTGATAGGAGAGCTTAGAAGCCAGGCTTATACTTTTGTCTCATACTATGCCCTTAACCAGGGCCAGGTGGAGTTTTTTTGGTCTATGCTGGGAAGTCTCTCTCCCCAGTTTGAGGGTAGAGTGATTCTAGGAGGGGACTCCAATACAGCCCTGGATTATATGTTAGACAAATAAAGATCAGAATGTACTTGCCTTCGTCAGCCTCCGAGAAGGAGCTTGAAGCTTGCCAAGCTCCTCTACTAGGGCTGGTAGATGTCTGGAGGGAGTATAACCCCAAAATGAGGGACTTCACTAATTTCTCGGCCCCTCATGGGACTCTGGCCAGGATTGACCATATCTTTATGGGGGCGCCCTCGATCCCCCTAGTTTTCAAAGCCTTTATTAGGGAATCTCCCATCTGATCACTCAATGGTGATCATATATGCTAAGACCCAGCCGACCGTTGGGCCGAGACCCCAGTGGCGGCTTAAGGAATCCATTTTAAATAATCCAGTCCACTGCAGTCTGCTGGGAGAAGACCTTAAGGAATATTTTAGATTAAATGCGGTTGAGGAGGTTTCACAAATGACACTGTGGGCAGCCCACAAAGCTGTAATTCGGGGTAAGATCATTCACTTAGCAGCCAAACTCAAGAAGGAAAGACAGAGCGATATAATTAGGGGAGAATCGGGCTTTCACGATCTAGCTAAGCCCCATAAGAAAAACCCTTCTGCTCAGTCCCGAGCCCAACTTGAAGCGAGTAGGGCAGCCCTCAACCTTGCTCTGACCTCTCTGGCGGAGAGACAGACTCAATGGGCCAATGCCCATTTTTATCTCCAGAAGGACAAGATAGGACCTAAATTAGCCTCGAGACTGTCCCGTTTCGTTCCTTTTCTTTCCCAAAGGTGAGGGATCCCTCAGGGGACCTCACGCAAAACCCGGAGAAAATCATGGCCATGTTTCACAAATTCTATAATGATCTCTATAGGTCAGGGTCCCCTGCCCCTTTACCACCCCTCCCCCCATTTCTAAATAATATTTTGCTCCCTACTTTAGGTAGGGATTATTGTCGGGCATTAGAGGAACCGATTACGGAGGCTGAGGTTTTGGACGTGATCAAGCTCCTCAAAAAGGGTTCTGCCCCAGGTCCGGATGGGTTTTCTACGGGATACTACAAACAGTTTGGACCCATGTTGGCCCCTCACCTTGCAAACTTTTTCAACTCCCTACGGAAGGGTACGATCATCAGTGGGGATTTGAACACGGCCAATATTTCAGTTACTCCCACCCCGGAAAGGACCCCTCGGATGTCAGTAATTATAGGCTTATATCCTTAATTAATAATGACTTAAAAATTCTAGCCAACCATCTTGGCAAACAGATTGTCCTCTTTCATAGGGAATTATATTCATGGGGATCAGGTGGGTTTTATCCCTGGGAGGCAGGGACCCGACCAAATTTGCAGGGCACTGGACCTCATCTCGCTTCTCAGGTCGGGGTGGGATGGCGGGCAGCCCCAGCAGGGGTTCTTACTTTCAGTCGACCTACAAAAAACCTTTGATACAGTCGAATGGCCCTACTTATTTGAGGTTCTGGAACGATGGGGCTTCAGTCCATGCTTTCTGCAGATTCTCAAAGCATTATATTCCAACCCTAGTGCCCAAGTGAAACTGCAAAACTACTTCTCTGATACGCGTTCTATTCATAGGGGCACCAGACAGGGGTGCCCGCTCTCCCCTGTGATTTTTGCTATCGCGATGGAACCCTTGGCGATCGCAATTAGGGATCATCCTGGTATCCGGGGGTGAGATATGGTCCAATCGCGCATAAATGTGCCCTCTTTGCTGATGATCTTCTATTATTTATCACCTCCCCCCTGGTCTCGATCACGAACATCCTTTATCTTCTGGAGGACTTCGGTAGAGTGTCAGGTCTGCGAGTTAATATGTCAAAATCGGCCGCCCTCAATATCAATGTGCCCAAGAAGATTGTGCAAAAAATCAGAAATCTCTATCATTTCCCATGGAGACCCGACCACATCCCTTACTTGGGTGTCAATTTGGCGCCCAGTATCGACCAGTTATATAAGATTAATTATTCTCCTCTATATAAACGACTTTCAGTGGATCTAGATGCGTGGGGGAGATTGGGTATCTCCTGGTTAGGATGGGTTAACTCAATCAAGATGACCCTATTGCCAAGGGTTCTGTACCTTTTTAGATCCCTCCCTATCCCTATTGTTAAATCAAATTTACTTACTTTTCAGTCCCGAATTAAAAAATGTATCTGGGGAAAAAAGGGCTTCAGATGCCCGGCAGAGGTCTTTTTTAGACGTCGTGTCCAATGGGGTTTGGGGCTCCCTGACCTGTGGAGGTACTATCAGGCTGCCCAATTGGCTCAATTTTCTATCATTTATGCCCCTTCCAACCGACCGGACTGGGTAGGCATCAAAAGACAGGCCGTTCCTCTTAACACCATAGATTTTCTTGTCTGGACCCCTCCAAAGTCAAGACCCTCGATCTTATCCCCTACATTATCTCATTCGATTGCCCTGTGTGATTCGCTCTTTAGGGCCCCTGGTCTGGTTTCTGGCATTCGCCCCCTGCAACATATATATAATAATCCTCACTTCCCCCCAGGTCAAGATATCTGCTCTTTCGAGTGGTGGACCAACAAAGGGCTCTATAGAGTTAGTCACTTTCTCTCCATGTCAGGCCCCATCTCCTTGGAATAGTGCATCAGTAAACTAGAAATGCCCCAGTCAGAAAGATTTCGCTTCCATCAAATCCAACATTATATTGCCTCTTTAAGGAAGGACAAACCTGCTCTGGAGGGCATCACCCCCTACGAGAAGTGGTCTTCCCACATCTCTTCTCAAAAGGGGGGCATTTCTATTATATATGCATCATTAACGGATCTTACTCTGAAACCACCATACACTAAGCACTGGGAGAGCGACCTGAACCGGGCTTGGGATGCGGACAAATGGTTTTCTATCTTCCTGAGATCTACTAAGGGGATGGTCAATATTTCTCTGATGAAGGCCAACGTAAAAGTTATCTCCCATTGGTACTTAGTTCCTACTCGCCTCTCCCTTATGTTTCCAAACTTGTTTCCATTATACTTTAGAGGATGTGATCTACAGGGTTCTTTCTTCCATACATGGTGGGAGTGTCCGAGGATCAGGGGTTTTTGTAACAGAATCTTTTTATTGCTGAGGAAGGTTACGCGCCAAGCGATAGTTCAAGACCCAGAAATTGCCCTCTTGCATCTTAAACCAGATGGTCTCTCCAAGCCTATGTACAAACTAATTCAATTAATTTTATTGGGCGCCAAGATCACTTTGGCGAGGGCCTGGAAGAGACCATCTGTCTCCTTTAATGCTGTCAAAAAGAAAATCTCCTAGATAATGATCCAGGAAAAATTTGTCAATGCCCTCTTTGATTCCTCAGACAAATTTGACATGGTATGGGAACCCTGGCAGAGATACCTCAATTTTCCCCCTTGACTGAACTCTGCCTCCCATAAGGCTTAGCTCTCCTGGTGCTTCTTTCGTTCTTTCTTCCACTTTTTTTTCTGTCTCTTCCTATTCTTCTGCTTTCTTATTCTTTTCTCATTTTTTCTTTTATTGTTTTAGGTTAATTTGTTAGAGGTTATTACTTGGTATTCTATATGGTAATGGACTGTGGGATCATTTAGTCTCAAGACAGCTTTATGATTGCATTCCACCAAGGGAACGACAAATGAGGCATGCCCAGGGGTGGGTATTCCTGAGTTGGGCCCGTCTCCCTCACTCCGGTTGCAGCTTGTTCCCGAATGGGGCAACCGGGGGTGGGCGTGGGCTGGACATGGGGCTACTGCTCCCCTATGCTGGTACGGTCTAGATTTTTGTCTGCTCTTGTACCTGTTTACAGCCCGTAATATATCATTTTTTGGAGTAAGGCCTACCCTTACCATATGTCTTCTTGCATTGTTTGATTGCTTTTGTGCTTTCAAAAACTTAATAAAACTCTTTCAAAATAAAAAAAATATTGATCAAACTAAAATTGGGCCTTGGGTACTGGTGGTGCCAGAACACTGTAACCCCTTGCAGTTACTTTTGTTGGGCGCAGGATCGGGACCTGCTGTTGTAAATTAGTTTAACCACTTAAGGCCCAGAGCCCTTTTTTACACTTGTTTTTTACAAGTTAAAATCATTTGTTTTGCTAGAAAATTACTTAGAATCCCCAAACATTATATCTTTTTTTCAAACAGACTAGTGAATAAAACGGCGATCGTTGCAATACTATTTATCACATGGTATTTGCGCAGTGGTCTTTCAAGCGCAATTTTTTTGGAAAAAATTAGATTTTTTGAGTTAAAAAATAAGACAACAGTAAAGTTAGCCCCTTTTTTTGTATATTGTGAAAGAAGATGTTACACCGAGTAAATAGATACCATACATGTTACAGTTGAAAATTGCTGGGGTAAAGACCGTGTGGCTTCCACGCCGGATCAGTCATTATCACCGGATAGCCGGCCACCTGCTCTAAAAAAACAGTAGCGGGGTATAGCCTGCAGCTATGCCCCGAAACAAAGGGGTCAAGTCCTGGGAAAAAAAGTGTGGGAACTCACCCAAGACCCCCCCCCAACCTCAAAAATAAAAAAGCGTGTGCACATACATCATCATCATATGCACACACACACATATAATACATACTCCTTTTTTTAACAAATAAAGTGCCTGTTTACGAGGACACCTCCAAATGAACAGCATTAAACAAATAAATATAGAACAGATGTAACAAAATAATTTAACCTGTATGCTATACTAACAAAAAAAACACCACAATGGGTGATAATGGTTTCCTCGCAGGGAACTTCTAAAACAAGTTGCAATGAATGAGAGCCCCTTCTGTACCATGTCTCTATGCAGGGCCTTTCTGAGGTCTGGGGGCCCCTCCTGCACTATGTTTCTATGCAGGCTCTGATGTGTGGGGCCCCTCCTGCCCCAAGGTGTCCACACACATGTGTTGGTCTGTGTAGAGGAGTGAGGCTGTGAGTGCTGAGTGTGCCGGCCCAGGGCCCCTGTCCTCGCGCTGCCTGTATTGATTGTGCAAAGTGGGGCCCAGGTCCCGGGCCGTTCACTCCTCAGTGCTTATCAAATGCAGCCTGATTAGCGCCCATCAGTGCAGCCTTACCAGTGCCCATCAATGCAGCCTGATCAGTGCCCATCAATGCAGCCTTATCAGTGTCCATCATTGCAGCCTTACCAGTGCCCATCAAATGCAGCCTTGCCAGTGCCCATCAAATGCAGCCTTACCAGTGCCCACCAAATGCAGCCTCACCAGTGCCCATTAATGCAGCCTTACCAGTATCCATTAATACAGCCTCACCAGTGCCCACCAATGCAGCCTTACCAGTGCCCATCAATGCAGCCTCACCAGTGCCCATCAATGCAGCCTTACCAGTGCTCATCAATGCAGCCTCACCCGTGCCCATCAATGCAGCCTCACCCGATACCATCAATGCAGCCTCACCAGTGTCCATCAATGCAGCCTTACCAGTGCCCATCAATGCAGCCTTACAAGTGTCAATCAATGCAAGACGTAACTA
>BLSH010011985.1:139693-159971 GCA_018402905.1 Glandirana rugosa
ATATATATATATATATATATATATATATATATATATATATATATATATATGTCCGCCAGGGGATCGATGTGTGTAGGCTGAATGCTTTATATATATATATATATATATATATATATATATATATATATATATATATATATATATATATATATATATATATTTATATATATATATATATATATATATACATACATACATACATACACACACTAGGAAGGTATATATATATATATATATTCTTGCAGATAGCTCTATCTATCTATCTTTTTTTTTTTTTTTACACATTAAAAACGCTATCAGGAACCTAATCTATCCACTGCCGTGAACACACTACATGCAGGTCATGTGCATGCTTTGGCCAATCAGCGGACGGCATTCCGCCGCCATTTGAATGCATTATGGGGTGCGCGAAGTTCCCGCGAATGCTCCATAATGTTCGGGAAGACCCGAACAAATGAACACCCTGTGTGAGTTTGACTCGAACCAGGAGCTCATCCCTACTCCCGACCTGGCCTGTGTATCGGAGATTGCTTCAAAAGTTACCACACATACATTAGATGTTAGTTCCCCTTATTTTTAAAAGACTACCATCTTCCTATTTCAAATACCTGTGTGGATAATTTGCCTACTACCACGTTTCTACCTTCCACATTAACTGACCCTGGTCTGTTTACCGACAATGTCTTTGCCTGTTGTTTTAAACCACGTTTCTGACTTCCACATGCACCGACCTCGGCCTGTTAATCGACCATGTTTTTGCCAGCCTCTTACACTGATCTTTTGCTACTTTAGTACACAGGGGTCTCACCAGGTCAAGTGTACTATATACCGTACGTACACCCTGAATGCACCAATATATAGTGTACACTCAATATGCTGCGTGTATATATATATATACACTAGACTGTATATATTTTAAGACACCACATGTACTATATACCGTACACCGCCAAATGCACCGATATATAGTGTACACTTAATACGCTGTGTGTATATATATATATATATATATATATATATATATATCAGGCTGTATATATTTTAATACACCAGGTCAAGTGTACTATATACCATATGTACACCCTGAATGCACTGATATATAGTGTATACTAAATACGCTGTGTGTATATATATATATATATATATATATATATATATATATATAGCAGGCAGTATATAGTTTAATACACCATGACAAGTGTACTGTATACCGTATGTGCACCCCAAATGCACTGATATATAGTGTACACTGTGGGTATATATATATATACACACTAGGAAGGTATATATATATTCCTGCACTGCCTGACTGTATACAGATAGCCCTATCTATCTAGTATATATTTCCCTACACTAACCTTCCTGCACTAACAGACAGATAGATAGATAGGGCGATCTATATACAATCTATCTTTATATCTAGCTAGCTATCTTTTTTTTTTCCTATTTTTTACAATTTACAATAGCTATCTAGCTAAACTGCCTGCAATCCGCAACTTAAACTCTCTCTCTATCACAGCCGCCAACACACACTACATAGAGCCGCTGTACAAGTATAGTGTGGGGCGTGGATTGAGGCTGCTGAGCAGTGATTGGCTAAAAACACCCTGCCTTTAGCCAATTAAAGCTCTCACAGCAGACCGCCCGCTGATTGGCCAAAGCATGCAGGTCATGTGCATGCTTTACCAATCAGCGGGCGGCATTCCGCCACCATTGGAATGCATTATGGGGCACGCAAAGTTCCAGTGAACGCCCAATAATGTTCGCAATGGCGCGAACGGACGAACACCCGATGTTCGAGTCAAACATGCGTTCGACTCGAACCAGGAGCTCATCCCCAATCAGGAGCCAAGTAGTTCAGTGTTCTCGATCTGAAGAGTGGATACTATCAGATACCTATGCATCCAGATGACCGAGAGAAGACAGCCTTTATCAGCCCACTAGGATATGGCCGCATTCCACAGGGGTTAATAGGGGCCCCAGCTACCTTTCAGAGACAGATAGAGAACACAGTGGTGGACATAAATTTGATAGAGGTGCTTGTGTACTTGGTTGACATAATCTTTTTTGGTAAGACGTTGGAGAAGCACGAAGCTCGACTTGAGAAAGTCTTCCAGAGATTACATGCTGAAGGGCTGAAGTTGTCATTGGAGACGTGTCAATTCTACCAGACTTCGGTCATTTATCTTGGACACGTGGTCTCAGCTGAGGGAGTAGCCACGGATCCACAGAAGTTGGAAGTTGTCACCTCCTGGCCTCGACCAAGCACTGTCACCGAACTGAGGTAATTTCTGGGATTCTGCTCCTATTATAGGAGGTTTGTGAAGAACTTTGAACAAATCGCAAAACCTCTAAATGAGCTATTGCAAAGGCAAATGGATGAGGACCCGCAGAAATTCCATGCCAGGGGTCCAAGAAAGCCCCTTGAGTCTATTCGAGAGCAATGGACGATGAAGTGTGAGAAGGTTTTTGAATGCTTGAAAGGGAGCCTCATCGAAGCGCCAGTGCTGGCCTATGCTGATCCCTCAAAACCTTATGAATTGCATGTGGAAGCTAGTAAAAATGGACTAGGGGGAGAGTTGTATCAGGAATTGGAAGGAAAGCATTGTCCTGTGGCCTATGAGAGTCGCAGCCTCACTCCCCCTGAGAAGAATTATCCTGTGCATAAGTTAGAGTTCCTGGCTCTCAAGTGGGCAGTGGTAGACAAGCTGCGAGATTACCTACAGTATATGGGGCCAGGTTCGTGGTGAAAACAGAAAAAAATCCTTTGACTTACCTGTTGTCTACCGCCAAACTGGATGCCACTGGACATCAGTGGTTGGCTGCATTTTCTGAGTTTCGGTTCAGTTTGAAGTATTGGCCTGGAGTGGGAAACCGAGATGCAGATGCCTTTTCCCTAAGAACTTATGCCACAGATGCTGGTCAGAAAAGCTGGGTCCATTTGCCTCTTGAGGGAGTGCTCGCTGTGTGCCAAGGAATAGAGCATAGTCATAAGGGTGCTACAGGGGCTGAAGCTGTCGGGATCACCCCTGCTGGAGTGCCACGATATTACTGTGATATGTCTCAACTGACCTGAGAGGATTTGAGAAGTGACCAACATGAAGACCCACTGGGTAACCTTGTATAGAAGTCTATGTCAGCTAGGGATCCTCAAATGCTTCTAAATAGTTATATTGAGGGCTCCAAAGTAGTACACAAAGAATGGGAGCGAATGCAGTTGGAAGACGGAGTCATATACCAGAAAGGCCCATCTGAGGAACCAGAGGGTGTTCGCCAACTATTCCTTCCTGAGAAAAAACTGATAGTGTTGGCTGCTCTTCATGATGACCATGGACATTTATGGCCAGATAGAACCCTTAAGCTGGTTGGGGATTGATTTTAATGGCCATCCATGAGGGCTGAAGTTGAAAGTTATTTTTGCTCCTGCATTCGGTGCATCCAAAGAAAGACTTTGCCTGGTAGGGAAGCCCCAGTGGGCCATCTGCAGAGTCAGGAGCCAATGGAGTTGGTGTGCATTTATATCTTGTGTTTGGAACCCGACCTGAGTGGGTGGAGTAATGTCCTGGTTGTGATAGATCATTTCACTCTTTATGCTCAGGCCCTTTCCAACCAAGGACCAGCAAGCCAGTACTGTTGCAAAAACCCTAGTGGAGAAGTTCTTCATCCATTACGGCCTGCACTTGGATCAAGGTTGGGATTTTGTGAGCAAGTTTATCAGAAGATTGTGTAAACTCTTGAATATTCAAAAATATAGAACCCACTTACCATCCACAAGGAGACCCACAACCTGAACCTTTCAACCATACCCTGCTGAACATGTTGGGAACCCTTCCCTTAGAGAAGAAGCAACATTGGGGTTATTACATCACTGGAGTGGTTCGTGCTTACAATAGTACGGTGAATGACTTGTCTGTGCTCTCCTTACTGGTTGATGTTTGGAAGGGAAGCTTGTTTGCCCGTGGATCTAGCTTTTTTGACGTCCTTGGATCACACGTCTCAGGCCTCTTAGTGAGGATATGTCGAAAGACTTCAGAAAAATTTGAAGACTGCTTATTAGAAAGCTAAGAAGCATCCACTGCCAGGGAACAAAGAAACAAAAAGAGCTTTGACCTCAAAGTAAGGGTCCAAGACCGGCAGCCCAGAGATCAGATGTTGTTACGCAACTTAGGAGTGCCTGTAAAGCATAATATGGCTGATCGATGGTGTTCACAGCCTTACATCATCTGCAAATGCTTACTAGGGCTCCCCGTGTATCAGATTTACCCTGAAGGGAAGGCTGGCCCACTCAAGACTTGGCATCAAAACCATTTGCTGCCTATATCTGAAGCTATCTGAGTGTCCTCACCTTCCTGCCCAGAGACACTTCACTCCCCTGCTCTAAGATCCAGGACTTGTAGGGGTCCTGAACCCATACCCCAAGAGGAGGAAAGTGATGAGGAAGAACTAACCCTTGATTGGCTATGGGTACACCCACCTGAGGACAAAACAAATGTTTTTCAAGTTTCTGGAAAGAACAGTAATGAAGCGTCCTCACTCAGAAAGGTAGAACCCCAGCTGTTTGAGGCCGAAAGGCCTATACTCACCCCTGTGAGAGGGAGCGAGGAAGTGAAGACAGAGTCAAGTGGCCACCTGGAGAAACTCCTGTTTCTCTCAGTCATGAAGTAGATATCGAGATTGCTCCTGAGTACCTGGAGGAGCCAAGGCCCGAGCCAGAACCTGGATGTAGTTTCTGGGGAACAGATCATGAGCCTGAACCATTGGAAATTATTTATTCAAGATAGAGACAGAAGATTTGTCCTCCCAAGAGACTGACTTACGATGCCCTTGGGGAAAGCTCTGATGAAGTTATCACTACTGTTCAACGTTCTAAACAAGCACTTGCCTCCTTTATCGAGCCTTTGGTAGAGAATGACTTTAATCCACCTCCTGACACTACTGGGTGGGCCACTAATCTATTACTGGCCTGTCATCAAAATGATATGACTTTTTCTGACAATGTATATTGTTTATTGTTAGAAAATCCTTCTATACGTCAATTGTTTGCTGCTGCAGCTGCTGTTTTGTAAAATAACTACCTGTTTACCTTTTAATTTAATACTTTAAAGTGATTTCACAGGTTGTGTCCTGTCTTCGGGGACCAAAGACTTTTGGGTGGGGGAATGATTTAGCCGACAGTGGACTACAGTTACCTGGCTCTACAGACCACCCCTGTCATTCTCCATCTATTCCTGTGTCCCTCTAATAGTGGGCTCTAGTGACTGACATATCTTTGAGCCAGCAGGGAGGATGGTGGGACTAGTAGTCTCTTGAGTAGGCGTTCTAGAGTTGTGGAACTATTCTTGGACTACACATCCCAGAGGGCTCTCTGCAACACCATAAGACTTCTGGGAGAAACTATAAAAGGGCCAGCAGATCCGGCCCACGCTCTCTTCTTCCTGAACCTCATCGAGTGAACACCTCTCTGCTGCTGTGCGAGGGGGGTTGTGGCCTATCACCAATCCAGTGACTCCAGCCCGGCTCCAGGGGGGGCCAACTCTGCTTGCTGTTTGCGAGACATTACCACAGCACCATCTCATCAGACGGATCCGTCGACAGCCCGTGTCCAGCAGCTGGTCGGCCATCTCTGTTCATTTTGCAGAAGGACATCTCATCCAGAATCTGAGGTTCCTACCAGGCTTTTCAGTTGGTGAGAGGGCAGCCACCCGCCAGTTACAACCCCTTGGCTTGTTATCTTGCTTGGACACGGTGTACAGACACCTTGCCCATGAAAACACTTTATTGCATTACCTAAGACAATGTACATAGACAGCTATACCCTAAAGTACCTTAAGGAATACCACTAGCTAGTTTAAGCTGTCCTGCTTACCTTAACATCACAGTGTCATATCTTGAATATAATTGAAAGAGCTCCAACTGCCAGTGAAGATTACTGCAGGCCTTGCACTCTGGACATTGCTGTTACTATTAATTAAAGGGCCCCTATCCTATTCCTATTCTATCTGGTCTCTCATTAGGACATAAAGGTTCAATAGGCCGGCCTGGGATTTCCCTTTAGTGTGGTACCATATTGCAGTAACTAGTGGATTCTTTTATCATCACCCAATTATTCTCTAACTGTTATTCCACTGTTATCCAGGACTCATTTGATCAATAACCCTTGTACACATATCTTTGCTTCAGTAAAACGAAAATATTTACCTAACTTGTGTTGGAGTGTCATTTAACCACTTCAGATCTGTGCTATAGCTGATTGACAGCTACAGCACGGATCTGAACTGCCGGGGGGCCGTCAATTGACGTCCGCCCCTTTGCACGCTCTAGGCTCGCTCTCGCAGCTGCCGTAGGCTGCGTGAGCGTGCCCGCGGATCGGCGTACTCGATGTTCACCGGAGACCCGCGATCCCTTCACAGAGAGCTAGAACGGGGAACCACCGAAGTAAACAATTAATACAGTAATCAGTGTCTATTTTTAGATCTGATCGCTGTATAAATGTCATTGGTCCCAAAAAAGTGTCAAATTGTCAGACATGTCTGCCGCAATATCGCAGTCCCGATAAAAAGATCGCCGCCATTACCAGTAAAAAAATTAAAAAAAAAAAACAATTTCCATAGTTTGTAGGCGCTATAACTTTTGCGCAACCCAATCAAAATACGCTTATTGCGATTTTTTTAAACCAAAAATATGTAGATATGTAGAAGAATATATGTCGGCCTAAACTGAGGAATAAATGTGTTTTTTTATTTTTTATTTTTGGATATGTATTATAGCAAAAAGTAAAAAAAAAATGTACTTTTTTCAAAATTGTCGCTCTTTTTTTTGTTTATAGCTCAAAAAATAAAAGCCGCAGAGGTGATCAAATACCATCAAAAGAAAGCTCTATTTGTGGGAAAAAGAGGACGTCAATTTTATTTGGGTACAACATCACACGACTGCGCCCCCCCCCCCCAAAAAAAAACAAAACAATAAGACTGACCTCTTTTGTTTTGTAATAAGTGTTACAAGAGAGTGCTGGGTTTAGGAGTGTGTTATGCAGAGAATGTAGGGTTCGCAATTGCATTATGCTCAGAATGCAGAGATCAGGAGTGCATTGTGGTCAGAATGCAGGGTTTAGGAGTGTGTTGCGGTCAGAATGCAGGGTTCAGGGGTGCATTGCACTCAGAATGCAGGGTTTAGGAGTGCGTTGCGGTCAGAATGCAGGGTTCAGGGATGGGTTGCGGTCAGAATGCAGGGTTCAGAAGTGTGTTGCGGTCAGAATGCAGGGTTCAGAAGTGCGTTGCGGTCAGAATGCAGGGTTTAGGGGTGCGTTGCGGTCAGAATGCAGGGGTGTGTTGCGGTCAAAATTCAGGGTACAGGGGTGTGTTGCAATCAGAATGCAGGGTTCAGGGGTGCATTGCGATCAGAATGCAGGGCTCAGGAGTGCATTGTGATCAGAATGCAGGGTTCAGAGGTACGTTGCAGTTAGAATGCAGGGTTCAGAAGTGCATTGCAGTCAGAATGCAGGGTTCAGGGGTGCATTGCGGTCAGAATACAGGGTTCAGGAGTGTGTTGCGGTCAGAATGCAGGGGTACATTACGGTCAGAATTTAGGGTTCAGGGGTGCGTTGCGATCAGAATGCAGGGTTCAGGGGTATGTTGCGGTCAGAATGCAGGGTTCAGGAGTGCGCTGCGGTCAGAATGCAGGGGTATGTTGCGGTCAGAATTCAGGGTTCAGGGGTGCATTGCGATCAGAATGCAGGGTTCAGGGTTACGTTGCGGTCAGAGTTCAGGGTTCAGGGGTGCGTTGCGATCAAAATGCAGGGTTCAGGAGTGCGTTGCGGTCAGAATGCAGGGTTCGGGGGTGAAAGGTGGGGGGTGATGTGAAGGGTGGTATAGGACACTGCTATGGGGGTGACCCTGCCCATGACAGTGTCCTCTGCTCCCTTCACATCACCCCCCCCTCCACACACACACAGTGGTGTCTCCTGCCCCCCATTTGCTGTAACCCCCCCCTTCTCTCCCACAGGACAGTACCTGTTTCACAGCGGAGAGCAAGAGGCAGTGCAGTTCTGGACAAAGGGGCGGGAGCTGGCAGTGACTTTTCATATTATCAAGCTGGTGATTGGTTGCTTAGGACCACCCTATGTGCTAGCAACCAATTACCAGCGGTTTTACAATAAAAGTTTGTTTGGCCGGCTCCTCCTCCCGCCCTCTGTCCTGATCTGTGCTTTCTCCTGGTCTTCGCTGCTCACTGATTACAGCGGCAGAGGAGGGAGGGAGAAGGTGACAGCGTGCGGAGCCGCGTAGGAGGCTTGAGGCTGGGAGGGGAGACGAGGACTTAGAAGGCGGGGGTCGGCGGCGCAGGAACCTGTTCGCGGTCCACGGTTCACTGTTCACGGTCCACCTGTCACCTGCCGGCAGTCGACAGGTGGACAGGTGACGGGATGCCGATCCCCGTTCTAGAGATACAGTGATATGTGAAAAAATATATATATGAATGAATGAATAAATGTGCAAAGTTCATTGAGTCCACATCCACATTGGAGGATACCTTCCATCGCACTTTACCATATCCACTGGATTTGCTTTTTAGAGCACTTTTGCACCTTTTTTTCACTTTAAGCATGAAGTCACTTTGGATTACAGTTATAAATTTGGACTTTATGAACGTTGCACATTTATTTATTAAATTATATATATATATTTTCACATATCACTGTATCTTTAGCCTTTCTCCTACATCGCTGACAGGGACATTGGATTTCCTGCTAGCAGCATCAGTGGAGTTACAACAAACTTCTACAGCTGAAGCGCTGACAACTGGACAGAGGGTCCAAGACCTCTGCGCCACACCTGCAGCAATTCCGGAGGCCCAGGGTGAGAAGGAGACGGTTGCTCTCCAGCAGCAGATCAGGATCCAGGAGGAGAAGGGAGAGGAGGTTGTCATCTTTCCCCAACCATCAGCCAGAGTGGAGGAAACTGTCTTCCCTTCCCAACAGTTAGCCAGAGCAGATTATGTGGGGTCCCCAGCAGAAGTGCTGGCAACAGGGCAGAGTGCTACCAACCTCTGCCCAGCACAGGAAACAACTACGGAGTTCCAGGGAGTCGGGGCAGTCGGCCCCTCTGCCCATAAACAGACCAATCCATGGAATGGTAAAACCCACCCAGCTGAAGCACTGGCAGCCGGACCAGAGAGTCAATGACCTCTGCCCCACACCTACTGATGACAACTATTCCTTGTAGCCAAGAAAAGAGATGGAGATCATGCGGACTGACTATGTAAGTTCACTCTGCCCGACTAACGCATGTCCAGACCAGGTAGGGATCTGGGACCACCTTGTTAGTCGACTTTTGATGGGGGAGAAATGTGATAGACTCACCCGAGACAGAGGCTTTTGGAGGGGACTGAATGCTAGTCTCTTATCTACTGACTATGGACCCTTGTTTGATAAGGGAAACCTTTGTTTCAGCTCCCCATGCCCTCTTATGTGTAAGTCACCTGGCACAGGGTGACCGGGCAAATAATGGACAAGTACTTAATGAACACTAAGAATGTGGTATGGATTGCTTCAAATAGGACAGTAATATTTATCAACAATATGCCTCAAGAAATGAATGATACATTAATTCCACTGTATCAGAATGATGGAACATTGTATGAGTTATATAGAATGTTGCCATGCCGTCTGCAATCCCTAATTAATCAAAGCATTGTTTAGATGTGGATTCCATGGTCTTTAATGTAGGAGCCAGCCCGCCTGCTACTGGGAGCTCCTGCTATTGTGTGAAGGTGTTCTGTGTTTATACCTATGATAATGTGTATTGTAGCTTGTGAGCTAGGAGACAGCAAGTCTGACCTGGAAAGTCAGACCTTTGCATCATCCAGGTGGCTAATTAATGTAATGTTTATAGTATACTGTATGTTTGTTGTAATTATATTCCTGTGTGCAGTTTGTATTGTTAGGGTAATCTGATCAGGAGGGGGGGTGTCCTTCTCAAGTGTATAAAAGCCTGTATTCTTGTTCAAATAAACAGTTCTTATTCTGGTTTAGAAGCCAAAATGAGACCTGCCTAGTTCTTGGTTGCAATATGCAGCTGTATTATCTGATACCAATGTTCACACTGGAGGAAGCGGTATATGACGGAAGCACTCAAGCGGAGTGTAGAAAGCAGTTTCTGTCACAATTCCCAATACTGTAGTCATCTTAGTTGCAATATTCAAATTTAGGTGCCTCTTTTCCAAGCAGAATATGTTTCTTTTCTGGTGAGAATATGGTTTCACTCCTGTCAGATGAGGAAGCTGAGACTGCATTGAGCACATGATCCCCAAAACTAGTGGGTGGCAAATGGAGAAATGTAGTCGAGTATGATGAATCTCAAGTTCATCTGAGGCACACAGATGGTAGGCCAGTGGTAGAATGTATTGAAAATGTATACACAGTGCTAGTAGGTTTCAACTACACAATGATAATGATTCACAATTCTAGCTTCTTGGTTGCTTGGGGCATTTTCTGTAATTGTGTTCTTTTTTTCTGTTTCTGGAAGAGGTTCTGAATATTCCTCAGCACGTTAACCATGGATGAAAACTTGTATTTCCTCCGACCACCTATGAAATAATTTAGAATTTTAGAAATTGCTGTTCTTGAGTATACAGGAATGAGTTTGGATGAATAAAAGATAATCACTGCTCTAGGTTGATTTCCACCTGTATCATGTCCACTGCATGCTAGTAGGAGCTGGCCCGGTCAGCTTGACAGTAGAAGAGAAGAATCTGGTCGGCCACAGATTCTTCTCTTCTACAAGACTGAGTTGTTGAACAAGGTAACAGTAGATGTGACTGTAGCATTAATATTAAAGTGGTCATGAAGTCAGGTTTAAACTGCAAGGAGTCACAGCCAAATTACCACAGTAAACTTGGCAGCACCGAAGACTGGAGAAGGACCAGCCTGGGTATGGACAGTGCTGGATCCCTGGACAAGTGTCTTTTTATTAAAAGTCAGCAGCTACAGTAGATTTAATTTCTAACCTAATCTAATTCTTAAAGGGGTTGTAAAGGCAGAAGGTTTTTTTATCTTAATGCATTCTATGCATTAAGATAAAAAGCCTTCTGTGTGCAGCAGTCACCCTCAGCCCCCCAATACTTACCTGAGATCCCTCTAGCTCCAGCAATGTTGTAGAATGTCTCTGCCTCCCCTCGTCATTAGCTGAGACAGCTGTGTGGCGCCATTGACTCCTGCTGCTGTCAAAGTCTGTCAGCCAAGGAGAATAGAAAGGGGGTGGGGCCGGGCCCCAGCTCCATGTCTGAATGGACACAGGGAGCTGTGACTCAGCTTGGGTGCCCCGATAACAAGCTGCTTGCTGTGGGGGCACCCAAGAGGAGGGAGGAGCCAGGAGCACAGAAGAGGGACCCGAGAAGAGGAGGACCCGGGCCACTCTGTGCAAATCCACTGCAACAGAGGAGGTAAGTATAACATGTTTGTTATTTTTAATATTAAAAAAAACAAGACTTTAGAATCACTTTAACCACTTCAGATCTGCGCTATAGCCAATTGACGGCTACAGCACGGATCTGAATTGCCAGGGGCCCGTCAATTGACGTCCTCCCCTTTACGCGCTCCAGGCTCGCTCTCGCAGCCACTGGTGTGAGTGTGCCCATGGGTCGGGCGCACTCGATGTCCGCCGGAGACCCGTGATCCCTTCACAGAGAGCTAGAACGGGGAACCGCCAATGTAAACACCGCGGTTCCCCGCTCTGTGAGGAGGGGGGGGCATGACAGATCTACTGATGCCTGTGATTGGGATCACTTAGATCTGTTTTGTCCCTATCAGCTCCGCCCCAACACAGTTAGAACACATACAAGGAACACATTTAACCCCTTGATTGCCCCCTTCCCTGACAATGACATTTATACAGTAATTGGTGTCTATTTTTAGATCTGATTTCTGTATAAATGTCATTGGTGTCAAAAATGTCAGACATGTCCGCCGCAATATCGCAGTCCTGATAAAAATCTCAGATCGCCGCCATTACCAGTAAAAAAAAAAAATAATAAAAACGCCATAAACCAATTTCAGTAGTTTGTAGGTGCTATAACTTTTGCACAACCCAATCAAAATACGCTTATTGCAATTTTTTTTTACCAAAAATATGTAGAACAATATATGTCGGCGGAAACTGAGGAATAAATGTGTTTTTTATTTTTGGATATGTATTATAGAAAAAAGAAAAATAAAAAAGTTCTTTTTTCAAAATTGTCGCTCTTTTTTTTGTTTATAACGCATAAAATAAAAGCCGCAGAGGTGATCAAATACCATCAAAAGAAAGCTCTATTTGTGGGAAAAAAAGGACATCAATTTTGTTTGGGTACAACATCACACGACCGCGCAATTGTCATTCAAAAAGTGACAGCGCTGAAAACTGAAAATTGGTCCGGGCAAGAGGGGGATTTAAGTGCCCAGTAAGCAAGTGGTTAAGCCCAACTTGTGGTTTGGTATTAGTGGGAAGGGTGAAAACCTCTGCAAGGTTTTTTCCAATCCCTGTGGGAAGATTTCTCCAAACTTCCTTCTTTGACCAAGGATGAAAAACTGTGATCTCTCTAATGGGGCAGTGACAGTGATATAAACCTGATAAAGATTCTTCCATACTTTTTTAATAAAAATATTTTATTATTGTCTGTGCCATGTTGGAGTAGTTTGCTCATCTAAAGTTTGAGAAAACCTCCTCGAAAGCTACAGCAAGAGCAATAAAACCTGACAGAGGTCCCAACTTTCCATACTCTGTCCAAAAAAAAATCAGGTCTGTGTAAAAAAACTATGATTGACAATATGTCTGCATAAAAAGATCCATACACATGTACATACAAAAATTTGTTTTGTGAAGTCCCAATTTAGAAGCAAAATGGGTTGGGGACCATCATTTTAAACTGTGTGTATACCATCTTAACAGTGTTTGATGTGTTCAGAGCCAGATCATCCACAAGAGAACCTAGGCAGGAGCCTAGAGCACAGTGGATGTCCAGGGGGGAGGCTCCTAATACATCTCTGGTTGTGTTGTAAGACACAACTGCAACTAAATACTTGTAAATGGGAGAACAAAAGTTACCTCTTGATCTCAGTAGCCATATCATCAATGCTAGGCAGATAATGCATGCAATCACCAGAATATAGTGTTTCCGAGCCATTCCTGTAGATTACAGAGAAAAATTAAAGCTTTTTTTATTAGTAAAATATGTACTACTAATTGATCTTAAAGCCCAACTGAACTTTCAAACTGAGCAGAAAAACTTGCCCCTTGAAGCAGAGTAGAAACCTTTGTTGTCTCAGTGAAAGCAGTGGTCCCTCTGCTGAAGTCTGATACATCCTCTCCTGAGTCAAACCTATAGCATGAACTTGGCTGATTGCAGAGTTATTGGTTCAACATGAGGAAGCTTGTGGTCATCACTTCAATGAACGAACGGTAAGTGCTGTGGACTTTCTTTGTACTTTAAGGGCACTTGCACATGGGTGTATGTAGGGGCAAATGGCCATATAGAATTAAATACGCCTGTATTTGTGGAACCTGGAATCCATAGCTGCTGCATAATTCTGGCCATAGACATGCTTTTCAGAATACTGTGTGCATGAATTTAAATACTGTACATGAGTGTAAATGCTGCTACATACTTTTACATGTGCATGTGTAGCCAGGGGAGAGTGGGGAGTGGGAGAGACTATAAGAGCAGAGGCTTTGGGCCTGGAGCACTCTCACTGGACTGGAGTGGATCTGTATGCAGGGAATCATTTGCTGTAAGCAGCAAGGTCACTGCCTGCTTCTACAGACGCATCAATCCAGATACCCTGAGGGACGTCAGCCAACAGCTTGAGCATCCTGCACTACAGTAGTCTGGGCCTGTTCCTGGTCCATACACCCTGCATGGGGGACAGAGCCGGGAGATCCACGGTGTGAGGCGGTGGAGGCCGTAGATCATCCTAAGAGCCATAGACTGGAGAGATCATCACAATCATTATCACCAGTGTTTACAGCATCTACATATTCTGTTCATGTGTGGTGAGCGAGTGAAAACCCATCCTAACAAACACTGTGTATAGACCGCCTTACTCCTTATATCTGCTAACATCTCTGGTACTAAGAGAGGCCTATTCATTCACTTTGAGCATGTACACTATACACAGGCATCTATTCTTTGCACCAGTTTGTTGCTACTTATAGTTCCACAGTTAATTTTTCAAGTCAGTGATCACTGTGAAGCTTTCATCGTTTTTCTGCAGAGTGAGTGTCTCTCTCCCTACATACTGCATTTCCTTGGATCAGCATTATTCTATCAGCCAATACTTGGTATATACCATTTCACTTACAGAAAGCTAGCTGGAGATCAATTTAAATGTCAAGTGACATTGGATTACAACTACTCCTCATTCTTTCCCCCGACTTGGGGAGCATATATTGCTTTGCTAAGGTTTTTCTTTTACCGCTACAAATAACTCTCTTTTAGAGCAGGTTGAATATTGCTATATTTACAGTTTCTTGCATTGTACTAGTTTATGTACTGATTTGCTGTTCTCATGTGAGTGAGCAGTGGATAGTGGACTGACATTTGCAGGAGTCATTCCCCTACTCTCCTGTGTCCCACTTCCATGTGCAGTGGATAGATATATGTATGCATTGGTTGAGTTTAAATAATTGGAATTGACAGTAAGTATTACTTCCTCTTGTGTGACGTTTATTCAGTTGTAAAAAATACTGTGTGTACTTAACCTCACCCTTTTGGGTCAAGGTTCTTTATTTGACATATCCTTTGAGTAAACATTCTTGACTTAACTCAATCTTGTGTATTCCATTACTGTGTCATTACTTAAAGGAAAACTAACACAATGAGTAAACCCAGTGTGTCAGAGGTTGCAGAGGACTCACAGAGTCAGGGTAACCAGAGGGGTATTGAAATATCTTGCGACCCTCACAAGGGCAGCGATACATATGCATTTAGATGTATTTCTCAGAAAGCTTATTTTTGCATTTGGAGATATATGTCCATAGGTGTGCACAATATAACGCAAGTACTGACATTTACGCACACATAACCATATACAGTGGATTCTGCAATACATGTCTGTAGGAAAAATTATGCAGCAGCTTTGGCCCCTGGGTACTACCAATACTGTCATATGTCCACATATATATAAAGAAACCAGGAATTTTATGTGACCAACTCAAAATGGCACATAATTGTGAAGTGGAAAGAAAGTGATAAATGGTTTTCAAATTCTTTTGCCGTGCATTTGTATTCAGCTCCCTTTACTCTGATACCCCTAACTAAAATCGATTTGAATCAATTGCCTTCAGAAGTCACCTAATTAGTAAATAGAGTCCACCTGTGTGTAATTTAATCTTAGTATAAATACAGCTGCTCTGTGAAGCCCTCAGAGGTTTGTTAGTAAACCTAAGTGAACAAACCGCATCATGAAGGCCAAGGAATACACCAGACAGATCATGGATAAAGTTGTGGAGAGGTTTAAAGCAGGGTTAGGTTATAAAAAAAATCCCAAGTTTTGAACATCTCACTGCACTGTTCAATCCATCATCCGAAAATGGAAAGAGTATGGCACAACTACAAACCTGACAAGACATGGCCGTCCACCTAAACTGACAGGCTGGGCAAGGAGAGCATTAATCAGAGAAGCAGCCAAGAGGCTCATGGCAACTCTGGGGGACCTGCAGAGATCCACAGCTCAGGTTGGAGAATCTGTCCACATTAAAACTAGGTCAATCTGGTCTTTATGGAAAAGTGGCAAGAAGAAAGTCATTTTTGAAAGAAAGTCCCTTTGCAGTTTGCAAGAAGCCATGTGGGGGAAACAGAAAACATTTGGAAGAAGGTGCTGGTGAGACCAAAATTGAACTTTTTGGCCTAAAAGCAAAACACTGTGTGGCGGAAAACTAACACTGCAAATCACCCTGAACACACCATCCCCACCGTAAAACATGGTGGTGGCAGCATCATGTTGTGGGGATGCTTTCCTTCAGCAGGGATAAGAAAGCTGCTCAGAGTTGATGGGAAGATGGATGGAGCCAAATACAGGGCACTCTTAGAAGAAAACCTGTTAGAGTCTGCAAAAGACTTGAGACTGGGGCAGAGGTTCACCTTCCAGGAGGACAACGACCCTAAACATACAGCCCAAGCTACAATGGAAGGGTTTAGATAAAAGCGTATTCATGTGTTAGAATGGCCCAGTCAAAGTCCAGGCCTAAATCCAATTGAGAATCTGTGGCAAGACTTGAAAATTTCTTTTCACAGACGCTCTCCGTCCAATCTGACAGAGCTTGAGCTGTTTTGAAAAGAAGAATGGGCAAAAATTTCACTCTCTAGATGTGCAAAGCTGGTAGAGACTTCCTCAAAAAGACTCGCAGCTATAATTTCAGTGAAAAGTGGTTCTACGGGGGGGCGTGGCTTGGACGCTGAAGGCGACGGACGCACTTCTGGCGAGCTCCGGTGCTCAGGACCAAACTCCACGTGCATCCTCATACTACAGGCTCCGGTGAGTGGGAATAACAGCCCAGGGAACATTCCCCACATAATCCCCTACAGACGAGCATATTTCTGGCAAAATTCGCCGCGGAGCTCCACACCGCCCGGAAATCGAGGCCGCGGCTTTTACCGCGACTAGGCCGCAACGCTACCAGCGGCAGCGGAGACCCCTCTAATATTGACACCGCACGCCCACCTAAGTTACCCACGAAGGAGTCAAAGACACTATTTTTGAGGCCCACAGGACCTTACTATAAGATCCGCCATTACTAGGCCTCACCGCCATAGCCACCTGATGACTACTTAAATGTGACAAGCACCCAGAGAGCAGTAAGCGACGACCAGCACTTATACGGCCGCACCACAGCTCTTTTCATAGGCATACAATCAATTCGCCACCATGTCTAGGAAACCACAGGGCGACTGTAAGCCAAAAAAACTCACTGCCTATTTCCACTGGCCAGAACACCGCAAAGTGGGCACGGAAAGCCCAGACCGAATCTCCCAATCCAATCATTATTCAGACCTACCGGACGCAGAGGTAGATGGTGCAGAAAGCCTCCCACAACTCACAGATCTCCCCCCCAGCCCACCATGCTCAAGCCCAGCAAAGGCAAGAATGAGGCTTGATTCTGAGGATCCCTCACAAGGGGTAAGAGTACTCTCTCCACACCAACAACAGCTAAAAACGTACACTTCACCCATTGAAAACTTTCCTACCACAAACCAACCCGTACTAGACACACAGATGAAGGATATGCTACTAACCCTCCATCGCTCCATGCATGAAGAGTTCATGGCAATCACCCGCACATTCTCCAGGGACATAGCTGTTTTGGGGGACAGGGTTGACCAAGTGGAAACAGCAATCACCGACATAGCTACCACTGTTAACGACCTCATAGATGCACAGGAGGACGGAGAAGAAGACAGACAATGGATCAGGGCCAAATTAGCGGATCTCGAGGACCGCTCGAGAAGAAACAATGTTAAGTTGAGGGGTGTCCCAGAAAGCGTCCTCCAGCAAGACCTAACCACGTTCACTGAAGGCCTCTTCAAAACCCTAGTGCCTGACTTGTCTCCACTCCAGCTGAACATCGACCGCATACACAGACTTCCGAAACCGACCTTCTTACCCAAGGAAATACCTAGAGATGTCCTCATGCGGGTACACTTTTACAACACAAAGGAATTGGTGCTTCAAAAAGCCCGCACACTTGGGAAACTCCCAGACCCTTATGGAAATATTCAAATGTTTGCAGACCTATCTAAATACACCCTAGACAAAAGGAGGGAATTAAACACCATCACCAAAACCCTAAGGAACAATAACGTCCAGTACAAATGGAAACATCCTACCAAACTATCTATTGAGCACAACGGGGAGACCCATTTAATAGCCTCACTAGAAAAGAGCCTCGCTCTCTTGAAAGCATGGGGAATCATCCCAATTGAAACCCCACCACCTGACATAGGTGCCAAACCAAAGCGAGTCCCACCACAGTGGAATAATGCTCCAGTGAGGAACAGGCCTTGGAACAAAAACTGATGATAATAACGACCACATGGTGAACCGTATTCACAATTCCTCTCTGGGTGACATACAAGATGATATTGTCCTCACTCAGTGAACTCTTTACCCCCCACGTTAAGCTTGTAGCTAGAAAGTCACAACTAATCACAATTGCTCTGTTTTTCTGTTATGATGTTCTAACAATCTTTGTCTCAAGCCAGCCAACACTGAAACAAGACTCATGGGAAGAAAACGACAGTTTCTTGTTTACAGCAGTCTCCACGGATTACCAGGTTCCGCACTACAACCAAGAGATGTTCCGATACCACACTTATTCCGGAAAAGAAAGAATGAATCAACAAACTGTGAGTTATAACCATATCGTCCTACACCAACTTTCACATGGCTCTTAAAATCCTTTCCATTAACACAAAGGGTCTAAATCACCCAGCCAAGCGCAATTCAATGTGGAAAACAGCCACCCAAGCAAAGTGTGACGTCCTCTGTATCCAAGAGACTCACCTACTTGAAAGAGACATTCGCTTATGCCATAACAAGAACTATCCACATATCTACTGGGCATCCAATCAAATCTCCAAAAGAAAAGGAGTAATGGTAGCCATTCATAGAGAGATATCTTTTGACCTCTTAGATAAGATAGTTGATCCCAAAGGCAGATATCTAATCTTAACATGCAAATTGAACTCTCTACTGTATACACTCGTGTGCATTTATGCACCTAATACGCGCCAAATTAGGTTTCTGAATGCTTTGATGAAGAAAGTCAAAACCGTCAGAAAAGGTGCTTTGATCATGAGTGGAGACTTCAACCTAGCACCTGATAAAAAAATGGATACCACCAAACCCTCTACCAGACTAGCATCTCGTCTGCCTAATTTTTTGCGAGATTATGAGCTGCATGACGTATGGAGATGCCTACACACCACGGAACGAGAATACACATTTCATTCAATACCACATAACTCATACTCGAGAATTGATCTTTTCCTAGTTGATAAATGGTCTCTCCAAAAAATACAAGAAGCCGATATAGGCACAATAACGTGGTCTGATCACGCACCAATTAGCATAACATTCGCTGGCAACGCCCACCACCCACCCTCCAAGTTGTGGAGAGCAAATTCATACGTCATGCAGACTCCCCCATACTCTCAATTCATTCAGGATAAAATTAATGAGTTTTTTACTGTGAATGTCGGATCAGTGTCCTCCTCGACTTTCTTATGGCTTGCCCATAAGGCGACTATCAGGGGAATACTGATCCAGCAAACTGCAAAGGCCAATAAGAGGAGGACGCAGCGAGTTGATGAAATCCTAAAGGACATTTCGAAACTAGAAGCTCTTAATATTCTAAATCCATCTAAAGAATCCCAATTAAAAGTCCTAACTAAACGTCAGGAACTCAGAACCGTCCTACTAGAGATCCACGAAAAAGCCTATCGCAAATTAAAGGCCAAAAATTATTCCACATCGAATAAAGCGGGGAAAGACATGGCAAACCGTATAAAAGGGCAGAGAATCAAGAGCCATATCCCACACCTGATCCATCCCATTACCAAAAAAAAAGTCACAAACCCTCAGGATATAGCCAACGCATTTAGTGCATACTATTGCTCCTTATATAACATCAAGGATGATCCAGGAACCCCACAACCCATAGTGGAAGACATTAAACACTTCCTAGCCAAAATAACACTCCCGATCCTAAGCGAGCACCATCTACAAGCTTTAAACTCTCCTTTTACAGTGCAAGAAATTGAACAGGTGATACAAAAACTCCCCCCAAATACAGGGAGTGCAGAATTATGAGGCAAGTTGTATTTTTGAGGAATAATTTTATTATTGAACAACAACCATGTTCTCAATGATTCCAAAAACTCATTAATATCAAAGCTGAAGGATTTTATCGATGTTGATTTTTGTTTGATTTTTGATGAAGGTTTTTATAAGTCGAAACTATAATTACTCAAAAACCTTAGTAACTCTTGTACCAACAACAAGTTATTATTTTAATAAGGAGTTTTTATGTTGAACGGAGTATTAAGACGTGAGGGACATAAACCCCCCTCAAAAACATAGTGGACAAGTTAAAGAACGTGACATTTTCCTCTCAAATTTCGAACATCTACCACGAGCGAATCCTAGCCCTCACAATAAAACCGATCCTTCACAAATTACAGAAGGTGATACCCAACACCCCAAGGACCTAGTAGGAACTACAATATATTCCTCGTTATCATACGTGATTTA
>BLSH010011985.1:165498-192588 GCA_018402905.1 Glandirana rugosa
GACATGCCCAAAAAGACTTGCAGCTGTAATTGCAGCTGAAAGTGGTTCTACAAAGTATTAACTCAGGGGAGCTGAATACAAATGCACGCCACACTTTTCAGATATTTATTTGTAAAAAAATTTTGAAAACCACTCATCATTGTCCTTTCACTTCACAATTATGAGCTACTTTGTGTTGGTCTATCATATAAAATCCCAGTAAAATACATTTACGTTTTCGGTTGTAACATGACAAAATGTGTTTTCAGGCTTGTGATTCACACAGCCCCCCCTCCATATATCATGGGAACCATGGTTTCACACTAATTCAAAATGGCATATTCAATTAATTGTTTACTGTCTGAACAAATAGAATCACTAGACATAAGGTACACCCACCAATAAGTAGGCAGGTGGTGCAGGAATCGGCAAAGTTGAAGTACATATAGTGGCTATCTGGCTACGTAGTGTGCCATATTGAACATTTAAAAGCTCTAAAGTTACCTATAAGATGTTACTTTCTATGTAAGTGTTGGAATTTTCTCCTGCATAGATAGCATGGGTGTCAACAATACTTTCTTCAAATTTTTTTTTCCTCTTAGCAATCTTTTAAAAACTTTTTTTTGTTGTATGAAAATGTGTGGGTGTCTTACCTTTCCAAAAGAGTACGGAGTGTACATCATCTGAGCAACCATGTACATATTTAGAGCTGTTTTTTTGGTCAGCAGGGTTGTGTACTACACACATGACCTCCATCTCCTCAGATTTTGGTTGGAGCAATAACTGGATTGTGTCTTTAGTATTATTATACAATTGATATTCAGAGTCTTTGTGTTTGTATTTCCAGATATAGGACAAAGGTGGTGTGCTGGTTGGGACAGAACAATGAAGAGTTACATTACACCAGTCGCTGGTTCTTTCCTTCAGTTTGGTTTCTATAGCTGGGGATGGAACAGGATCTGCGATCAAAAAGTATGTTTAATTAAATGGTATGCAATTTTATTTACAATATTATATTTTATGGATGTTTTCACTTCAGTGAAGAAAGACTGTTAATAAAGGAGTGGGTAAAACTGCTAAATATTGGTCCAAACTGGACCAATGTAACTGTGCAATAAAAATGTTACCCAGACTTCAGCTTTAAAAAGGTATTCTACCCAAAGCCTAACAATGATTGTGGATGAAGTTTGGTGAGTTCAGTCATTCACCAGCTTTGACTGAACTCCAAGAAAGGAAGATTGTGGCTGAACTCCTAGGCTTTTATATCCAATGTCGTTTTTTTGATGATTTATAATATCTCTAGTCTGGCAAGATCTCGGCTGAATAGCACAAAGCCAAGTTTTTGAGCTCTCATTCATCAACTCGCTAGGATTCAGACTCGAGTTGATGGTACTTAATAATTATAATATAATATCTCTATATTAATTTAGTGGAGAAGATAATATGAGTTGGGTGATATAACCATTAGGCATAAATGCAAGCTAAATGTGTCATGGTGGCAGATCAAGAAAATTGTGAGGGGGCTTTTTAAAAACTTTGGGGTTGTTTAACCTGCTAATGTATTCTAGGAACCCATGGCTAACACCATACATTTGTTTTGTTGGCCAATGAGTGTGCCAGAATGTCACAGGGCCACCAGATAGTTGACAGTAATTTAACTTGGATTTAAAAGACCTAAAGAAGGATCAAGGATGGTGTGGATTCTTGTGGTCACCTTGAAGTCAACAAGTCTTTTCACATGCATTTAGAATGTCTAACATTGGTCAAGCTATTGGGAAACACCAGACTCATATACTCTGGCCACTAGCAGATCTCTTCCAGGTGGGCAGTCAAGCTGACTGAACTATTTTGTCATTTTACATTTGTATCAGCAAGAGGAAATGATAAGACTATGGGACCCTAAGGACCACCTGGTACCACTAGAAATTCCTTTAGTTAATGCTTAATTGTTAGCAGTTTGATAATATTTTTTTTTACATGCACCTTGCAAAAAAAGTCACAAGAGTTTATTGGTGACACTTAAAATCCCACAAATCAATGTAAAAAAAAAAAAATATGGGAGGGGCTCATAAGCAAAAGTCTAACACTAAATAATTAGGTATTGATAAGGACCCTTTAAAGTACATGTAAACCCTCACCTTGTAAAACAACCCATTCGGTTTAAAATAGAAAAGAAAGGCAAACATTTGTGTAAAGAGATATAAAAAAAAATATAAACCCTTTTTTTTTACATTTTTAATAAGTGATCACATTCCCTTTGTTCTCAGCTGCCTAAGAATTGGGGGGAGGAAAAGCAACTGCACACTGAACTTCCAAGTGATATGCAGGATGGGGGGTGTCGCTGAGTTCCCAGCACAGTTAGAGAACTGACCATGCTGTGCTCTCATGCCTAGTGTGGTCAGTTGTTAATAGGAAAGCAGAGGGACTGGCAGGAACATCAGGGATTACACACAAAGGAAGCAATACAAAGAGAACATGGTACAGCAAGGACATATCAGGAATATGAAATGTTGAGTTTACATACCCTTGAAAGAACACTATATTACCAAAAGTATTGGGAGGCCTGTCTTTACATACCTATGAACTTTAATGGCATCCCAGTCTTAGTCCATAGGGTTCAATATGGAGTTGGCCCACCCTTTGCAGCTATAACAGCTTCAACTCTTCTGGGACGGCTGTCCACAAGGTTTAGGAGTGTTTCTATGGGAAGTCAAGTTCTTCCACCCCATACTCACTCATCCATATCCTTATGAACCTTGCTTTGCTGGTGCTTAGTCATGTTGGAACAGGAAGGGGCCATCCCCAAACTGTTCCCACAAGATGGGAGCATGAAATTGTCAAAAATGTCTTGGTATGCTGACGTCTTAAGAGTTTCTCTTCACTGGAACTAAGTGGCCAATCCCAACCCCTGGTCCATAAAGACATGGATGAGCGAGTTTGGGGTGGAGGAGCTTGACGGGCCTGCACAGAGTCCTGACCTCAACCCAATAGAACACCTTTGGGATGAATTAGAGCGGAGACTGTGAGCCAGGTCTTCTCGTCCAACATCAGTGCCTGACCTCACAAAAGCGCTTCTGGAAGAATGGTCAAACATTCCAATAGACACACTCCTAAACCTTGTGGACAGCCTTCCCAGAAGAGTTGAAGCTGTTATAGCTGCAAAGGGTGGGCCAACTCAATATTGAACCCTACGGAGTAAGACTGGGATGCCATTAAAGTTCATGTGCGTGTAAAGGCAGGTGTCCCAATACTTCTGGTAATACAGTGTGTATCTAAAGCTAACACTTTTCTAGTCACATCTTCTTTAGGGGGAGGAATGATTAATACCCCTGTCAGGTTTTTTATCTGTCTCCTACTGAAGAGATTTCCATTCTTTTCCTGTCCTGTAAAGCCAACAAGAATTGGTCTACAAAGCTAAAAAAAACGTTTATAAGTTTATAAAGTGATCTTTTATATAGTTTTCTTGTATAGAATCTATGTTTCTATTTCTATATTATAAATCAAACACTAACTGACACTTTTTGGGAACCAGTGACAGAAATACAGTGATCAGTACTAAAAATATGCACTGTCACTGTACTCATTACACTGGCAGGGAAGGGGTTAACATCTAGGATGATCAAGGGGGTTAAATGTGTGGCCAACACATGTTACTGTGTGTGCTGTGAGCTGTTTTTAATAAGCAATGTGCTGTCTTTGCTTCCTGCATTGCTGCTGTCAGAAGAGAGCCCTGTGTTTGTTTACCTTCGGTGTCCGGAGCCGATCCTTGGGTGCTGGCTACCAATCAGCATCTGGCAGCCGCTGATTGATTGGTGCTGCAGCCAATTGCAGCACAGCCATGGCACGTGGGCATGCTCTTTACCCCGGTGCACGGATCACGTACTACGAGGGGGTGTTGATAAGTATTGAGCCTTACCCAGTAAAAATTGAGTTAGGAAGCTGTAAATTGCAGGGTGTACTGGCCAAGTTGTTTATATTCAATGGTGCAAAAATCAACTACCTATGATTTTAACTTATCATTCTTTTTCAGGGCCAAAGTGAACATGGCAGCACCTCCAGAAAAATTCAATGTGCAAAAGCTTAGGACCATAATCAAGTTCCCATGTCTCCAGGAGAAAGGTGCGAAGCAGATCCATGATGAAATGTCACAAACTTTGGGTAACAGTAGCCCTCCATATGGAGCAGTTAAACGTTGGGTTGTCAATTTTAAAACTGGCCATTTCGGTGTTGAAAGTGAGAAACCCAGTGGAAGGCCTGATTCTGTCTCGGTGCCTGCAAATGTGAAAGCCATCCATGACATGATCATGGAGGACCACCGAATATCAGCCAAAAGTATTGCTACAAATCTGGGAATATCACGTGAGAGAGTTATCCACAACGACTTGGAAATGAGAAAGCTTGCAGCAAAATGTATCCCAAAACTTTTGACAACTGAACAAAAGAAGAAACGTCTGGAGACATTGGTGGCTGTTTTGGAACATTTTGCAAGAAATGAGTCTGTCACGTGCCTGGTGGTGGAGTCTGACTTATGCAGGGGTAACCGCTCTTGCGACCCTGATTCAAGAACCCCTGGTAGAGCAGAAAGGTGGTTCAGGAGTGAGGATGGCACAAGGGTTGACCTGGTCACCGGCGACAACTGACGTGGTATCTCCGGACTGGTAGTAGAGTGGTGGTACAGGCTGGGTTGGCAACAAGCGGGCGGTGCAGTACAAGAGCAGCAGGCAGGAGAATAGTCAGGTACAAGCAAATTCATCAACGGGCTGGCAGCGGAAGTACAAAGGAGCAGGCAGAAGGGTGGTCATGGAAAGCCGGGGTTGGTGCAGGCGGAGATCAAACAGGGTCAAGGCGAGATGGATCACAGGAACAGATACAGGTACAAGTAAACAGGTACACCAAATGCTGTAGAACGGACAGCACTGGTTGCAGGGTGCTGTCCGCTTAAATGGGCCGCTTGGGCACCAATGCTCGGCGTACACTTGCATACGTGCGTGCACACGCGCACGGGCTTCCCGACCCGATTTCCCGAGGGCAAAGGTTATTTCCTGACAGGGTCAGATTTTCTGGACAAACTGGTAACTGGTGATGAGACATGGATCTACTGTTATCATCCTGAGACTAAGGAATGGAGGCACAGTGGTTCCCCCAGGCCGAAGAAGTTCCATGTACAAAGGTCGGTGCAGAAGCAAATAGCAACAGTTTTTTGGGATAGGAAGGGAGTTCTCATGGCCTCGTCACACACTGCAGGTGAAACAATGGCAAAACTGACCTCCTTAGGCTTTTAAGTGATGCCCCAGCCACCCCATTCTCCCGGCCTGGCTCCTTCTGACTATCATCTATCCCCCAATCTCAAAAAACACCTAAAGGGACAACGATTTGGGAGTGTTCCAGAGGCAACCAATGCTGCAAATGAGTGGTTACACCAGCAGTCGGAAGAATTTTATTTGCAGGGACTTAAGAAGCTGCAGGACAGATGTTGCAAGTGCATTGACTTCCTGGGGGAATATGTAGAATAGTGTGGCAGTTACAGCTTCCTAGCTCAATTGTTTCTGGGTAAGGCTCAATTCTTATCAGCACCCCCTCCTAGGTACCTGATCCAGCACAGAGCGGCCGCCCTGCCTCAGTATATATGCGGTGGGCGGTTAAAGAAAATGTATTTAAATATTCCCTGCGCATTTATTAAAGCATAGTTATAGGTGTACGTACCATACAGCACTAGATTAAACTTTTCTTTATATATTTCATGGTTTGTCAGAGTGATGGTGCACACATAGTTCCCACTGTCCTCCATCCTGAGGTTTTTGATATGTAGTTTTCTTCCATTATCAGAGAACTCTAGACGGTTATTGAATTGAGGATGATGATTGATTAAAATATTATTTTCAAACTCCGCTATCTTGATTTTCATCCTATTAGCTTTGAAATGCCAAGCAATGCTTTCTGTTGGCACTGACCACTTCCGTTTAACAGATAGCTCAATGTTTTGATTTGTAAGACGAGTAAGTGGCTGATTTCCATCTGCAATAACACAAAATCACAATGTGCATACTTATTATATGGGACCATTTTCTCACAATTTGCAGACAATTTGTTTTTTTTAGAAAATTTGATGAATCTGTGTAATAGATGAGCTATTTGTTAACCAC
Source organism: Glandirana rugosa (assembly GCA_018402905.1). Lineage (NCBI taxonomy): Eukaryota > Metazoa > Chordata > Amphibia > Anura > Ranidae > Glandirana > Glandirana rugosa. The sequence goes on from BLSH010011985.1 coordinate 171,621, forward strand.
TTAAGGACCGGAAAGGATTTACCCACTTCCTGACCAGGCCATTTTTTGCAATACGGCACTGACAATTGCGCGGACTTGCGAAGTAGTACCCAAACAAAATTGATGTCCTTTTTTTCCCACAAATAGAGCTTTCTTTTGGTGGTATTTGATCACCTCTGTGGTTTTTATTTTTTGGACTATAAACAAAAAAAGGCCAACAATTAAAAAAAAAAAAAAAAACAATATTTTTTACTTTTTGCTATAATAAATATGCAAATAAAAAATGTAAAAAAAACTAATTTCTTCCTCAGTTTAGACCCCTTTCACACTGGGGTGGTTTTCAGGCATCTTAGAGCTAAAAATAGTGCCTGTAAAGTGCCCGAAAACTGCCTCCCCTGCAGCCCCAGTGTGAAAGTCTGAGTGCTTGCAGTGCGGGAAAAAAAGTCCTGCAAGCTGCATCTTTGGGGTGGTGTGGGAGCAGTGTATACACTGCTCTTCCACCACCACTGCCATTGAAATGAATGGGCAGCGCTTCCGAAGTGCCTGAAAAGCAATTCGGAAGCGCCACAACACAGGCACTTTTAACCCCTTTTTAACCCCTTCTTGGTAAAAGCAACCCGCTAGGGGCCGAAAAGTGCCACTCAGGCTGGATTCACACCATTGCGGTGCGAATTCCAGCCTCTCTGCTGCCGGGAAGGGACGGAGCCGCCGTTCGGTGGCTCCTGTCCGTTCCCACAGCGCAGCAGCTGCGGGGGGAGAGATGGGGGAGGAGCCGCGAGCAGGGGAAAATATCCCCGTTCAGTGCGGAGTGCATCTCCGTGTTAGATGCGCTCCCACTGGACTCAACGGGCTGGGAATTCGCACCGCATTGCACAAAAAACGTGTGCGGTTTTTGTGCAATGCGGAGTGCGAATGCACCGCACAGATGTGAACTGGACACATTGAAAACAATGTGTTTTCAAGTGTCCTGTGAATTGGATGCGGTTTAAGCCGCATCCAATTCGCATAGGTGTGAACCCAGCCTTAAACAGCGGTAAAGCACCACTACAACTAGCGCTGCTTTACCGCTAATAGACCCGCCCCCCCCAATGTGAAAGAGGTCTTAGGCCAATAGGTGTTCTTCTACAAATTTTTGGTAAAAAAAAAATCACAATAAACGTATATTAATTGGTTTGCACAAAAGTTGTAGCGTCTACAAAAAAAGAGAATAGATTTATAGCATTTTTATTATTTATTTTTTTTACTAGTAATGGCGGCGATCAGCTATTTTTAGCGGGACTGTGACATTGCGGTGGACAGATCGGACACCTAACTGACATTTTTGACACTTTCTTGGGAACCGCTGACATAATAACATTAATCAGTGCTAAAAATATGCACTGTTATTGTACTAATGACACTGGCAGGGAAGGGGTTAACACTAAGGGTGATCTGATCAAGGGGTTAAATGTGTTCCTTCATTGGGTGTTCTAACTGTATGGGTGATTGGCTGCCTGGGGAAACACACAGATCCGTCTTCCTGCATAGCAGAACAGCAGGATCTGTATGATCTCCACTGTCAGAACGGAGATCTGCCTTGTTTGCACAGGCAGATCCTCATTCTGTCACTGCGGGGAATGATCGTGGGTGGCCGACGGACATCGAGTCTGCCTAATCTGCTGATTGGCTCCCCTGGTGGCAAGTGGGCGCACACGTGCTCACACAAAAGCCCATTCCCGCGCCGACGCACAGCTACAGCGATTCGCAGGAAACAGCCGACCTGCCGCTGTATGACGGCGATTGGTCAGCAAGTAATTAAAAAAAAAATTTGTAAAATATTGGAAATTCCTAATGGTGTTATAAAACAAATAAATATTTAGCAGCAGTGACAGTCAGGACATCTTATGGTCACAGTAAGTATTAAAGCGTCATGTGTTTGAGTGGATATGAACTTGGACCCTTCTGGTTCTGTGCTGCAGCTCTGTCCACTCTGCCAGTGTATGATGTGAATCTCTGCAGCACATACCCTGCTTAGTGCTTCTGCCCCTGGAACTCTCTTGCTCTACCTGCCTTCCAGCTCAATACCGGGCACTTTTACCCCCTTCCTGCCCAGGCCAATTTTCAGCTTTCAGCACTGTCACACTTTGACAGTTGCGTGGTCATGCAACACTGTACCCAAACAAAATGTTTAGTATTTTTTTAAACAGATAGAGCTTTCTTTTGGTGGTAATTAAAGGCCACTGGGTTTTTTTATTTTTGTTAAACAAATGAAAAAGACTAAAATGTTTTTTTTAAAAAAAAGTTTTTCTTTGTTATAATATTTTTTGTAAATAAGTAAGTTTTCTCCTTCACTGATGTGCGCTGATGAAGTGGCACTGATGGGCACTGATGAGGAGGCACTTATATGCAGCACTGATAGGCTGCACTGATATGCAGCACTGATGGACACCGATAAACGGCACTGATAGGCGGCACTGATATGCAGCACTGATAGACACAGATAAATGGCACTGATGGGCACTGATAGGTAGCACTGATGGGCAGCCTTTATGGGCACTGATAGGCGGCAATGATGGGCACTGATAGGCGGCAATGATGGGCACTGATAGGCGGCACTGATGAGGTAACACTGACAGGCATCACTGGTGGGCATCATTGGTGGGCAATACCGATGGGCAGTGGTGGGCATTGCAGGTGGGCATCACTGATGGGGCTGCACTGAAAATTTACTGCACTGATTGTCAGTGCAGATCCTCCCTGTCAGGAGAGCTGCTTATTGGCTCTCCTCTATTCACATGCTGTCGCCGTGAATAGAGGAATGCTGATAACCAGGACTTCCTAGTTACAGTGTGATCATCTGTGATTGGACACAGCTGATCACATGGTAAAGAGCCTATGCCATATATATGCCATACCAGATCTGAGATGCGGTGTGTTGGAGTGACACACTACACCACCGATAGCCAAGCTGCGTGCACTTGCGGCTAATCCTGAAGGACGTCATATGACGCCCAATCAGGATAACTGATCCACTGCCCAGCTGTCATTTTGGTATTGTCCAGGTGGGATCTGGTAAATTGCAAGACCCCCTGTGCTCTGTGCCCTTTTGTGTGGATTCATTCCCTGGATGTATGCTTACCTGCTGAACTACTGGATTTCTGGATGTTTGTCTGATTCTCTGACTACGCCTTTGCCTGATGATTCTGCACTCCTCTGCCAGTCTGTGTACAACTCCTACCTCTGACTACTCTTTTGGATCCTGATTTTGCTGCCAAGACTTGGTGCTGACCCGGCCTGCCTGACCAAGCTGACGCCTCAACCCACAGCCAAAGCTCCACTTTGGACTAAACCTTACTCATAGCTCCCAACTTTTTAGATGGGAACGAGGGACACCTGTTACCAAAAGTATGTAGGCATAGGAAGCCCACCCTGTAACGCTCCCTTAAAGGAGAATTATACAAAAACAAAATGATTAGTTAAGCCCAAAAGTGATTTTATTTTTACCATTACTGTTCCTTTATCTCTGGCTTTTGAAATGTAGAAATGCAGCAATTTAGAAATTGGATGAAAAGTTTAGTACTGGGGAATACTTTTTGAAAGATAAAAAGTGCATTTTATATACAGACCAAAATGAGGGACAAATGAGGAGGAAAGAGGAACAGAGGGACTTTGTGCTAAATCAGGGACAGTCCCTCGAAATCAGGGACAGTTGGGAGCTATGCTTACTTACAGTACATTTCCACACATGATTAGCTTATTAAAGCTGAACTGTGAGTTGAACAGACAGCAACAACCTTATCCTTCTTCTATAAACTGTTAATTTCATCAGCCCCCACATGGAGGAGATGGACAAAGGCAGACATGTTTGAAGTCTAACCTGGGTGGCAACCAGGGCTGCTGTCAAGGGAGTTCAACCGGGCCTCCAATACAGGGTCAAGGTCCCATCAGTTCAGCAGGCAGGCAGGGAATCAAATGATGGACAGGAGGGGGTGATCATTGCGGGAAGGGGACAATTACAGGAACCAATACCCTGTAGGGCTCTCCCTGCAGTAGCTGAAAGCCAGATTCTTTTTCGCTACCTCTTGCTTTCAGCTGCTGCAGGAAGAGCCACACAAAGGATAGTTTCCTGTAATTGCCCTCTCACCGCACTGATCACCCCCTTCTGGCAATGTTCCTATTCCTTCTTCCACCCAGCCCCCCTATGTTCCCACTTCCTCCTCTGCTAACAGCTTTCATCTGCTGCATGGGGAACTACAAGTGATCAGTTACAATAAAATACCCCCACTACCACATCATTTACCCCTCCTCTCCAGAATCTCCTCCAGCCGAGGCTCTGAGGAAGAGGCCACGGCCTCGCAACGCGTCAGCCTACCTGTCCAGACCACCAGTGCGAGGCGGTCGTACTGATGTGACCTACGCCTTCACTTTGACGTTTGTTACAAGAGTTCTTTTGTGAGTATGTTTTTATGAGCTTTTTACAATAAAGGTACTAAGGATAATGCGCTAGGCCAGTGCGCCTTTTTTTGCTTCTTTTCGAGCTTTCATCTGCTGCATGGGGAACTACAAGTGATCAGTTACAATAAAATACCCCCACTACCACATCAATTACCCCTCCTCTCCAGAATCCCCTTACCCCTGCTGCCCGGGCCCCCCTATGTGCCCCTTCTGCAGCACTGCTGGCTTCCCTCCTCTCCCTCCTGCTGGCTGCTGCAGACACACAAGGGGGATCACTTCAGTATGGAGGGCAGAGAAAGGACTGGGGGTCTATGTCTGTGTTCAATTCCTTTCCCTATCCCAAATTGAGGCATCAGGGGTCTGCAATAGCATTGGGAAAAGAAAATAGTAAAAAATCAAAGTGTAAAAAATAAATGTAAGTAAAAATGTAAAAATTGAAAAAAAAAAAAAAACAGAAAAAAGAAAAAAAGGCTAATTCACAGATTCTACAGTCCATACAATGTGAATATGTAATTTATCCATGCATCTGAAGCCACTTGTTGCTCTATGGCAGTGTTTCTCAACTCCAGTCCTCAATACAACCTGCTGGGGCGCCTTGAGGACTGGAGTTGAGAAACACTGCTCTATGGAGACGCAGAAGCTGTACAAACCCAACCGCAGTTGCCAATTTAAAAGATGTGTAGGTTTGTTTGGGTGGCCCAGGATGCACACTGTCTGTGTTTAGGGCTGTACACCTGCACTCACGCCTGTCAAATTTGGACCCAAGGTTGTGTTTGTACAGCTGCTGTGGCTCCATAGTGTAACATAGGCTGCCTACACACCATCGCTCCAATCGCATCAAAAAAAAGGAGGGGCCCTGTCAGGTAGGCTGTATGCGGCTCTGTGATTTCTAACAGCAGTCCTGGTGGCAACCATGGTTCCTTCCATAGAACGAGTTTGGCTAGGGACCACCCAAGGACAGGAAATGTTTTACCAAGCATGGTCACCAGGTGCAAATAAGATGCAAAATGTAATACAAATGAAAACAAATGCATCCACCACATCTAAGGACTATCTGCAATATCTTACATTTTTATATTTGGCTTTAGATATTCTTTGATTAACAGTTCTTGTGCCTCCCCCAGCCTATGACTCAGCAGTGAAAGGAGAAGCAGAAGAATAATGATCTAATTTCTTTGTTTTTCTGTCAATGGCTTTCTGGATGGGGAGAATGAGTCAGAGCTTAGAGAAGGTTTCCAACGTCCTTGCTGAAAGGTTCTTACACAGGCGCCAAGAAATGGGTTTCAGCTTAACTGTCTCCGGAGGGTGCTAAATGCTCCTTTTTAATGCTCACCTACTATGTGCGCACTTCTGTGCCGTACCCTTTACTGTTCTCGCTTATGAGCCTTGCTGCTTTACTGTTCTCACTTATGAGCCCTGTCACTTTACTGTGCTCACTTATAAGCCCTGTCACTTTACTGTGCTCACTTATGAGCCCTGTCACTTTACTGTGCTCACTTATGAGCCCTGTCACTTTACTGTGCTCACTTATGAGCCCTGTCACTTTACTGTGCTCACTTATGAGCCCTGCCACTTTACTGTGCTCACTTATGAGCTCTGTCACTTTACTGTGCTCACTTATGAGCCCTGCCACTTTACTGTGCTCACTTATGAGCCCTGCCACTTTACTGTGCTCACTTATGAGCTCTGTCACTTTACTGTGCTCACTTATGAGCCCTGTCACTTTACTGTGCTCACTTATGAGCCCTGCCACTTTACTGTGCTCACTTATGAGCCCTGTCACTTTACAGTGCTCACGTATGAGCCCTGTCACTTTACAGTGCTCACTTATGAGCCCTGTCACTTTACTGTGCTCACTTATGAGCCCTGTCACTTTACTGTGTTTACTTATGAGCCCTGTCACTTTACTGTGCTCACTTATGAGCCCTGTCACTTTACTGTGTTTACTTATGAGCCCTGTCACTTTACTGTGCTCACTTATGAGCACTGCCACTTTACTGTGCTCACTTATGAGCCCTGTCACTTTACTGTGCTCACTTATGAGCCCTGTCACTTTACTGTGTTTACTTATGAGCCCTGTCACTTTACTGTGCTCACTTATGAGCCATGCCACTTTACTGTGCTCACTTATGAGCCCTTTCACTTTACAGTGCTCACTTATGAGCTCTGTCACTTTACTGTGCTCACTCTGTCACTTTACTGTGTTTATTTATGAGCCCTGCCACTTTACAGTGCTCACTTATGAGCTCTGTCACTTTACTGTGTTTACTTATGAGCTCTGTCACTTTACTGTGTTTACTTATGAGCTCTGTCACTTTACTGTGCTCACTTATGAGCTCTGTCACTTTACTGTGCTCACTTATGAGCTCTGTCACTTTACTGTGCTCACTTATGAACTCTGTCACTTTACTGTGCTCACTTATGAGCTCTGTCACTTTACTGTGCTCACTTATGAGCTCTGTCACTTTACTGTGCTCACTTATCTTTGTCAAACATCCAAAGATGAGGAAATTCCATTTTTTAGATATCATTGCCCTTGGGTTTTCTATGTTGATGTCACCTCATATTTAGTTTATAAACACTTCAGACAGTGCGCATTTAGAGCCATGCGCCTACACTGGTATGAATGTCAAATTGGGAGCAGCAGCTGTGTATATGCAGTACTGTGTCCCAATAGACATAAATGGGACTCTGCCTGCATGGGGATGCATGTGTGGGTAACGCTTAATGTGCCCGATCGGGGACACTTGAAATGGTGCTCAACAATGCCTACCTAACCAGACAGAGACCACAGTTATGTGAATACCGTATTAAGGTGGTTCTCCTACCTTAGATGCAATTGGTACAATTAACTGCATTTCACAGTGGTTCACGCTTTCTTAATTGCACTTAGACTTCTCCCACTCAGTTAAGGACTTCTGAAGGAATAACGCAGAGCCTGTATCCTGCTCCTTCAGCTTAGCAATCATGTCACCTCATTCCCAGTGACAAACCTGGGACTTCTCACTAGCATCAAGCAATGAACGCTCTACATTTTCCTGAGTATTGGTACCTCTCTCTCTTCTTCTCCTCATTCAGGCTAGATACATAGGGGCTCCGTGCTGTGATATCGGTCCAGTGTATATGACGCCGGTCACTAAAGAGCTGGTTAAAGCGGAGTTCCACCCTTTCCTTAGGTTTATTACAAGTCAGCAGCTACAAAAAGTGTAGCTGCTGACTTTTAATAAACCGACACTTACCTGTCTCCTGGTCCAGCGATGGAGCCGAACGGAGCCTCGCTCCTCTCCCCCTCCCCTCCGCGGCGCCGGCATTGCTACTGTGGGCACTCGGCCGTGGCTTCACGGCTGGGCGCACACTGCGCATGTGCGAGCGGCGCTGCACTTTGTGATTGGTCCCGAAGTCTTCTAGGACCTGTCCTGTGTCCCAGAAGACTTCGTGAGGGAGGGGGAAGGAGACCTTCCACGTCTGATCGCCTAAGGCGACCGGGGCAGAAGTACCCCTAAAAATCGGGTATTCCCACCCCCCCTCCTCCCCAAAAGCTCAGTTTCAGCATCCAGAGCTGGGGAGGAGGACTTAAAGCAGAAGTTCCACTTTTGGGTGGAACTCCGCTTTAAGCTCAGAAAGCTCCTTGCTACCAGAGCTCTCCATCATCCCTGCCAAGTCACACTGATCTTCCACTGGCTGGCAGCTTTAGCACTTAGCAATCCTCTGGTTTAGGGTTACCACCTCATCCCTTTAAAACTGAACACATATTAATTACACAGGTTCTGTGGCTGATTAAGGTGCCAATTAAACTCACGTGGTGCCTTATCTGCATTGAATTAGCCTCAGAACCTGTGTAATTCATACTGTATGTGTTCAGGTTTAAAGGGAGGAGGTGGCAACCCTACTCTGGTTACTTATGGCAATAGTGATTTAGCATTGTACTTTTCAGCTTTCACCTCTTGTCAATCTTGTTGTCTGTCCTGAACACCTCTTCAAACCCTTTTCCTTTATACTCCTTGTATGCATCTCTTTTCCCAGAAACCTCAGACCAGGCACTGTCCTAAATAAGAACTAGAACTTTACAGTCACATAGAACAGTCTCTTTGGACATAATCCCAGCTACTCATAACTCAGGTGGCCCAGCTTATACATTTGTGCAATATTCATAAAGAAAGGGTTCATTTAGGGTAAGGTGGGTACCTGACTGGGTACACACAAAAGAGGGGCCACCTGTTCAGTGCAGCATTACATTCTGCAGCATTCCATCATGCACTTTCCCATCCAAGGGACCCTAAGAGTTGCTTCCCCTTGAATTATAGCCCCCCTACAAGGTGGCAGTGCAATGAGTTCCCAGGAGGCAACACCAGTTAACCCCTTTCTAGAGCTTGGGCAGCCTGTAGGCAGTTGCAGTCTGTACACTCCACTGTAAGTGGCGCTTAACCAAAGCGGCAATACAGAAGGGGAAGGAAGTCCTAAGGAACGTTATCCCTCTATGGTTTACGTACATGTGTACCTGGGAGCAGCTGTCTGATTGGATACTGGGCCCTTTGTGACTTCAGCAGGCCATCTTGGGTGAGGGTAGAGCTTATTTAAACCTCTTGTCTCTTGATTTGGCATGCATTTTTGCAAGTGGATAGAGTAGGGACAGGTTCCAACCGTCTGGCAGGGAGAGTGCTTAGGGTTAGGGAAAGTTAGGGAGGAGTAGGGAAAGTGCAGGGACTACGTCTTCCTTCCTGGAGCAGCCCCCTTTTTGGTCTGGACTGATCAGGCCACACTTCCACCCCTCATTTAGATGCTGCCAGCATCGCTCAAGCTGCACAATCTCTGTTTTGAGTCTTGCAAATGGCACAGGATGGCTGTGCTCCCCCACCGGGCCTGGTTTTACTCTGAACATTTTCAATATATTCAGTTCACTGCACTCTGTCTCTGTGTGTTCTCTCCGCCGCACACTACGCTACATAGCGCTCACAAGCCTGCTAGCACAAGACATTCAGCCAGACTCCATTGCCTAACATCACTTACTGTATGCTTTCATTTTCATAAAATAGAAGGAAACGCAAAAAGTTAAATCTAAAACAGAAATGTATGCAAGAGTTAGAATTAATCACTCGGTTTTACTTACCCGAAGCAACATAAGAAACCAGTAAGTGCATCGTCATTATATGTAGTATCCTCATAATGTTCTTTAGCACATTCTGTACGTTGTATATTGTAACAAACATATTCAGTGTAACACTCACACACACTCCTTTCCTTTTCCTCATATTGTAGGCAGTTGTCGAAATACTAAAACAGCTCTATAATATGCTTGTGTACTTCCTCCCACTGAACAAAGGTCCTTAGGCCTCATATTACCCCGCACATAGCTGTATGAAAAGTATGCATAGTCATTTAAATGTAGAAAGATGAGCTTGATAAAATAATGTTATCAATATATGTAAATGCTATGGAAAATGGTTTTCTACCTAAAGGTACACTTAAAAGCCTGAACGTCAGGCAAGCAGCTAAATACACAGGTAAAATAAATTTAAGGAGTTCATCTGCCAAAGGATTTTTCTTTCTGTCTATCCAGTCCTGAGATTTACACAGCTCTGCCACACAGCATATCCTTATCTGGCAGGAGACTTGAATGCTCTGTGCCGCAGTTTAGGACCACATATGCAGGTCTTGTCCCTCTCCCTCTTTCAGACTGTGATTGAACAGTGAAAGAAGAAGCAGCAGCCTGATAAGATAATTTATCTGGCATGCTGCTCTCTTCTCCAATCAACATGTTCCTTGTTAGCACATGAGCACTGCAATACACCCGACTGGATTATTATGCTTCTTCACCCTCCCTGAGCCTAAGCTCTGCTATACAGAGGACTGCAAAAGTATGGTACCAATTCAAATGCAGGTACTTGCACTGCCAGCATAAAGAAAATGATTTTGGGGTTTTCCTGATGGATACAAAACAGTATTATTGTGTTCTTCTTAAATCCACCTGGAGTTCAGCTTAAAGCAGAACTTCAGTCATTTTTCATCTTTCCATCTATTAAATCCTCTGCCACTAAATACCTTATACAGCCCACTTCCTGTTTCTTGGCTGGAAAAATGCCTCGGCATTTGACATCATGCACAGCTCTCTCTCTCTCTCTCTCTCTCTCTCTCTCTCTCTCTCTCTCTCTCTCGTGAGAGTTTACCAGGAAGGGAGGGGGCATGAGTCATAAGAGGGCCAGTTAGAGCTGCAGACCTGAGTGGTGGAGAGCCGATCGGCTGCTCCCCTGACAGGGGTGGTTTATCAGCGCAGCCCCCCCTCGGATCGCCACCCTAGACCACCAGGGAGCCTGTCCAGGGACCACCAGGAATGTGCCCACCCAGGACCAACAGGGAGCCGACCAGGGACCACCAGGGAGCCGATCAGAGCCACCAGGGAGACCTCCCTAGACCACCAGGTAAGGGGCACAGTGCCCAATATGGATGGCCACCTTCAGATGCCACCCTAGACCACCAGGCAAATGGCCCCTATCAGTACACCTGCCCACCAGTGCCCACCAGGGCCCCTATCAGTGTGTATCAGTGCCACCTTTCAGTGCCCACCAGTGCCACCTATCAGTGCCCATCAATGCCTGCCACCTATCAGTGCCCAGTGTCGCCTATGTGTGCCAATGAGTGCCCATCAGTGCCGCTAATCAGTGTCCATCAGTGCTGCATATCAGTGCCACCTATCAGTGCCCGTCAGTGCTGCTTGTCAGTGCCGCCTATCAGTGCCCATCATTGCTGCATATAAGTGCCTCATCATCAGTGCCCAACAGTGCCACCTCATCAGTGCCAATCAGTACTGCCTCATCAGTGCCCGTCAGTGCAGCCTCATCAGTGCCCATCAGTGATGGAGAAAATGTACTTATTTACAAAGTTTGGTGACAGAAATAGAGACTTTTTTTTTCAACATTTTCGGCCTTTTTTTTATTTGTAGCGCAAAAAATAAAAACCGCAGAGGTGATCAAATACCACCAAAAGAAAGCTCTATTTGTGGGAACAAAATGATAAAAAATTTGTTTGAGTACAACATCGCATGACTGCGCAATTGTCATTCAAAGCGCAACAGCACTGAAAGCTGAAAATTGGTCTGGCAGGAAAGTGTTCTAAGTGTCCGGTATTGAAGTGGTTAAGGAACTGGCTGAAAGGTAGATCTAGTCTGCTCAAGGGCCAGTGCCATCTTCTTCTTGATATGATACTGCCTGTTGGGATTCAAGTGCCACAGAATAAGCAGCACAGTTATGTAGATGTCAAGGCAGCCAGCCAAGCATTGCTGCCATCCAAGTCAAGGGTAAGAGGAACTAAAATAGTCTGTTATAATGGGTAACCAGCTACAAAATCCTTTGGAAAGCTGCTACAGATACCACATAGCCAATAAGGCCCTTTTCTGATGTATAATACTTCATAATCAGCCTGACCTCCAGAAGGTTTTACTACCTTTATCACCAAGGCGTTTTTTGCTATTCAGCACTGCGCTACTTTAACTAGCGAATGCGCGGTCATGCAACGCTGTACCCAAATTAAATGTATATATATATATATTTTATTTCATGCAAATAGAGCTTTCTTTTGATGGTATTTAATCACCGCGGTTATTTTTAAATGTTTTGCTATGTAAACTAAAAAATACTGAAAAAAATGTTTTGATTGGTGAAAATAACCCAATTCAGGTTATTACTTATTCTGTCTGAAAGTTATAGTGTCTACAACTTATGGTATAAACTGTATGTTTAAAAATTGATCAGTCCTGATCTAGTTTTCAGAAGTCCTAAAATGCCAGGACAGTACAAATACCCCCCCCCCCCCCAAATGACCCCTTTGGAAAGTGGAAAGTAGACAGTCCAAGGTGTTTAGTAAGAAGCACGGTGAGTTTTCTTGAAGTTGTAATTTTTTTGTCCAAATTTTTTGGAAAATGGAAAAATGTTTTTACATACTGTCACCAGTGCAGTACACAGTCATCACATGACTAGTGTTGCGGTGATCAGGGATGCTGACTGGTGACGGTATGTAAAAAAAGAACAATATATTTTTCCTGACAGACTCCATGGCAGCCTACGTGTGGGTTTAGTCCCGCCTCTAATACCCTATAGGACACCTCTCCCATAAATCTTTGCTCCTGGCCGGCGGCCGTGTTCCTTTTTTGTCCTCCTCGCAGGATCGAGTAGATGGTCCTCTTACCTGAAGACTTCCTGCCACTGGTTAGCCGAGCTGCGACTCAGGAGATGGACAGTCGCATACTCCTATAAGCCCTAGCTACTAGCGGGGTATGGAGGGGGGAAAATGGAAGAGCGGAGAAGATGCCTGGATGCCTAGCCACTGGCGGGTGGGCTGCGCATGATGGCCACTAGCATAGCTACTAGCGGGCGGCCTTGCGTACCCCAGAGGACGGCCATAGGCCTCGGCAAGAAGTGTGGCAGCATCACGGATTATTTTTTGCATGGCAGCAGTGTTTATACCTTTTTCTTTGTCGGTTAGGAGCTTTCCCCTCTTTCCTGTTCCCTGGTGGTCCGCGGCTGACAGGCATGGCGGCTGGTTTCGGAGTGCGCTCCAGCCGCTGTTCACTTCCCGGTTCGTGGCCCGTGGTGGTATTGCGCATGCACGGGTCCGGATCGGGAACGAGGCCTGGTTGGCGCAGGCGCGGTGCGGCCGAAGTGGCGGCGGCCGCGCGTGCGCGCTGACACAAGCAGTGACGTCACTGGTGGGCGCCAAATTTAAACCGCTAGAAGCCCGCAGTCGGTGGGAATGATTGCGGGCTTCGGCGGCGACTTCCCCAGGCAGTTCTGCCTGATTCTGAGGTAGGCAGGGGCTGGCTGGACTCCAGGCTCCTGGGGGAGCTGTAAGTGACTAATGGAAATTTTTTCTTTATAGCCTCCATGGAGACCGCCAGCACCAGGGACGCTTCACCGCCAGCCTGTGGCCAGGCCTCCCACCACAGGTACGCTCTTCTGGGTGGTAGCCTGGGGGGGGTGGGGGGGTAGGGTATGGCAGAGGCTTTTACCCTAACCCCTGTGTCTGCTTTCCTCTGCTTCTTGTTTTAGTTCCTCTAGGTCGGATCATCATCGCAGTTCCCACAGAAGAAGTACTTCATCTAAGTCCCATGGCCGACATTCTTCTTCCAGATCCAAGCACCACGGGTCACCCTCCAGGTCAAGTCTCCATGGTAGGGACCCGGTCCATCATTCGGCGACCCACTCCAGTCACCCGGCTGAGCATACCTGCTGGGGGTGCAGGTCGCAGGCACCAATTGGGAGATCTCTCTGGGATCCCTGCTACGCAAAAGTTGCCGGTGAAAGAGGGGAGATGGCACAGCTGGTCAAGAGGGTCGTAAATGAGTCTCTGAAGGAGATAAAGACTGACAGAACCCGTAAGTCTCCTGCCAAACCTAGGGGCGCACCAGTGACAGAGCCACAGGCTCCAAACATCTGGGAATTCTCCCAGCCAAGTCACCCCTCCGTTGACTCGTTAGAAGAGGATTCCGAGTCCGAAGAGCTGTATGGGGGGTTTGATTTTGCCCTGGTTGCCCCGTTGGTCAAAGCAGTAAGGGATGCCCTGGATTGGGAGGATCCCTCAGTCACTCCTCCTAAACAGAGGAAATATTTCAAACAGCTGAAGAAGGACCAAGCTAACTTCCCCTTCCTTTCGGAACTAGGTGAAGTCATTTCAGAAGAGTGGTCCAAGGCTGACAGGAAAAACTCCTTGTTACCTAAGGTCCTGAAGCTGTATCCCTTTAAAGAAGAGGAGGTCAGTCACCTAGAATCAGCTCCTCTTGTAGATGCGGCTGTAATGAGACTGGTCAAGCATGTCACACTCCCGCTGGAGGATACAGTCTCCTTTAAGGATGCACTGGACAGACGGATCGACTCTGACCTCAAGAAGGCATATCTGTCTGCGGGTATGGCATGTAAGCCTGCCCTGGCCCTGGCAGTGACATCAAAGGCAATGGAGCGGTGGACTGACAGTATAGACGAGACGCTCAGGAGTGTCTCGGACGAGGTGGCCAAGAGTTCCCCCATACAAGAACTCAGGCTGGCGTTCAAACACCACTACACTCTCTGCGATACATCATCCCATCATTCCCTACATCACAATGGATGGAAAAGGGCATTCTTTCTATCGAAGACCTTTACGATGCGAACAGCATACACTCCTTTGAGACACTCCGGCAGTCACACGATCTCCGGACCTCTGACAGTTACAACTACATTAGATTAAGACATGGACTCAGTCAGCATAAAAAACCAATCACCATGATACCAAGACGTATATGGGAGTACCTCAGCCCAGTGGGAGGCGGGATTAAGGGGATCTCTACTTTCTACAACTTGCTCCAGGCGAAAGACACGTTACACAAAACAAACAATATGAGGCTTTGGGAAAAAGACTTGGGCGAAAGCTATTCACCACAACAATGGCAATCAGCACTACAATATACCTTCTCGGCTACAAAGAGCGCCTCGTTGTGGGAACTAACAGTTAAAATAACGCAGAGATGGTACCTTACCCCGGTACGACTAGCCAGATTCTATAAAAACTATGACCACCTTTGCTGGAGACAATGCGGTCTCAGGGGAGATCTCTTCCACTTGATGTGGGGATGCCCCCTCCTGCGCGCCTACTGGGCTGGGGTTTTCTCGTTAATCACAGAGATTACCAACTTAAACACACCACATTCTCCTCAATTGGCCATTTTAAGTCTTGGGATAGACAAATATCCCTCCAGTACTCGCCCCTTAATTTTAAACATTCTCCTGGCAGCTAGAATAAACATCACACGCAGGTGGAAATCAGCAACGTTGCCCAAGACCATTGAGGTAATTGACACCATAGCCCTCCACAACACATATGAAACTTTGATGGCCTTCCAGCTTAATAATGTAAGCTCCACAAACACAAAATGGGACCTATGGACACAGTGGTTCAACGTCCGCTTCGGGACTAAATAGGGACGGTTTTCATTGATGGAATCTTGTTCTTGGGGCTCCTGGGGACTCCCGGTGCCCCCACTCCGCCACTAATGATCCCAGTGGGGGTGGCGGAGTGGTCAGGAGGCACGGGGAGGAACCTGGGGAGATCTCAAGGTACCACGAGTGACGTCCTCGCTCACCTGATGACCTTTAGGGATCATGAGTGGGGAGCCTATATCCTTCCCGAAGGTGTAGAGCTGAAACCAACTAGTTCTGCTTAGAGACCTAGCAGACAGGTACAGACGGATATGCTCAGCTTGGGATGTTAGATTATTTCTACAAACTACCAATCTATGGGACGTACTCTGTTTGATATGTTACACTTGTTATTTATATGCAAGCTTAAACTGTAAGTCATGCTGAACTTGTACAACCGTTCATTGCAACTGATAACGCTGTATTGTTATATTCGAAAACTTTTCAATAAACACCATTTGGAAAAAAAAAGAACTCAGGCTGGCTACTGCCTTCCTTGGGGAGGCGTCCCTTGACCTTATTCGTCTTTTGTCTCGGGTTATGCTCTCGACCGTTACGGCCAAGCGGGCCTTGTGGCTTGGCCCATGGCAGGCCGACCCGGCGTCCAAACAGGTGTGGTGCCGTATCCCGTTTGAGGGTTCCTCTCTTTTTGGGAACAAGTTAGACGCGGCCATAGCCCGAGCCACCGGAGGTAAGTCGGGGTTCCTCCCTCAGGACCGGCGTGGGCAAGGCCGGGGACGCCCCTTCTCGAGGAAGCAGAACCAGGACCGTTCCAGGGAGGCACGCAGCTACAAGCCTGGTCGGCAATTCTACAGATCTTGGAAATCCAGGCAGGTGTCTGGCAAGAAGACTTCTAGGGGTGGTCCGGCTGGTGAGGGAGGCCCAGCGAAATCCTTTTGAGATTGGGCCCGCCCAGGCATGTCAGGTGGGGGCTCGTTTGCTCCGCTTTCCACATGTTTGGGTGGCCTCAATCTGGGACGGATGGAACGTCAGAACGGTCTCCCAGGGCCATGCGTGGGCCTTCTGCAAAGCACCCAGGCTGAGGTTTGTTCCCACAACCCTTTCAACTTCAAAAGCCAAAAGGGAGATCCTTTTAGCCTACATAGGATCTTTGTTGGCACAAGGCGCCGCAATTCCTGTCCCGAACGAAGAGCGAGGGCTAGGGATGTATTCCCCACTCTTCATGGTACAGAAGAGAAACGGCGCATGGAGACCTGTGATAGACTTGACACACCTGAACCGTTTCATCAAGAAGGAGAGGTTCAAAATGGAAACGCTATCTACGATCCAACAAGCAGTCCAGGCCGGGGACTGGCTAGTCTCCATAGATTTGAAAGACGCATACTTCCATGTGCCGGTGGCAGCGGAGTTTCAGCAGTTCCTCCGGTTTGCCATGGGGAAGCTCCATTATCAGTTCACCTGCCTCCCCTTCGGCCTATTAACTTCTCCTCGAGTCTTCTCGAAGGTCTTGTTGGTGGTAGTAGCTCTGTTAGGAACCAGAGGTATCCGGCTCTTTCATTACCTGGACGATCTGCTGCTTTTGGCACAGAACAAATCCCAGATAATAGAACACAGGGACCAAGTCATTGCCACCCTCCAGGAGTTTGGGTGGCTACTCAACTTCGAGAAAAGCCACTTAGAGCCCTCACAATGTCTTGTATACCTCGGTGCCCTTTTCGACACGACTCTGGGCACCATCTCCTGGCCCGAGGAGAAGATAGTAGCGATCCAGAGCAGGATACGACTGGCGCTCTCTTCAACGTATCTTCAGGCCATCCAGTGCCTGAGGATTATTGGGACAATGGTGTCGAGGATTCCCATGGTGAAGTGGGCACAGTGGAGAATGCGACCCTTTCAAAGAGGGTTTCTTTGACAATGGAGGTCAGGCGACAAGCAGCAACTCATCTACATCTCGCCCGCCATGAGGGGCTCCCTTCTCTGGTGGCTCCATTGGAAGAACCTGTGCAACTGCCATTCCTTTCTTCCCATTACGTGGGTGACTGTCACATCAGATGCCAGCAACAGGGGCTGGGGTGCACACTGTCTAACGGAGGTGGCTCAGGGCGTCTGGGACTTCCCCTCTCGGGGGGTGGTTTCGAACGTCTTGGAGTTGAGAGCAGCTTTCAAAGCGTTACAGGCCTTTCACCATCTGATAGCAGGATTCGCGGTGTCACTCCGGCTAGACAACACCACGGCAGTGTCCTACATAAAAAGGCAGGGGGGACCCGGAGCCTGAAATTACTACAGGAGGTGGAGCCGATCATGTTATGGGCACAGAGGAATCTGAGCAATATCACAGCAACCTATGTTCCCGGAGTCCTGAACGTCCAGGCGGATTTTCTTTCTCGAGTCCGTCTGGACAACAAGGAGTGGTCACTCCACGAGGAAGTGTTTGCATGGATCTTATCTCTAGGGGTGTCTCCAGAAGTGGACCTTTTTGCCTCTCCGTGCAACAGGAAGCTAGCGAAGTATTATTCGAGGTTCCGGGACCCTCAGGCCTACGGGGTCGATGCTCTCACGGAGCAGTGGAGCTTCCACAGGGCGTATGCCTTCCCCCCGATTCCGATAATCCTCCAATTTCTGTGAAGGCTCAGAACGGAAAATGTGGAAGTGGTCGCAGTAATTCCATACTGGCCCAACAGGCCCTGGTTTCCTCTTTTGTCACTCCTCAGCTACAGGGACCCAGTCCCATTACCTCTCAGGCTAGATCTACTATCTCAGGGCACGTCCCTACATCCATGCCTGGGCCACCTGCGGTTAAAGGTCTGGTTCTTGAAAGGGAAAGGTTGGAGGCAATAGGGTGTCCGAAGGAAGCAATCCCCACACTCCTAAGTGCAAGACGAGTGAGTACGAATCGAGTCTATGAGAGGATCTGGTCCAGATTCACAAGCCATATGTCCTCCCGATCCAGCTCCTGTGGTTCCCCATCAATCCAGGACATCCTGAGTTTTCTGCAGTCGGGTCTGGACCTAGAACTAGCTGTAAGTTCTCTCCGGGTACAGGTGTCGGCAATATCTGCCTTTACTGGTACTTCATGGGCTAGGCACGCCCTAGTTCAGAAATTCTTCAAGGGAGCAGTCAGGTTGAGACCACAGAGAAAACCATGGATTCATAAATGGGATCTGCCACTGGTTCTCAAATTTTTCTCACAGATGCACAGAGTACTCTCAATCAGTGAGCTCGCTTGCAAGACCATTTTCCTGGTGGCCATTACATCGGCAAAAAGAATCTCAGAGATCCAGTCCCTGGGAGCCAGAGAACTCTTCCTTTCTTTCTTCCCAGACAGGGTGGTCTTGGTTCCGATGCTGGGGTCAAATCCCAAGGTCACTTCAATCTTCCATGAGAATCAGGAGATAGTCCTTCTCTCCTTCGAGACAGCGGATGGTTCAGGCTTGCACCCTCTTGATGTGGGGGTCAACCTAAGACTATATCTGGAAGCCACGGCTCCTTTTCACCAGTCCGTTCATCTGTTTGTCTTACTCAATGGGAAGAAGAAGGGGCTGAAAGCCTCCGTCAGATCCATAGCTGCGTGGATCGTCCAGGCGATCCAGTGGGCCTATAAGGAACAGGGCTTGGCTCCTCCTCAGGCGGTGACAGCGCACTCAACTAGAAGTGTCTCGACCTCGTGGGCGGCTTCACGACATGTCGCTCCCGAAGTGATCTGCAGGGCAGCCTCCAGGTCTTCAATACACACGTTCATGTCACATTATTGTGTGGAGCCAGCGGCTCTATCTTCTGTTATCTTTGGCCATCAGGTATTGTCAGTGGACGGTATTAAATAAATCTTTTTGTTCAGCATTTTTGCCCTCCCGGGTATGTTGGCGAGTTATTTCCCACACGTAGGCTGCCATGGAGTCTGTCAGGAAAACAGAAAATTTCCTACCAAATACTTACCGTAATTTTCCTTTCCTGATGGACTCCATGGCAGTCGGAGTCCCTCCCAAAATGTCTGGAGTAGGCTAGTTATGGAACACGGCTGCCAGCCAGGAGCAAAGATTTATGGGAGAGGTGTCCTATAGGGTATTAGAGGCGGGACTAAACCCACACGTAGGCTGCCATGGAGTCCATCAGTAAAGGAAAATTACGGTAAGTATTTGGTAGGAAATTTTCCGTTTTTAAACATATTGTAATGGTGAGAGTCCCTGTCCTTATGGGATTCGATTAAAAAGGGACACAGAGTTTGCAGGTCAGCTGACTGTAAGACTACAGAAAGTAGATTCTAAATGGAGAAAACTGCTCTGGCAGCTTTCTCCAGATTTTGTTATTACCGGATGGGACTCTGTAGTTTGCCGATCACTAAGCGACTTGGGTGGGATGGGATCTCCAACCCTGTGTCCGGGTCTTATGGACAGCCAGCAGGTTGTGTGCCCAGGTGGACACGGCCAATATAACGAGGGGCTGGAGAGAGCAGAAGGGGGCAGGAAGGTGGAGGATGAGCAGCTTGTTGCTGCTGTTTCAAGACAAACCCCTGTCAGGAATACTGTCTGCCCTGTGGGAGACTGCAGCCTGAGTAAGGGGGATTCTACACCCAGGGACTGGGAAAGGGAGACTAAAGAAGTGAGTCCAGGAGGCTGGAAGGAATCAAGTCTGTTGGGAGCAAGCAGAGGAGCTGCTGATAAGACAGCCAGGTGGCTTGGTATGTTTTCATTTATGTGCTAATGAAGCTTGAACCCCTGTGTGGGAAGACTGAACAGACTTTTGTTTTGTTTTTTTCCATTTAATAAACGTGGGCTACCAGGCCCTTAACTATACTGCTTGTAGGCATCTATCACTTGAGCTAAACACCCCAACATCACAAAATATATTTATATTCATTCTGTGATCAGAGTAGTTCAGTGTCACCATAGTGACACTGTACTACTATAGGGGGTGATTAGGGGTTTTTTTTTTACATTGTGATTGCTTATAAAAATGATGGTTATAAGTAATCATTTTAACTGTCATGAATGGCTTTCGTTCATGACAGCTAACTTACTATTGTGATGCTGTGATTAGCTACAGTTATCACATGGTACAAGGCCACTGTGAATGGCCTTGTACTATGTGATCGATCACAATAGTAAACAAGCTGTCATGAATGTCTGCCATTCCTGACAGTTTTGTTTACATGTTATTATGTGATCGCTATGATTGATCATATGATATCCCAGCCGCTCACAGCGGCCAAGTCAGGGGCGGATCCAGAGCCTAGTCTCGGGTGGGGCACTGCCAGAAAATATTTTTTTTCGCGGGCAATTTGTCAGGGCAATGGCTGGTGTTGGCACTTCAATCATCATGGCTCTGATCCGAGACCTAGGCGGGGACTGAACCGGCGACACTCGCCGACCCTATAGTATACTAGTTAGTATCGCTAGTGTATTATTGTACATTTGTTTTGACAGTCCTTACCGTCTGTAAGTACTGTCGAACAAATGATAACACTAGCTAGTGTATCATGTTCCGGTAAGTGTCACCGGAACATGGTACACTATTGACATCGATTAGTGTCGTAGTGTTATCATTCAATCGACAGTACTTGCTTTCGGTAAGTACTGTCAATTTTACTAATGAATATTGGTAGTAAAAATATTCGTTAGTGTTACATTTTTTTTTTGGGGATTAGTGGGGGATATCAT
>BLSH010011985.1:206832-217123 GCA_018402905.1 Glandirana rugosa
ATCCAATCACCCTGAGCGGAGGCTCAGGGCAGCCAATCAGCCTATGCATGGCCGCAGGAAGAAGCGCACATGCATAGGCTTGAATGGCCGACCAATAGGCTCACTTACTTGGCTGTCATGTGACAGCCAAGGAGCCGAGAAGAAAAAAAAAAAAAGAAAGTCAATGTACCGGCGCCACCTGTAGGTGGGCGGGGTTGACTTTTTTTTTTTTTTTTTCTCTCGTCTTTTGCCGGCGGGGAGGCGGCGCCCCAGCGCCCCTCCCACACCAGCCGCCGCTGGTCCCTGGTGTGTGGTATTTGATTGGCTTCATTCAAAGTAAGATTCTCCAAGTTTTACAACTTACCTGTAAACATATGAGCACTGCACCTGTAACCACTTGAGGGTCCTTGATTACCAATTATAGGTCTTTTAAGTGCCCATTCACATAGGGGCGACTTGCGATCCGACTTGAGTTGCCTCAAGTCGCCCCAAGTCGCTTGACATCTAAAATCCCATTGAAATGAATGGGAGCCGTCTTAATATACGCGACTGAAGTCGCTCCGACTTCAAGGCGACTTCTGAAAAGGTTCCTGTACTACTTCTAGGCGACTTCTATTTGACTTGTGCCCATAGGATTCAATAGAAGTCGCCTCCAAGTCGGATCCCCCATCTACATGGAAGCGACTAAAAGAAAAGAATTTATCCAGGGCAACCACCTCCCTCCCCGCTCTGATTGGCCACAGGCAAAGTCGCCTGGCATAGTCAAGCTTGAAGTTGCCTGCAAGTTGCCTCCAAGTAGCCTGCAAGTAGCCTGCAAGTAGCCTAGCAAAGTCGTGCCTGAAGTCGGATCGCCCCTGTGTGAATGCAGCCTAAGGGTTCAGAAAAAGTCTCATGAACAGTGGCATCGTCTGTCATGATTGAGCCTTCTGTGGCCATCCCAATGCATAAAATCTATGCATAAATGACTTAATGTGGAAGTAAACCCTCCTATCTTTTTCAGCCAAGGAAGCTGCCATCTTGGCCTCCTGTTTAATCTTCAACTGCCATGATGCTGAGCATATAATCAGCTATGTCACCAACCATTGGATGGTTTGACAGTTTGGTTAAGAGTCCAACCAATGTAGCAGTTACATTCCCGGCATGTGCCGGCAATATAACTGTTTTTTGAAACTGTTAAATCAATGGGTTTACAGTTCTTCCACTTTAACCACTTGCCGACGGTGACAAGGTGGCTCTCCTGCGCAAACGGCCGTCATCTGACGGCGGCTGCCAGATCGCGCACTGTGAGCTCGCGGGCGCGCCGCCGGAGGCGCGCCCACGCGCTCACTGTGTCCGGGAAGGGCCAGGGAGCGGGTGCGGCGGACTCAATCACCGCCGGCTACCCGCGATGCCCCCCCCCCCCGGAGTGAAAGAACGGAGGTCCGTGTAAGTAAACACGGACCTCCATTCTGTTAGAGGGGGAAGGGAGTGATCACAGCCTTCCTCTACGTGGAAGCTGTGATCACTCACCTCCCCCTGCCAGTCAAACAACAAGACAGTTAGAACACGCCCAGGGAACATAGTTAACCCTTAGAGCGCCCCCTGCAGGTTAACCCCTTCATTGCCAATGGCATTTACACAGTAATCAGTGCATTTTTATAGCACTGATCGCTGTATAAATGCCAATGGTCCCAAAAAAGTGTCAAAATGTTCCGACATGTCTGCTGAAATATCGCAGTACCGCTAAAAATCGCAGATCGCCACCATTACTAGTAAAAAATAAAAACCCCAGAAATGAATTCCCATCATCCATAAATGCGGCAACTTTTGCGCAAACCAATCCATAAACGCCGATTGCAATTTTTTTTTTTATCACAAATATGAGGAAGAATATAAATCGGCCAAAACCGATGAAAAAAAATGTTTTTTTATATATTTTGTTTTTAAATTTGTATTTTAGCAAAAAGTAAGAAATTTGGGGTTTTTTTGCTAAATTGTCGCTCTTCTTTTGTTTATAGCGGCAATCAGAAATAATGCAGTGGTGATCAAATACCACCAAAAGAAAGCTCTATTTGTGGGAAAAAAAGGACGCAAATTTCGTTTGGGTACAACGTCGCACGACCGCGCAATTGTCAGTTAAAGCGACGCATTGCCGAATCGCAAAAAGGGCTCTGGTCAGGAAGGGGGCAAATCCTTCCGGGGCTGAAGTGGTTAAAGAGACTCTATTATGGTAACTGAAAATCAAAATTGCTGCAAGTATAAAGTGATGGACAGTATAACATAAGGAAATGTAAAAGCTCTCAGTTGGACAGGACCAGAGTCTGCCAAGACTTTTTAAGAACACGGGAACCAACACAGCATAACAGACTTAAGTTGGCCATACCTAGCTCAAATTCTGGGTGATTCCTGTGATCTGGTCAAAATTGACTGGAGTTGTGGATGGTCCTACTGACCCCACCCAGCTCAAAAACTTTGAGAAATTTAAGGAGCTGGGCAGAAAAGGTCAGCCAGTGACTGCAGGCTTTCAAAAGCTGTCACTGTTGGGGTATTTTGACAGCCCGCACCCATAAGAGAATAGTCCATTCAGCATGGATTTAGCATGGATGGGGAAATTGAGAGAACACTAAATGTATATGGCCAGCTTTAGCCTATAGCTAAAATATTACATTTGGGTGGACTGACCTTTAAACCACAGTCTTCAGATGGCAAGCTTATTTGGGAAACAACAAATTAGTTGAAATAACTTTTTTTCTGAAAAGATTTGAAAAGATTTTGAAAAGCAGGGAAGTGAAACTATCTTTCATATAAAATAACAGTCACCACCAGTAAACAAGTGCAAACAGGTTCTATGCTACTGAAAGAGAACAATATTAGGAAGGAATTTTGCCCTTGGGCTATTTGTCATTTTTGAAGACTTAAAAACAGCAAGAGAAAGCTGGGGGCGAAACCTGACACAGTACATGACCCGGGTAGACCTGATGCCTACCCACCACAACCTCTGTCCCCTTTATAAATAAGACCAACATACTGTTATGGAGAAATTGGCCGTTAGGCCATTTATTTAAAACAACCAATATATAAACATTATAATCAATACAAAACATGTTTGTTTGGCGAGTAGTAATCCCAGGAGGTCCCTAAACATTTTATATCTATATATATATATATATATATAGATATATATATATATATATATATATATCTATAGATATATATATATATATATATATATATATATAGCCACACACCCAGCCGCAATACGCCGGCTCGGGTAACCACCTTTCTCCAGTTAACCTGTGTAACTGGGACCAAACCATTGAGGACTCTATACCTACGATGGATCCTTCCCACCAGACCAAATTGACAGGCCTCCTGAGACCACGCCACCGCTCGCGGGCGTAAAGCCTTACGCCCGTGAGCCCCTCCACGCCCGCAACGCCCTGTTAACACCGTCCTGTAACCCAAGGCTCCATAGGTCAATACCCACCGCATTCAAATGCACTCCATCCCCCCTAAGATAACGCCAAGTGTCTGACTCCAAATCAGTGTGCCTGACCACAAAGCCCCCGTTCCGTGATACAAAACGGCCAACTTCCTTGTTCACTTTCACCCTGGCCTTGGTAATTTTGGACACCGACCTAGCGAAACGCCACGACGTGCGTGCGACTATGTCCGACCATATAAAAATGGTCCCCGGAAAATCAGCTTGAAGACGCAGGAAATCAAATTTAACATCACGTATTAAGTGTCTCATAGAGCGGACCCCCAAATCGTTTCCTCCCGCGTGTACCACCAATATATCCGGAGCTCTGTCCAAGGCAGCAAACTTCTCGAACTCCGGCAAAACATGACACCACAGCAGGCCTGGCATCCCAATCCACCTAACTGTCGCAGAATCCCTGGACAAGCCCAGCTGGCGACCATTCGGTCGCACATCCGCCCTTTTGGCTCCCCAAAACACATACAAATGCCCTAGTACCCAGACCAAGGCCGGTTCACCATCTGTAAAAGAACATAATAACACAATAACCACCCAGTACTCTTAAAACTGCTGTAAAAAAAAAAAAAAAAAAAAAAAAAAACGAACAACCCCACTTAAACACCTAAAATAAGCTGCGGTCGCACATATAACTTGAAACGATCCGACTCCCACCTGCCTATTCGTCTCACCACTGCATCATCCAATCCCCACCTGGCTGCCTCCGTGGCAGCCCCGATGCGGAAGGAGTGTGGCGAAAATTCAGTTGGCGGGAGGCCCTCGGCCCCCAAACAACGTCTAAAAACTGAAGTGAACTGATAAACTGACAACGGCTTGCCATCCTCATGAATTAACAATGACCCACCACCCCCCAGGTGACCGCACAAATATTCCTCTACCGCCGCGACCGGGCACACAGAGGAACCCCGGACCGGGAACAAACGAACCCTTACCCCTTTACCTGGTCTGTTTTGGAGCGTCGTATCCTCACCACTACTGACCCTTCTTCCTCGGTGACATCACTCACCTGCAGACCACCATGCACCGCTGTGCTACGACTAACGAGTTCCCGCACCCGGAAGGCTCCAAAGAAGGCCAAGCTAAACGCGGTGCGGAATAACAATGCCTCGTATCCCGAGGAGCAAACTGTCCGGACTCTGGACCCCAAACGCTGAAGTATAGGGAAAGTGACCGGTCTGCGACTGTCAGGCCTGCCGGAGCCTTTTTTGTAACCCTTAACCGCCTGCCGAATACAGAACCCCTTTGTAAGGTCCCTGAACCCCGACATCTTACACCAAAACGCAATGCCAGCTAGCTTGCGGTTGAGGGAAGACACCAAAGTTTTCTGCGCAAAATTCCTACCAATAAAATACAATAATACTGATTCGGCCCCCTCACAATCCGCGCTCACGCCCGTCTCTAGCAGCAGACTCTTCCATTCCGACCAAGCCTCCGAATAAACCGCCCAAGTGCCCTCACTCACCGACCTCCGGATCAAACCTGCGGCGACTCCAAGGCAATCCGCCATAGCCTCTCTGGACAGGGTGTTCCTTGCTGCTCCGCTCCCGGTGCCAACTCGCGAAACCTGTCCAGCTGAAAGCGAGACAAGGCATCCTCCACTTCATTAGTCGTCCCCGGAAGATGGACCGCGTACAAAAATACATTCTCTTGTAGGCAGCGCAGTAAACGCACCACTGGTGGAGACACTGCCGACAATCGATTGATCACTTGTACCACCCCCAGGTTATCACAATGAAGCCTCACCTTCTTATCGCGGAATGCCGCACCCCATACCTCTAACGCTACCAGCACCGGGAACAGTTCCAATAGAACCAGATTTTTACAAAACCCTGCCCCCCGCCACGACAACGGCCAGCGTTCAGCACTCCATTTTCCACCCAGAAATGCACCATACCCCTGGGACCCGGCCGCGTCCGTAAACAGTTCCAGGTCAAAACTGCTGACCGGACCCTGCTGCCACAACGACCGGCCATTAAAATTTTGCAGGAACATATCCCACACCTGCAGATCCGCCCTATGCTCCCTGGACAGCGTCACAAAATGGCGAGGGGAAGAAACGCCCGACGTCGCCGATGACAGTCTGCGACAAAATATCCTACCCATTGGAAGAATCCGACAGGCAAAATTCAGCTTTCCAAGCATAAATTGAAGGGCCCTCAGTTGAATTGTACGCCGTCCAACCACCCCCCGGATCTCCTGCCGGAGAGCCAACAATTTCTCCTCCGGTAAACTGCATTCCATGGCCACCGAATCAATTACCACTCCAAGGAAGGTAATACGCGACGACGGACCCTCGGTTTTGTCAGGCGCTAGGGGAATCCAAAGCGCTCCGCCATGTGTTGCAGCGTAGGCAACAAGACCCCACACAATTTATGGTCCGGAGGACCTACACATGAAAAGTCGTCCAGGTAGTGAATGATCGAACTGACCCCGGACACCTCGCGAACCACCCACTCTACAAAGGAACTAAACTGCTCAAACAACGCGCAGGAGATGGAACAACCCATGGGGAGGCAGCGCTCCACATAGAATAGCTCCATCCACTTGCAACCCAACAAGTGAAAACTCTCCGGGTGTACCGGGAGTAGCCGAAAGGCCGATTCCACGTCTGCCTTCGCCATGAGTGCGCCCCGACCGTACCGCCTAACCCTAACGGCCGCGTCGACCGAGGTGTATGACACCGCACAAGCTTCTGGGTCAATGGCGTCATTCACAGAACCCCCTTTCGGAAACGATAGGTGGTGAATCATCCGAAACTTGCCCGGTTCTTTTTTAGGAACCACTCCCAGAGGAGACACCACCAATTTGTCCAGAGGGGGGCTGCAAAAGGGGCCGGCCATCCGGCCCAGCTCCACCTCCTTAGCCAGCTTTTCCGACACCACCACCGGGTGAAGCTTAGCGAAACACAAATCCTAAAACCGTCCGTAAAACCCTCATCCAACAGTCGCGCCGCCGCCCTATCCGGGTACCTACTTAGAAAGGGGCGCAGCGCCCGCACGTTCACCGGCGTCTTCCCCTTTTCCAGCAGCATCAACGCCACGTCCTTTACCCTGTCTAATACAGCGGGACAGAGAGTGCGCCCCGCCGCATCCCGAACACTCGTGCCGGAATCGGCAACTGCCCCCGAAGCGACAAACTCCCTCATTGTATTGCCAGCATAACCCCTTACGCTTAACGACCGGCTGTCCTGGGGTTCCTGCACCGCCGGTCCCCCCTTGAAAAAATGAGGGAGGCCCCGCCCTAGCGGGGGTCATCAGTCTCATCCAAAGACTAATGTCTTTGTGGTCCCAATGCATAGCCGGTCGCAGAGCCTTCCGTTGCCGGAACTGCTCATCGTATCGTAACCACGCCAGGCCCCCGTACACCCTGTGGGCCTCACTAATGGCATCTAAATAGCAAAACAAAGGGGAACAGCACTCCGGCTGTCTTTCCCTGATAACGCTGGCCATAATGGCAAACGCCTGCAGCCAATTGGCAAACGTCCGAGGAATAAAGCGAGCGCACCTACGATCATCATCGTCCCGGCGGGACTCCTCAGACCGCACCCGGTCCAAGTTGAAGCGCTCCAGAGGAAGCAGTGAAAAGATGTCAACGTACTCACCCCGCCATATCCGTTCCCTGACTTCCTGCTTCAGGTGAGCCCCCAAGGGGCCCTCGAAACACACATAAACCTCCCCTCTCGCGGCCTCGGGAACAACTGCGGCCGCCGGCGGCGCTCAATCCCCCGCACCTGCCACCGGCGCCGGGAGGGGTAATCCTGCTCCCGCGGGCCCCGCCTCCTGGGAGCCAGCCGCCCCTGCGGGCGGCTGCACCCATGCGTCTACTGGCATGCCCACCCGCTGTTCCAACACCTGTGTGTCACCACCCGTCGTCGGTGCCCCCCCTGACGCCGCGGTCGCGACCGCCGCTGCGTGAGGGGGAGTACCAGACAATCTGGCCGCCAGGGCCCTCCTATCAACACCCAACAACAAGCATAAACTATCACACATTATCGATAGAGAATGAGGTAAGCACTCACCAGGCTGCCCGGGCTGGGCCCCCACAGCCGTTGTCCCGGATTCCACCGCCGACGACCTCTCCACCTCTGCGTCTTCAGAACTGGACCTTTCGCCCTCCGAGCAAGGCGACGATCTCCTCTGGCGTTGACGGACGCTGGCATCACCGGGGGAGACAGGCCGCTGCACCACCGCACGCCTCACCGAAGGCCTCCTCCCGCGACCGGACCGTCTCCTCTTTGTTGTGGACTCCCCCAACGCTGCCGCGCCTGGCCTCTTCTTCCGGACCGGCCGCACTGCGCGTGCGCCGTGTAGAGGTGCCTGCCGCTCCTCCCGACTGGCAGGCACCGCTGTTACAAATCCCCCGACGAGTCAGCCCCCCCGCCGGAACAACACCAGACAGGGCCACCGCCATCTGCTCACTCCCGCGTCGCCCAGGCGGGGCGGGGGACCTGGACACCGCCCGGCCCCGCCTGGTGGAGCTGCGCTTGTGAAGGGGATTCCTCCCAGGGGACCGGCCCGCCGTAGGCTGAGCAGGCCGAGCCGGTCCTCCCAGAGGGTCCGTCACCGGGCTCCCAGGTTGGCGCCTCGCTCCCGGAGAGGCGGCTGGACTATACCGCTCCGGCGGCCGAGACCGCCGAGCGCGTGCCGGCGTCCGCCCTCCGTCCTTGGACAGGTCCACCCCGAGCTCCTCCATCCGCTCCTGTAACCAGCCCGCTCCGCGCTGAGTTGCGGCCGTGCGGAGCTGGTGCAGCATGGTCTCCACATCCATGAGGCCTGGTTGAAAGCCGCAGCCAGCACAGGTCCTCCTTGATTCTCTCCTGTTCCCGCTCTGCCTTGTGGAACCCCGCCCCAGCCTAATAAACCTAACCCGCCCCCATCCTGACTGTACCTCCCCTAGTCTGCCTTAACCCCTGGTATGCCCAGGCCACCCTGTCATGCGGCCCTGCGCCTATGTCTTTTCTCCTATTGCTGCGGGCCCGTCTTTGTCATGAGAAAAGTATAGCCTATGATTGCTGGCCCTCATTTGAAAATGCTAGTTTCCTAGCTTTATATTTGAGAATCATAGACTTGGAACAAGAATGCCCATAAGAAGTTTTAGAGAAGTGTCAGAATGAACTAGCAGTGAACTAACAATCTTAAAAGAGAGGAAGAGAGGTGACCAATGACTGCCCCTTTTCTTTTATACCAGGCAGAATCACTCCAAGGGCTCATGCTCCGTTGTATAAAATAGTAACTAGTACACAGGGTTTTGCTAGCAGACGTTGGCAGCATGATCCAATGTAAAAATAGCTCTGTACTCAGTACACATGCACTGAGCAACGTTTTACATGTGTAGGGTATAAATTGTCCTGTTTCTAGGAAGTAGGCGGCTTTTCAAGGATGCCAACTAACATCTACCCATTACTAGGAGTCCTTCAATTACTGGGACATATGCAGCCTCTCAACAAAGCCACCTAGTGCCTTTCTGTTTCTAGGACACAGGAAGCTTCTTATTTAAGCCACCTAGCATCCTGCCATTCCTACAACATTGGCTGCTTCTCCTTGAGCCTGCCTAACATCTTTCTTTTGCCAGGAAACAGGCAGCTTCTCAGTGAAGGCATCTAGCATCTTCCTGTTGCTAGGATGCATGCAGCTTTTTAATGAAGACATCTAGCATCTTTCTGATGCCAGGAGTTAGGTAGTTTCTCAGTGAAGCTGCCTATCACCCTAATGCTATGATGCAGACAGCATCTCAATGAAGCTATCTACTGTAACATCCTTCTGTTGCTAGGTATCAGGAAATTTCTCAATGAAGCTGCCTATAATCCCTTTGTTGCTAGGACACAGGCAGCTTCTTAATGAATCCACCTAGCATCCTTCAGTTACTAGAAAGCTGACTGCTTCTCAATAAAGCTGCCTAATATCCTTCCATTGCTAGGACACAGGCAGCCTCTCAATGAAGTCACCCAGCATCCCTCCGTTGCTAGGAATCAGGAAGTTTCTTAATGAAGCTGCATATCATCCTACTATTGCTAGAATGTAGACCGCTTCTCAACGAAGCCATCTAGCATCCTTCCATTGCTAGGAAGCAGGCAACGTTTCACTGAAGTTGCCTATCATTCTTCCATTGCTAGGACACAGGGAGCTTCTTAAGCCTCGTACACACGGTGCAATGGTCCTATGAAAACAGTCGTACGACCGCTTGTATGATCATCCGACCGTTAGTACGCACGATTAACCTCCCTGGCGGTATGATTATTTCAGATTTTTGGTGCTGAAAGCGGTACGATTATTTTGCATGAAAATTTGGCGTTTTATATTGTAGGCCTGTAATTCTTAGGAATAACTCACTTAAATCTGTCCAAACAAGAATCTAGTAGACATCCCGGGTATGAAGAAGTTTGAAAAATGAAACCATAAATTATAATATAATAAATAACTAAAAATAATTATCAAAAATAATAATATAATAGTAATACAATTTATTCAATAATGTAATCAAACCAAAAACGCAGAAACGTTTAAAGACGCAAAAACCAAACTAATGTAATAACTTATTTAACATAATGATAATATAATAATAAAAACTATTAATAAAAATCAATAAATAATATAATATTAAATACCAAAGTAAAAAGTTTGAAGAAGTATGGGCCCTACAGATGATCTAAGAACAAACCTGTCTAAATTCACTCAATAAGGATTCTTAATGTCCGGATGTTATATTTTGCGGTTTAAAAGTACGTTTTATTAGCATGGCGAAAGTCGTGGTTTTTAGACTTTATTAGTATGGCGGTCCCTCCAATTAGCACGCATGATTGCCAGCCTACTAGTATGTTCGCCAGCATGCTGACAA
>BLSH010011985.1:238302-265345 GCA_018402905.1 Glandirana rugosa
ACTATACCGTTTCAACCTTTAGGAACACTTGATATTACTCACGAAGAATTTCAGTGTTATCAACGATAGAAGGGATCCTCTAACATCGTACTTCAACAATTTACTCTTGTCTTAAAGGATTAAAAAAAATCATCAATATTTTGTCATAGTGTAAAATTTCCGGTGGGGTAGAACGTGTTACTCGTCACTGGTACAGTGGGTACCCGAAGAAAAGTAAAACTCTTGATGTCGTCGTTCTAGATTGAAGGTATCAAGGACTGAGTAAAAGATTTCCACACCACAAGGGTGTTAGATCCCTATCTCTTTAATTTATTTCCTATGGACACAGAGGGCTAGACCATTGTGCTCAGGCCTGAATGCTTACAAAGGAGTGGCACATCCTCTATCCCTAGATTGTGGGAACACCACACCTTTAGAAAATGAGTCAGGAACTATGGAAGTTAGATCTTGCTGCTGTAGTTCTCAAAATGAAAAGAAGCCCATGGGTGACATGGTCACTGCTCATTGTGCAAGATGGGGTGGCCTTTAAAATGTGATACTGTTTTATAACTACTAAAAAAAATTAGGAAATTCTGTTCTCATTTAACAACTTCATGCTACAATCTCCTAGGGAAGATAGCAACTATTGTGACTTTAAGAAGCACTCATTATAGTTCACAAGGATTTCCAACTTTGCCATATCAGAAAGAAGAAGAAAGCAGTTATCTCCACACATGCTATATCAGCTGAGACACAAGATAAAATGGTTGAAGGGTCTTGAGATGGACAGGTATCTCAATGCTGTCATTCTCCATGAAGCTTCTACCTACTGCATATGTCCACGCAAAAAGAATACCTTATGTGAAGCTGTGTCAGAGTTAGCACCAGATACTGGCCAGAAGGCAACTTTGTATTTTCAGTAGGTGGGCTTGCTTACTATATAAATATTTGAAAATGTGAATTGATATATACAGTTCTTGCTCTGAACTCTGGTCCCAACTAGCTGTTTCAGTCTTTTGGGATCCACAAATTACCAGTACTGGCACTGTCATAAGGACTACAGCTTTTAATGTGCAAAACCTAATACTTAAAAATCTAATTCCGGCTCTACAGGAGGCACATCAGTCATTCTGGGCAAACATAACATCCTGTTGTCACCCCAAAATGCTTGCTCCGCACCCTGGTTCCAACAAGCTAGAATGGTCTTTTAGAATTTACACATTGCCTGTTTTGATATTGTCACAAGGGCTACAGCTTTTGCCATGCAAAAACATAGAAGAAAGTAGTAGTTATAGTAGAAAAGGAACAATTAAAACATCGGTGCAGGCTCTTGGGGTTCACAACTTCAAATAGTTTATGTAGCCATAGACAAGGGTTGCTGGAAGTAGTGGTTCACCTGTCACACTGCCCTCAATCACACTTGTCCTCACATCCGGAGTCAGGAAGAACAGGCCAGTACTTGTGTTTTTTGTTTTTTATTAGAGGATTCAACTTGGATGGGGTAAGGGATGTTTATGGGATGCCCAGTGCATCAATAATTCTTAACGGGACCATCTATATACAATCCTGTATATACACCTCAGTGAACCACCCATTACAGGCAGGGACTGCAGCCCTTTTAGTGTAGCAAAAATGGGAAAGTGTGCTAGCTAGCCTTAGTTGGACTACTGCTCCCAGTCAGTCCCTTCTTTAGGTCCCGACCCCTCCTGGCCGCTCCTGTGACCATTTTCAAACTCCCAGACCCAAGAATGCAATTTTGGCCTACCAGGACCATTATTGGCTTCCCAGGCCCGGGCATGTGATTTTGGGCTCCTCTGACCATTTTCAACCTCCCTGGCCCAGGGGTGCGATTTTGGGCTCCTACGACCATTTTTAGGTTCCCAGGGTTTGTGATTTCGACGGGGTTGGAGATTTTGACAGGGTTCGAGATTCTCATGGAGTTGGGGCTCCCTGGACCAATTTTGGCTTTCCATGCCAGGTTATGCGATTTTGGGCTCCTGGGACCATTTTCAATCTCTCAGACCCAGCAGTGTGGTTTTGGCCTCTCATGGCCATTTTTGAACTCCCAGATACAGGAGTGCAATTTTGGCCTCCCGAAAGCATGATTTTGGCCTCTCTGGACCATTTTCAGGTACCCAGGCCCACAAGTGCGATGGGAGAATTTTCGGGTTACAAGTAGAGTTGAGCGGACACCTGGATGTTTGGGTTCGGCGGGTTCGGCCGAACTTCGCGAAAAAGTTTGAGTTTGGCCCCGAACTTGACCCCGAACCCCATTGAAGTCAATGGTGAACCAAACTTTCGGGCACTAAAATGGTTCTAAAAAAGTCCTGGAAAGGGCTAGAGGGCTGCAAAAGGAAGCAAAATGGGGGTAAGAATAGGACAAGTGCCCTGCAAACAAATGTGGATATGGAAATAACTTAAAAGCACCAAAAAAATAAAAAATGGAGGAGGAGGTGGATGTGGAGTAGGAGGTTGAGGAGGCGGTGACCGTGGCAGTGTAGGTGGAAGTGACGGTGGAGGAGGAAGAGGTAGCCAACACAGTGTTTCCATGTCCTCGTCCTGAAACAGAAGTGGTTGGGCATCGGTGCACTCAATGTCTTGCACTTCTGGGGCAGGGCTATGTGGATGGCCCACGGAAAGCACATAAGAGACTGCTGCATGACTTGGGGCTCAGACTGCTTGGCTGATTTACAAGGGGCTGAGGTGAAAGACAGATGGCCATGGGGTTCAGGTGCCAACTCTGAGCTTTCAGCAAGGGACGGGGTGGGAGACAATGTGAAGGAACTGGAGGCATTGTCAGCCACCCAATCTAGGCTCGCCTGTACTTGTTCTTCTGGCCTCACTTGTGTGTGTAGCTGGCACAGATCGACCACGTCCTCTCCTCACAACAGAAGCTTCACCAACACCACCAACACCAGCAGCACCACGACCACGTCCCTTATTTGACGCTCTCCTCATTCTGGACGCAAATATACTATTTAGCACAAATTTATATTTTTTAAACCGACAATGTTGACGCACTTTTTAATTTTGTGCAAGAAATGCACAGCAAGGTGCAAATGTACTATGTAGCACTATTTATTCTTCTTCTTTTTTTAAAATTCAGCAATGTAGACACACTTTTTAATTTTGTGTAAGAAATGCACAGCAAGGTACAAATGTACTATGTAGCACGATTTATTCTTTTTTTAAAACCAGCAATGTAGATGCACTTTTTAATTTTGTGCAAGAAATGCACAGCAAGGTGCAAATGTACTATGTAGCACTATTTAGTATTTTTTTTTAACCAGCAATGTAGATGCACTTCTTATTTTCGTGCAAGAAATGCACCGCTGGCGACAATTGTAGTATTTAGAATATTTTTTTTTATATCAGCAATGTAGACGCACTTTTTAATTTTGTGCAAGAAATGCCCCACTGGCAGAAAAATTGCTTAGGTTTTATGAGGCACTTTGCTTAGCAAACAAAATGTACTCTAGCAAACAAAAACCTCCTCTATCACCCACTCACCAATAAATCTCTGTTTTTAACAGATTTTCTAAAGCTAATCTGTCCCTCACAGCAGCATCCTCTCCCTACACTAGTATGAGATGATGTGACATGCAGCACTATGTGATTCCAGCTTATATAGAGGCTGGGTCACATGATGCACTGGCCAATCACAGCCATGCCATTAGTAGGCATGGCTGTGATGGCTTCTAAGGGCAAACAAGTGAAACACTTGTTGATTGGCTGCCCTGCAGCTATTCAACAGGCGTGAAAAAATAACCAAAACCGAACCCGGACTTTTTCTCAAATGTCCGGGTTCAGGACATGGACTCCCTAAAGTCCGGTACGACCCTGAACTTTACAGTTCGGGTTCGCTCAACTCTAGTTACAAAGCCCAGGAGTGCGATTTTTGGCCCCCTAGAACCATTTTTGAACTCCCAAACCCTGGAGTACTTGTTACCTCCAGGGACCATTTTCGGTTCCCAGGATCTGGAGTGCGATTTTTGGCTCACGTAACCATTTTCAACCACCCTGTTCTGGGTGTTCGATTTTGGCCTCCCAGGAACATTTTCGGGGTCAAAATCACACTCATGGCCCTGGAAACCTGAAAATGGTCCCAGGAGCCCAAAATCGCACTTCCGGGCCTGGGACTTTGAAAATGGTCATGGGGGGGGGGGCAAG
Source organism: Glandirana rugosa (assembly GCA_018402905.1). NCBI lineage: Eukaryota > Metazoa > Chordata > Amphibia > Anura > Ranidae > Glandirana > Glandirana rugosa. Next base: position 242,452 of record BLSH010011985.1, read on the forward strand.
ATCACACCCCCGGGCCTGGAAATCCTAAAATGGTTCAGAGAGCCCAAAATCACACTGTCAGGCCTGGGAACCCGAAAATGGTCCCGGGAGGTAAAAAGTACTCCAGGGTTTGGGAGTTCAAAAATGGTTCTGGGAGGCCAAAATCGAACACCCTGGCCAGGGAGGTTGAAAATAGTTGTGAGCCAAAAATCATACTCCCGATCCCGGGAACCAGAAAATGGTCCCGCGAGGTAAAAAAAAAAGCACTCCAGGGTTTGGGAATTCAAAAATGGTTCTGGGAGGCCAAAATCGCACTCTTGAGCCTTGGAACCTGAAAATTGTCCCGGTAGGTCAAAATCACACATGCGGTCCTGGGTACATGAAAATGGTTGGAGATTTTGACAGGGTTGATGATTTTGACAGAGTTGGAGATTTTGATGGGGTTGGAGATTTTGACAGGGTTGGAGATTTTGATGGGATTTTCAAAATCCCAGGCCAGGGAGTGCGATTTTGAGCATATGTGAGTGCGATTTTGGCCTACAGGGACCATTATTGGCTTCCCAGGCCCGGGTGTGCAATTTGGGGCTCCTGGGATGATTTTCAGGTTCCCAGGTCTGGGAGTGTGATTTTGGCACCCGGGACCATTTTTGACCTCTAAGTTGGAGATTTTGACAGGGTTGGAGATTTTGACATGGTTCAAAATTCTGATGGATTTGGAGCTTCATAGACCATTTTTGGCTTCCCACATCAGCTTATGCAATTTTGGTCTCCTGTGACCATTTTCAAACTCCCAGACCCATGAGTGCAATTTTGGCCTATAGAGACCATTATTGGCTTCCCCGGCCCGGACATGTGATTTTGGGCTCCTCTGACCATTTTCAACCCCCCTGGCCTGGGGGGTGCGATTTTGGGCTCCTAGGACCATTTTTAGGTTCCCAGGTCTGGGAGTGTGATTTTTGGTACCCGGGACCATTTTTGACTTCCCAGACCCAGGAGTGCGATTTTGAGCTCCTGTAACCATTTTAAAACTCCCAGGCCCAGGAGTGCGATTTTGAGCTCCTGTAACCATTTTCAAACTCCCAGACCCAGGAGTGCGATTTTGGCCTACAGGGACCATTATTGGCTTCCCAGGCCCAGGCGTGTGATTTTGGGCTCCTCTGACCCATTTTCAGGTTCCCAGGTCTGGGAGTGTGTGTTTGGTACCCGGGACCATTTTTGACCTCTAATGAGTTAAAGATTTTGACAGGGTTGGAGATTTTGACAGGGTTGGCGATTCTGATGAGGTCTCCAAAATCTGACGGAGTTGGGGCTCCGTGGACCATTTTTGGCTTCAGCTTATGCAATTTTGGTCTGTGACAATTTTTAAAATTCCAGGCTAGGGAGTGCGATTTTGAGCTCCTGTAACCATTTTCAACCTCCCTGGCCCGAGGGTGCGATTTTGGGCTCCTAGGACCCAGGTTCCCAGGTCTGGGAGTGTGATTTTGGTACCCGGGACCATTTTTGACTTCCCAGGCCCGGGAGTGCGATTTTGAGCTCCTGTAACCAATTTCAAACTCCCAGACCCAGGAGTGCGATTTTGGCCTACAGGGACCATCACCGGCTTCCCAGGTCTGGGAAATGTGATTTTGGTACCCGGGACCATTTTAGACCTCTAATGAGTTGGAGATTTTGACGGGGTGGGAGATTTTGACAGGGTTTGAGATTTGGACAGGGTTGGAGATTCTGACTGGGAAAATCTGACGGAGTCGGGGCTCCGTGGACCATTCTTGGCTTCTCACGTCAGATTATGCAATTTTGGTCTCCTGTAACAATTTTCAAAATCCCAGGCCCAGGGGTGCGATTTTGAGATCCTGTAACCATTTTCAAGTTCCCAGGCCAGGGAGTGCAATTTTGAGCTCCTGTAACCAATTTAAAACTCCCAGACCCATGAGTGCGATTTTGGCCTACAGGCACCATTATTGGCTTCCCCGGCCCGGGCGTGCGATTTTGGGCTCCTCTGACCATTTTCAATATCCCTGGCCCGAGGGTGCGATTTTGGGCTCCTAGGACCCAGGTTCCTAGGTCTGGGAGTGTGATTTTGGTACCCGGGACCATTTTTGACTTCCCAGACCCAGGAGTGCGATTTTGGCCTACAGGGACCATTATTGGCTTCTCAGGCCCAGGCGTGTGATTTTGGGCTCCTCTGACCATTTTCAAACTCCCAGACTCATTTTGGCCTACAAGGACCATTACCGGCTTCCCAGGCCCGGGCGTGCGATTTTGGGCTCCTCTGTCCATTTTCAGGTTCCCAAGTCTGAGAGTGTGAGTTTGGTACCCGGGACCATTTTTGACCTCTAATGGGTTGGAGATTTTGACAGGGTTGGAGATTCTGACGGGGTCTCTTGGGGCTCCGTGGACCATTTTTGGCTTCACGTCAGCTTATACAATTTTGGTCTGTGACAATGTTCAAAATCCCAAGCCGAGGAGTGCGATTTTGAGCTCCTGTTACCATTTTCGAGTTCCCAGACCAGGGAGTGTGATTTTGTTACCCTGGACCATTTTTGATTTCCCAGGCCCCGAAGTGTGATTTTGAGCTCCTGTAACAATTTTTAAACTCCCAGACCCAGGAGTGCAATTTTGGCCTACAGGGACCATTATTGGCTTCCCAGGCCCAGGTGTGTGATTTTGGGCTCCTCTGACCATTTTCAGCCTCCCTGGCCCGGGGGGTGCAATTTTGGGCTCCTAGGACCCAGGTTCCCAGGTCTGGGAGTGTGATTTTGGTACCCGGGACCATTTTTGACTTCCCAGACCCAGGAGTGCAATCGTGGCCTACAGGGACCATTACCGGCTTCCCAGGCCCAGGTGTGCGATTTTGGGCTCCTCTGACCATTTTCAGGTTCCCAAGTCTGGGAGTGTGAGGTTGGTACCCGGGACCATTTTTGACACCTAATGAGTTGGAGATTTTGACGGGGTTGGAGATTTTGACAGGGTTGGAGATTTTGACCGGGTTAGGGATTTTGACAGGGTTGGAGATTTTGACAGGGTTGGAGATTCTGACGGGGTCTCTAAAATCTGACGGAGTTGTAGCTCCGTGGTCCATTTTTGGCTTTTCATGTCAGCTTATGCAATTTTGGTCTCCTGTGACAATTTTCAAAATCCCAGGCCCAGGAGTGCGATTTTGGTCTCCTGTAACCATTTTCAAACTCCCAGACCCAAGAGCGCAATTTTGGCCTACAGGCACCATTATTGGCTTCCCCGGCCTGGGCGTGTGATTTTGGGCTCCTCTGACCATTTTCAGGTTCCCACGCCTGGGAGTGTGAGTTTGGTACCCAGGTCCATTTTTGAGTTGGAGATTTTGAGCTCCTGTAACCATTTTCGAGTTACCAGGCCAGGGAGTGTGCTTTTGAGCTCCTGTAACCATTTTCAAACTCCCAGACCCATGAGTGCGATTTTGGCCCACAGGGACCATTATTGGCTTCCCCTGGCCCGGGCATGCGATTTTGGGCTCCTGTAACCTTTTTCAAACTCCCAGACCCAGGAGTGCGATTTTGGCCTACAGGAACCATTATTGGCTTCCCCGGCCCAGGTGTGGGATTTTGGGCTCCTCTGACCATTTTCAGGTTCCCAGGTCTGGGAGTGCGATTTTGGCCTACAGGCACCATTATTGGCTTCCCCGGCCCGGGTGTGCGATTTTGGGCTCCTCTGACCATTTTCAGGTTCCCATGTCTGGGAGTGTGAGTTTGGTACCCGGGACCATTTTTGACCTCTAATGAGTTGGAAATTTTGAGCTCCTGTAACCATTTTCGAGTTCCAAGGCCAGGGAGTGCGATTTTGAGCTCCTGTAACCATTTTCAAACTCCCAGACCAATGAGTGCGATTTTGGCCTACAGGGACCATTATTGGCCCGGGCATGCGATTTTGGGCTTCTCTAACCATTTTCAACCTTCCTGGCCCGGGGGTACGATTTTGGGCTCCTAGGACCCAGGTTCCCTGGTCTGGGAGTGTGATTTTGGTACCCGGGACTATTTTTCACTTTCCAAGCCCAGGAGTGCGATATTGGTCTCCTGTGACAATTTTCAAACTCCCAGGCCCAGGAGTGTGATTTTGAGCTCCTTTAACCATTTTCGAGTTACCAGGCCAGGGAGTGCGATTTTGAGCCCCTGTAACCATTTTCAAACTCCCAGACCAATGAGTGCGATTTTGGCCTACAAGGACCATTATTGGCTTCCCAGGCGTGTGATTTTGGGCTCATCTGACCATTTTCAAACTCCCAGACTCATTTTGGCATACAGGGACCATTACCGACTTCCCAGGCTCGGGAGTGTGATTTTGGTACCCAGGACCATTTTTGAGCTCTAATGAGTAGAGATATTGATGGGGTGGGAGATATTGATGGGGTGGGAGATTTTGACGGGGTTGGAGATTTTGGCATGGTTGGAGATTCTGATGGGGTTCGAAAACCTGACGGAGTTGGGGCTCCGTGGACCATTCTTGGCTTCTCACGTCAGCTTATGCAATTTTGGTCTCCTGTGACAATTTTCAAAATTCCAGGCCCAGGAGTGCGATTTTGAGCTCCTGTAACCATTTTAAAGTTCCCAGGCCAGGGAGTTTGATTTTGAGCTCCTGTAACCATTTTCAAACTCCCAGACCCAGGAGTGCGATTTTGGCCTACAGGCACCATTATTGGCTTCCCCGGCCCGGGCCAGCGATTTTTGGTTCCTCTGACCATTTTCAGGTTCCCAGGTCTGGGAGTGTGATTTTGTTACCCGGGACCATTTTTGACTTCTAATCAGTTGGAGATTTTGACGGGGTTGGAGATTTTGACGGGGTTTGAGATTTTGATGGGGTTGGAGATTTTGACGGGGTTGGATATTCTGACTGGGTTTGAAAATCTGACGGAGTTGGGGCTCCGTGGATCATTCTTGGCTTCTCACGTCAGCTTATGCAATTTTGGTCTCCTGTGACAATTTTCAAAATTCCAGGCCCAGGAGTGCGATTTTGAGCTCCTGTAGCCATTTTAAAGTTCCCAGGCCAGGGAGTGTGATTTTGAGCTCCTGTAACCATTTTCAAACTCCCAGACCCAGGAGTGCGATTTTGGCCTACAGGCACCATTATTGGCTTCCCCGGCCCGGGCCTGCGATTTTTGGTTCCTCTGACCATTTTCAGGTTCCCAGGTCTGGGAGTGTGATTTTGTTACCCGGGACCATTTTTGACTTCTAATCAGTTGGAGATTTTGACGGGGTTGGAGATTTTGACGGGGTTTGAGATTTTGATGGGGTTGGAGATTTTGACGGGGTTGGATATTCTGACTGGGTTTGAAAATCTGACGGAGTTGGGGCTCCGTGGATCATTCTTGGCTTCTCACGTCAGCTTATGCAATTTTGGTCTCCTGTGACAATTTTCAAAATTCCAGGCCCAGGAGTGCGATTTTGAGCTCCTGTAGCCATTTTAAAGTTCCCAGGCCAGGGAGTGTGATTTTGAGCTCCTGTAACCATTTTCAAACTCCCAGACCCAGGAGTGCGATTTTGGCCTACAGGCACCATTATTGGCTTCCCCGGCCCGGGCCTGCGATTTTTGGTTCCTCTGACCATTTTCAGGTTCCCAGGTCTGGGAGTGTGATTTTGTTACCCGGGACCATTTTTGACTTCTAATCAGTTGGAGATTTTGACGGGGTTGGAGATTTTGATGGGGTTGGAGATTTTGATGGGGTTGGAGATTCTGACTGGGTTCGAAAATCTGACGGAGTTGGGGCTCCGTGGACCATTCTTGGCTTCTCACGTCAGCTTATGCAATTTTGGTCTCCTGTGACAATTTTCAAAATCCCAGGCCCAGGAGTGCGATTTTGAGCTCCTGTAACCATTTTCAAACTCCCAGGAGTGCGGTTTGGCCTACAGGGACCATTGGCTTCCCCGGCCCGGGCATTCGATTTTGGGCTCCTCTGACCATTTTCAGCCTCCCTGGCCCGGGGGTGCGATTTTGGGCTCCTAGGACCCAGGTTCCCAGGTCTGGGACTGTGATTTTGGTACCCGGGACCATTTTTTACTTCCCAGGCCCAGGAGTGTGATTTTCAGCTCCTGTAACCATTTTTGACTTCCCAGGCCGAGGCATGTGATTTTGGTCTCCTGTGACAATTTTCAAACTCCCAGACTCATTTTGGCCTACAGGGACCATTACCGGCTTCCCAGGCCCTGGCGTACGATTTTGGGCTCCTCTGACCATTTTCAGGTTCCCAGGCCTGGGAGTGTGATTTTGGTACCCAGGACCATTTTTGACCTCTAATGAGTTGGAGATTTTGACAGTGTTGGAGATTTTGACAAGGTTGGAGATTCTGACGGGGTCTCTAAAATCTGACGGAGTTGGGGCTCCGTGGACCATTTTTGGCTTCTCACGTCAGCTTATACAATTGGTCTCCTGTGACGATTTTCAAAATCCCAGGCCCGGGAGTGCGATTTCGGCCTACAGGGACTATCATTGCTTTCCCCCGGCCCGGGCGTGCGATTTTGGGCTCCTGTAACCTTTTTCAGGTGCAGGAGTGCGATTTTGGCCTACAGGAACCATTACCGGCTTCCCAGGCCCGGATGTGTTTTGGGCTCCTCTGACCATTTTCAGGTTGCCAGGCCTGGGAGTGTGATTTTAGTACCCGGGACCATTTTTGACTCTAATGAGTTTGATATATTGACGGAGTGGGAGATTTTGATGGGGTTGGAGATTTTGACGGGGTTGGAGATTTTGACGTGGTATGAAAATCTGACGGAGTTGGGGCTCCGTGGGCCATTCTTGGCTTCTCACGTCAGCTTATGCAATTTTGGTCTCCTGTGACGATTTTCAAAATCCCAGGCCCAGGAGTGCGATTTTGAGCTCCTGTAACCATTTTCAAACTCCCAGACCCAGAAGTGCGAATTTGGCCTACAGGGACCATTGGCTTCCCCAGCCCGGGCATGCGATTTTGGGCTCCTCTGACCATTTTCAACCTCCCTGGCCCGGGGGTGCGATTTTGGGCTCTGTAGACCATGTTCAGGTTCCCAGGTCTGGGAGTGTGATTTTGGTACCTGGGACCATTTTTGACTTCCCAGGTCCAGGAGTGCGATTTTTAGCTCCGGTAACCATTTTCAAACTCCCAGACCCAGGAGTGCGATTTTGGCCTACAGGGACCATTGCCGGCTTTCCAGGCCCAGGTGTGCGATTTTGGGCTCCTCTGACCATTTTCAGGTTCCCAGGTCTGGGAGTGTGATTTTGGTACCCGGGACCATTTTTGACCTCTGAGTTGGAGATATTGACGGGGTGGGAGATATTGACGGGGTGGGAGATATTGACGGGGTGGGAGATTTTGACGGGATTGGAGATTTTGACAGGGTTGGAGATTTTGACAGGGTTGGAGATTTTGACAGGGTTGGAGATTCTGACTGGGTTTAAAAATCTGGCAGAGTTGGGGCTCCATGGATTTTGGGCTCCTCTGACCATTTTCAACTTGCCTGGCCCGGGGGGTGTGATTTTGCGCTCCTGGGAGCATTTTCAGGTCCCAGGTCTGGGAGTGTGATTTTGGTACCCGGGACCATTTTTGACCTCTAATGAGTTGGAGATTTTGACGGGGTTGGAGATTTTGAAAGGGCTGGAGATTCTGACGAAGTTTGAAGATCTGAGTTGGGGCTCCATGGACCATTTTTGGCTTCCCACATCAGCTTATGCAATTTTGGTCTCCTATGACAATTTTTGACCATTATTGGCTTCCCCCGGCCCGGGCGTGCAATTTTGGGCTCCTGTAACCTTTTTCAAACTCCCAGACCCTGGAGTGCGATTTTGGCCTACAGGGACCATTAACGGCTTCCCATGCCCGGGCGTGCGTTTTTGGGCTCCTCTGACCATTTTCAGGTTCCCAGGCCTGGGAGTGTGATTTTGGTACCCGAGACCATTTTTGACCTCTGAGTTGGAGATATTGACGGGGTGGGAGATATTGACTGGGTGGGAGATTTTGACAGGGTTGGAGATTCTGATGGGGTACAAAAATCTGACGGAGTTGGGGCTCCGTGGACCATTATTGGCTTCTCACGTCAGCGTATGCAATTTTGGTCTCCTGTGACGATTTTCAAAATCCCAGGCCCAGGAGTGCGATTTTGTCCTACAGGGACCATTACTAGCTTCCCAGGCCCGGGCGTGCGATTTTGTGCTCCTCTGACCATTTTAAGGGTTCACAGGTCTGGGAGTGTGATTTTGGTACCTAGGACCATTTATGACCTCTAATTAGTTGGAGATTGGACGGGGTTGAAGATTCGGACGGGGTTGGAGATTCCGATGGGGTTGGGGCTCTGTAGACCATTCTTGGCTTCTCACGTCAACTTATGCAATTTTGCTCTCCTGTGACAATTTTCAAAATCCCAGGCCCAGGAGTGCGATTTTGAGCTCCTGTAACCAATTTCAAACTCCCAGACCCATGAGTACGATTTTGGCCTACAGGGACCATTATTGGCTTCCCCGGCCCGGGCATGCGATTTTGGGCTCCTCTGACCATTTTCAACCTCCCTGGCCTGGGGGGTGCGATTTTGGGCTCCTAGGACCATTTTTAGGTTCCCAGGTCTGGGAGTGTGATTTTGGTACCCGGGACCATTTTTGACTTACCAGACCCAGGAGTGTGATTTTGGTCTCCTGTGACAATTTTCAAACTCCTAGGCCCAGGAGTGCGATTTTGAGCTCCTGTAACCATTTTCAAACTCCCAAACTCAGGAGTGCGATTTTTGCCTACAGGGACCATTATTGGCTTCCCAGGCGTGTGATTCTGACGGGGTTCAAAGATCTGATGGAGTTGGGGCTCCGTGGACCATTTTTGGCTTCCCATGTCAGCTTATGCGATTTTGGTCTCCTGTGACAATTTTCAAAATCCCAGGCCCAGGAGTGTGATTTTGAGCTCCTGTAACCATTTTCGAATTCCCAGGCCCAGGAGTGCGATTTTGGGCTCCTCTGACCATTTTCAACTTGCCTGGCCCGGGGGTGTGATTTTGCGCTCCTGGGAGCATTTTCAGGTTCCCAGGTCTGGGAGTGTGATTTTGGTATCCGGGGCCATTTTTGACCTCTAATGAGTTGGAGATTTTGACGGGGTTGGAGATTTTGAAAGGGCTGGAGATTATGACGAAGTTCGAAGATCTGAGTTGGGGCTCCGTGGACCATTTTTGGCTTCCCACGTCAGCTTATGAGATTTTGGTCTTCTGTGACAATTTTCAAAATCCCAGGCCCAGGAGTGCGATTTTGAGCTCCTGTAACCATTTTCGAGTTGCCAGGCCAGGGAGTGCGATTTTGAGCATCTGTAACCATTTTCAAACTCCCAGGCCCAGGAGTGCGATTTTGGCCTACAGGGACCATTACCGGCTTCCCAGGCCCGGATGTGCGATTTGGGGCTACTGGGACCATTTTCAGGTACCCAGGTCTGGGAGTGTTATTTTGGTACCCGGGACCATTTTTGACCTCTAATGAGTTGGAGATTTTGACGAGTTGAAGAGCATCTCTCCCTTACTAAGATACTATGTTAATAGAAATATAGAGAAGGTCTTGACTTGCTGGAGTGGATGGACAACCGTCTCATCCCAATGATCCTAAGAGAAGATAGAACAACAACCTAATATAAATTCTAACTAAACACGACACACATTGTCTGCTGAGAGGGGGTTATAGTCCTGCCAGCAGAGCAAACAACCCACTTCAACCTTTTTCCTGTCTGTTCTGTCAGGAGGGGGTCAAAACTTGTTGACAGAAAAAGTGAAGTGGAAGAAAAACGCATAGCAAATGAACAGTCCTTCTTTAAAGTTCCTGATGGGAGGGGCTGCTCCCCGGACAACAGGTTCTTCAAAGGTTAGTAGATGCAAGTACAAACCTCCTTCAAGTGTCCTTTCAATGGGAATGGCAATTTTTCCATTGGGCACAGGGTAGCAGGCTGGCTTGTTCCTGCAAGTCAGGGAAAACAAGAAGAAAAACCATGCTGCACTTCCCAGTAGTCCCTGAGGTCCAGCTTATGCATCCTTTGGCTCCTCACAGTCATACTTTATGCATAATATCGAGGGTCAGGTAAACTGTTTACAGCCCCCTTCTTCTCTCTCCCTGGAGACGGGGTAGCTCTTTGTGGGCTGACCCGCCCTGACAACAAGCACCCGGTCTCTGTAAAGAGATCTCCCAGTCCGCCATTCCTCTTTGATGTCTTGGAACTGGGCCCAAACCTCATTCTCTGGCCCCCTTAGTGGCATTGTGTAGAATATCCCAGACTAGGTTGTTCTCCACAATGTCCATAATCTTGGAGGGGACATATGGGAAATCCAGGCCCCACTCCAAGGCTACCCTCCAATGCACTTCCCTCTGAAACTGGGAAAGCCTCGGCAACTCTCTTGGATTCCCTCTTCCAGGAAGAACACAAACATGTGGGGATCTTATCACCCATTGGCGATAGGTGGGCATCCTGGTCTAGGTGGTGGAAGGCCTGCGTAGGAAAAGCTGCACAATGGGACACACATGGGAGATGGGAGCGGGGCGGGGATGGGAGCTCACTTGCTCCTTGGTCAGGACTCCCCTTGAGTTATGTATGAGGGGTCCTTTCACTCCTGAGCCTCCAAAACCAAGGTCACCTCCCCAGACTGGGGGCTCCCTCGAAGGCCTCCACAACTAGTGCTCCATCTCCCAGTTCTTCCACCCGAACTCTCCTCCTCGGCTGGGCTGACCCAAGGTATTTAAGGAGGCCTGCTCCCTGCCAATCCAGGTTGGGGATTGGTCAGGGCTCCCCAAACACACCGGGCAGTTCCACCTCTCTTCCCCACCCTTTCTTCTAGAACCCCCCATAAGCAAAGGGGAGGTAACCGAGAGGTGCCCCTGCCTGTGAGTCACCAACCACTCCCTAGGCTACACCCCTGCCCAGGATCAAAACAATCAGGCCTGACTTTTAGTCAGGCATGACTAAATTTACCTCACCAACAAAAATCCTAACGCCTAGCACCTACCTAAAAGTAGAGGGCCTACATTTAAAAACTCTTTCCCAAGCACTATAGTAATATAAAATTGCCATTCCTTCCAAAATTGATATTTCAGTGATGGGTAAAATCACCGTTGGGTTGAAACACCTATAGTTTTCTGATATCTTGTATTGACTCCAGGGAGGGGGTGCCCTGTCTCATTGCCTTCTTCTGTGTAAAATGTGGGAGGAGATGAGAGCTCTCAAAGAGAGATATAATCAAAGACTCTAAGAAATGTGATGCCAAATGATATTAAGAGAGTTATTTGCATTTGAAAAAAGAGACAATATTATTTCAGTGGAGCAGAAACCCTATCAGCTACATTAGATTGTGCTTTTCACTGGCTCAATTTCTCTTAAATTCATTGTTTGTTTGCTTTTTCTAGGATGTGCATTCTATTTGAGATTGGCCCTGACAACAACATATCTGTTATTGAGCATCTGCTTTATATGCCTATCCCACAGATACAAATAGAAAGGTAAAAGTTACTATTACATCATAAATATCTTAGTGTTGTGTAATGCTGGCCAAACATGAAGATTAGAAAAAATGTAAATTTTCAAAAAATGCCATGCTTGCAGTAGAAACATAGAAAAGTGATGGCAGAAAAAGGCTGAGTAGTCCATCGAGTCTGCCCCTTTTTATTTATTTATTATTATTTTTTATTTTTATTTTTTTATTTTTTTTTACATTAAGCTTGTTGTCTGACTATAGATTTATGTTTATCCCAAGCATGTTTGAAGCCATTTACTGTTGACTGTCTCACAACCTCTGTTGGTAGTTTATTCCAATCTTCAACCACCCTTTCAGTAAAATAATACTTTCTAAGATTAGTTTTGAACTTCCCCCCCCAGTTAGTTTGAGGTCCCTGTGTTCTTGATTTTGCTTTCATATTGAAAAGACTGCCCTCCTGAACCTTATTCACCCCCTTGATGTATTTAAAGGTTTCAATCAGGTCTCCCCTCTCCTCTCTCCCTCTCCCTTCTTCAGTAGTAACCATTGCAGTTCAATGTGCTCATAGGCTTATACCTTTGTTCTCTCCTGCCCCATCTGAAAGTTTCATTTAACAGCATTAAATAGATTAAGGGGAACCTGTGCTTTGTCTGTAAAGGGCAAAACAACAGGTCAACTTTATTTTTGAGGAGACGAGAAGCCTTGGGTAAGCTTCAATTTGCTCTGTTAAGATGTTAGGAGTCCACATAAGGTTAAAGCTGAATGCAATGCAAACACATAACTATACCATTAAAAGATATGAGAGCTGTTTTTCATGGTAAAGAATGTTTATTTCTGTCCAACCATGGCTCTGCCAGGCAACAGAGATAGGTTGGAGAACTGACTTTCCTCTTCCATAGTTCTGTAATAAAGTCTGGCCACTTCCCCGCCCCCAGGCTGTGACTAGACAATCAAGAAGCAACAGCACAGTGATAGGCTCATACCCCTTTTCCCTCCTCCTGTCAGTGGCCCCCAGGGGTGCCCCTAGTCTTGGGGTGGTAAACTTGGTCTGGGGCTTGGGTGCTGGAAGGATCTTGTCACAACACACGGAGGAGGCCCTTCCTAGAAGCACGGAAGCAAAGGAGAGGACAGCATGAGTAGGTCAGCACTACTGGGGATTCACAAGGGGGGAGATTGCCATATGTGGCCAGAAATTAGACACAAGAGAGATGGTGCTCCAGCCTGGGGAAGTTACTTGCATGAAGGCTACCTTAAAGTTTACGTGGAATCATCCTGGGCCTTTTGTAGTGTTAGAGACAGACGCACAGAATGAAGCTGAAGGATTAATCATGGTCCCTGATATTGTATCCACCAAAGTTTTATTGAGGAATAAGAAGAGAGTGTTGATTAGTCTGCAAAATGTTTCCAATCACCCTGTGGCTTTGAAGGCAAGGATGTCTGTAGGCCAAGTGAGTGCCGCCACTCCGGTGATACCTGCTGAAGAACAGAAAGGAAAGAGCCTGCAAGGTCTAAATAAGGAAATAGAGGAGTGTACTGCTGGTTTACCTGTTGCATGGAAAGAAAGAATGTAGTCCCAATTGTGGCGGTGGGAGAAAATCTTTGCAAATAGTGACTTTAATGTGGGATGTGCTCATCATCGAATACGGTTACAAGAAGAGAAGCCATTCAGAGAAAAGGCCCCGAGGATTCCTCTCAGTGATCTGGAAGATTTGAGGGAGCAGCTGGCTGAATTGAAAAGGTCTGGAGTAATTCAGGAGTCCAGAAGTCCTTATGCTTCTCCAATAGTAGTGGTATGAAAGAAGAATGGAACTTTAAGAATGTGTATTGACTACAGAACTCTCAACCAAAGAACCATTCTTGAGCAATATACCACTCCAAGGATTGAAGACGCTTTGCAGTGAGTGGCAGGAGCCAAATGGTTCAGTGTGCTGGACATGAGGAGCTAGTACTATCAAATACCCATGTGTGCAGAAGACAAGGAGAAGACAACCTTCACATGTCCATTGGGGTTTTTTGTGTTTAATAGAATGTCACAAGGATTGACAGGAGCTCTAGCTACTTTTCAAAGACTGATGGAAAGCACCTTGGGAGACATGAATCTGGTGGCAGTCTTGGTGTACCTGGATGACATCATTGTGTTTGGAAGAACTCTGGAAGAGCATGAAACCCAGTTGGAAAAGGTGTTTAACAGGATCCATGAAGAAGGATTGAAGTTGTCCTTAGAGAAGTGCCAGTTCTACCGTACTTCGGTTGCTTACTTGGGCCATGAGGTGTCGGCTAATGGAGTGGCCACTGATCTGAAGAAACTAGAAGCAGAAACTGCCTGGCCACAACCGAAGACTGTAACGGAGCTGTGATCCTTTCTGGGGTTCTGTTCGTACTATCGGAGATTCGTGGCTAATTTTGCACGAATAGCCAAACCACTTAATGAACTATTGCAAGTGGCCTCCGGGGAAGATGATAAGAAATTGAAAGAGGAGATAGGTCGAAGAGGAAAGAAGGAATCCATATGTGAGCAGTGGACTCCCTTGTGTGAATAAGAATTTCAACAATTGAAGATCAGTTTAACTGAGGCTCCAGTTCTAGCTTATGTTGACCCTTCTAAACCCTATGAGCTTCATGTAGATGCCAGTCAAGATGGATTGGGAGGAATGCTTTATCAAGAGCATGGTGGTCATCTGCGACCTGTGGCTTACGTGAGCCGAAGTCTCATACCCTCTGAAAGAAGTTATCCAGTTAGAGTTCCTGGCTTTGAAGTGGGCAGTTGTAGATAAATTAAAAGACTATCTGTATGGAGCTCAGTTTATTGTCAAAACTGACAACAATTCATTAACTTACTTGTTGACGACTGTGAAGATGGATGCCACAGGGCATAGATGGTTGGCTGCTCTGGCTGGATTCCAATTTAGCCTCAAGTATCGTCCTGGGGCTGGAAACAGAGATGCAGATGCCTTGTCCTGTCGACCTCATCTGCAGAATCGAGAAATTCAAGAGTGGACGTTCGTGCCAGCAGATGGAATACAGGCCTTATGCAAAGGATTGGTCCATCTCTTGAGAGGAGGGGCTGCTGCTGAATCTATAGGGGTATCACCAGCAGGAGTGCCATTATCTTATTGTGGAGTGATACAGGTGAGGGGTGAAGGGCTTCCTAGGCTGACAAAGAAAGAGATCAAGACTCATCAGGAACAAGATCCCCTTGCACGAGTGACTTTACAAGCTATGGCCCAACAAAACCCTCAATTGCTTTTAAAGAGTACTCCTTATCAGACCAGAGTGTTACATCATGAATGGAACCGATTACAGCTGAAAGATGGAATACTTTACAGGCAAGGCCTTAGTGAAGGGACAGAGGAAACCTGGCAGTTGTATCTACCTGAGAAACATCACAGTTCAGTTTTAGTATCATTACATAATAAGAATGGGCATCTGGGTATAGAAAGAACCTTTCAATTGATCAAGACCAGATTCTATTGGCCCAATATGAGAAGGGAAGTAGAAGACTACTGCAGATCTTGTATGTCTTGTATTCAGAGGAAAACTCTTCCAACTCGTGCTGCTACTATGGAGCACTTGTATAGTCAGGGCCCATTAGACCTAGTATGTATTGACTTCTTGTACCTGGAACCAGATACAGGTGGAAGAAGCAACATATTGGTAGTAACTGACCATTTCACTAGATACGCACACGCTTACCCCACCAAGGATCAGCAAGCCACCACTGTAGCCAAAGTATTAGTGGAGAAATTCTTTGTTCACTATGGACTGCCGGTCCAAATCCATTCGGACCAAGGAAGAGACTTATCATCCTCAAGGAGATCCTCAGCCTGGTTGATTCAAAAGAACCTTATTGAATATGCTAGGTTCACTGCCATCTGACAAGAAACCGAACTGGGGAAATCATCTGGCCACTCTAGGGCATGCATATAACAGCACTGTGAGTGATGTCACGGGATATTCACCCTATCATTTCATGTTTGGGCAAGAGGCCAGGTTACCATTTGACTTGGTCTTTGGAACATCTACTGATGACACTTATTTGACGTCTCATAGAGGTTATATAGATGGACTTAGGAAGAATCTGAAGCAGGCTTATGAAAGTGCCCAACAACACGCCACTACCAGAGAACCCCGGAATATAAGAATTTTGATCTTTGGGTGAGAGTACAGGAGCTTCAGCCAGGAGATAGGGTGTTGAAGAATTTGGGAGTGCCTAGGAAACACAAAATAGCTGATCGGTGGAGGCCTCACCCCTATGTTGTCTGTAAGTAACTTCCTGGATTGCCTGTTTATCAGATTAGGCCAGAAGGTCAAGCTGGTCCTTTGAAGATGTGGCATAGAGATCATTTGCTTCCCCTCTCTGATGCTGTGAGGATGCTCCTTTGGAAGAACCAAGACCTCCTAAGACCAGATCTCAAAGAAAACCATCTGCAAAGATTGTGAACCCAGTTCCTGAGGAAAGTGAGGATGAGGGTTTTGGGAGTGGGATCCTGTCAACATTCCAGATAAAGTAGTTCAGTCAGGGTGTCTTCCATACAAATCGTGTATTGAGGTTAATAAACCACCTCATTCTTTTAAGCCACAACAAAAAGCGCCTTTGTTGCCCCGTAGGGAAGAAGCATTCTTCAGGTCAACTAGTAAAATCAATGGATAAAGCTTTGCCTTCAGTTGTGAAACCTCAATTTCCATTATCTGAAAGAAGGCAAGCAATCCCAGTAAATCCGTTGCCTAGTCAAGAAATTAAAGTTGAACCTCCCTCAGAAGATGTATTCTCCTACTTCAAGGCAAGGGGATCTCATAAATTTCCAGGATGACTGTATTCCTTTATTTGCAGGTACATGCTGTTTCCATGGATGGTTCCCATTTAAAAACTCAATTAGAAAGAGAAAATACCAAATCACTTATTCCTTTGTGTGGATCAGAGAGACTGTAATCTTGCCTCTGAGGCGGACATTGATTCTAATACTGAACTAGAAATTGAAAGACCCTCTACCCCTTTAGATAACATTCCAGATGATGTTGTCTCTTTTCAGGACTCTAGTTCTCCTCCTCGTCTTCGAAGAAACATTCATCCACCTCGAAGATTGACTTATGACACCCTAGGAGAAAGTTCTGTTAAGCTGATTCCTACCATTCAAAGAGCTGGCTCTACTACAGCCTTTGCCAGGCCAAATCAAACTATCCGCCCTCCATGTAACCCCTGACATTATTAAGTGGGACATGGCTATTGCCCTGGCCTGTCAGAAAATGATTATGAACTTACCGAGAATGTATGTAAATGGTTTCAGCAGGAGGCAGACATTAGTCAGTACTTGTTTTATTTAGCTGAGAGTTAGGATGTACTAACCATATGCTTTGTTTTAGGTTGTTAAGCCCTCAGTATTTGGGGACCAAATGTTTAAGTGGGGGGAGAGTGTAGCCAGGATTTCAGAAATATTCCTCTGGCATACAGACAATTGTGTTCATTGCCTAACATGGGAACTCCCTCTAGTGTTCATTTGAGGAATAAGACTGTGATTACAATGAGGATCACGCATTGTGGTAGTTGTAGTGTGGAAAGGAGAAACAGTCATCAAACTCTGGTATGAAGGACTCCATTTCCCATCAGGCTGTGCTATGCTGGAGACTTCTGGGAGGTGCAAAGCATTGTGGAAGAAAGTTATTTAAGTGGGAGGAGGAGCTTAGAGTGGCCTCTTTGGAACAGCGTGATCGATCAGTGAGGAACCCGGCGTGCTGCTACAACCAGAGCTAGGCCCAAAGCCTATGTACAGCGTTCCAACCGACTGAATTCTCTGCATGTGACCCAGCTAGCAGCCGCTCTCCAGCAACACAGTGAGTGACCAGCCTTTCCGATTTCTCATCTCTGTTTGGATTGAAGCAGCAGCAGCTACCGCAGCAGTAGTACCTATCGATCCAGGAGAGCTGCAAGGAGTGCAGTGGATGCTATCCACCTTCCAGGAGCAAACGGCCAGTGTGAACTAATGGTCCTAGCATTACCATCCTCTTTATCTGAGTGCTGGATTGTTTGCCTACATACAGCCATTTGGATTTGGTGAGCGGGCTCGGGCCCACATATAAGAGTACTTATACTGTCTATGCAGCGTCTCTTTGTTACACTGGATTACTGTTTGTGACCAGATTGTTCAAGAGGTCAGTGATCACTATAAGGCTATTTAGTGCAGTGGAATTTAACCTTTTTTGTGCCTCATCTCAGTGATTGAAAGGACACAGTGTTTCTAGGTACCTAACTCACATTTGTAGCCGGCAGAAGATTACTTGAACACTGCAAGACAGGATTATTGCAAGTTCATCTACTCATCCTCTCCCCAGTAATATACCCAGGGATATTTACTAGGAAATACTATATCTCCTAAGAACTCTCTGAGCTAGAACAGAAGAATTTAAATAGAAGGTCATACTTGCCTAGTGAACTCATATAACTGCTAAGTGAATATATTTTATCTGTGCATTATTGAACCTCGTTATCTGAATCATAATCTATTGAGTGGTACCAATTTACCCTTTGGGTCATCTATTTGGTATACTGTATTATTTCTCTTTTTCGGCTTCAGTAGATATTACCAAATCCCCTATTTTCCTGTGAACCCTTGGGTATTGCTTAAACTCAATTGGAGGAAATGTATTCCTTTCAACTGTTGTTGTTTTCGGAGAATACAGGGAGTGATTTTCTTCAGCATCTCAGATTCCAGGGCTCCATGTAAATTCTAAGTCCACCCCACATTCTACTTTATGACCTTAAGGCTACTTTGACACTGAAGCATTTTACAGACGCTATTTAGCTAAAAATAGCGCCTGTAAAGAGCCTCAAAAATCCCCCTCCCCCCCCAATCCACCCCAATGTGAAAGCCCTGAGTGCTTTCACACTGGGACGGTGCGCTTGCGGGACGTTACAAAAAGCCCTGCAAGCAGCATCTTTAGGGCGTTGAGGAGAGCGGTGTATATACCGCTCCTCTACCGCCCCTGCCATTGAAATGAATGGCAAGTGCTTCTGCCTCGGTAGCGCTGAGCGCCGGCACTTTTAACCCCTTTTTAACCCCTTGTGGGGGGTTAAAAGCTCGGCGCTCCCGCCCGCATAGCGGAGCCATATCGCTGGTAAAACTCCGCTAAAACTAGCAGGGTTTTACAGCGGCTGCCGCTCAGTGTGAAAGTAGCCTATATCAGAACTAAACTGTATCTGAGCACCACTAACTAAAAACTCTATGCATTTCCTTTTTCAAAGAGGGGTATATTATGGGAATAGTTTTTTTTGGAATTGTATTTACCCTGGTGGATGCAGCATTGGTCCGATGTTGTATCTGTCCCCCACCGGCTCTAAGACTGAGAACTGAGTGATCAAACACAGCTGATCGCTCGGTTCTCAGGGCTCCCTGCGCAGAGAGCCGGTGACTCTCAGTCACCGGCTCTCTGCTCTGCCCCCCCCCCCCCCCATCCACCCTAAATGGAGCACTGGGCTGTGTAGGGGGTGGGAGCGGCTTGCTGGGAGGCTGAGCCACGTGCTGGTCCAAGCATGTGAGTGGATCTTAAGCCTAGACTGGCTCTGTGACGTCAACGGGCTTCATAGAAACATACTACACTCCTGTGATCCACAGAAGTACTTTAATCCATCCATGTCTCTGAGCTTTATTTTGATGAGAAATCATTTAGAAAAAGGAGGGCGTGCTTAGCCGAGAAAACCCCTCCTACCCTCCTCCAGAGGGAAAAAATGCCCCTGAAGACTCATGGGATATATGACATCATTTTGACTTTGGCCACAAACCAGGAAGCAACTGAAGAAATGTAAAAAAAAAGTTTGAAACGTCTAAATATTATATACATTTCTATCTATTTACTCAGACTAGCAGTATGAGGATTAAAAAAACAAGTTATTATTGATTGAAAGAGATCAGTTCTGCTTTAATACAAACTTCTTCAAAATGTGGGGCTTTTTTTGCAGAACTACAAACCGCTATCAGTTTTTAGCAGAGGAGACACTAGGATTTTTAGGCATTTTAGAAGGTGTTAGGTATGCCGGGTGAATTTCAGTGTTGCCCCAGATGACCAGAACCTTTAAGCCCCAAAAATCTACACTAGAAATACAGCTTACAACTCAACCCCAGAAAGGTTATAATACTACCCACAAAGTACCTGCCCTCCCCATGTGAAAACATCAGGCATTTCTTTTCACTGACTATTTTTGCAGCAGTTGTAATCCACAAATAGGCCCCTTATTCCTCCATCGTATCCTTGCTTCCTGTTTGTTCAACCCGTCACCAAAGTTTAAAGAAAATGTTTAAAGAAATGGCTACTAGTCGCATTTCCTCCTAGATGTAGATGGGAGAATGTCATCGGCACAGCACCCAGTTGCAGCCCACACACATGCAATGATTGGCAGTTATCAAGAGATGGCCCTCAGCATCACCCGCATATCATGCTCAGCATTTCCCTTTAAAAGATGGGAAATTTAGTTCTCTTTCCTCAAGCCAATATGACATGCAGCAACAGCTTATGCCCCCCCCCCCAAGTGCCCATGAACAGTGAATGTATCCCAAGGACTTGATAAAGTCGTTGAGATGAAAATTGTCATTTAGGCCCCTTTCACATGAAGGGTCCTATCAGGTCTGCCTGTCAGTTTTTCAGACGGACCTGATTGTACCCTCAATTCATCCCTATGGATGGGGTGGGGGGTAGACAGACTTCCATATTTATAGCAATGTTATTTTGCCTTAACAGCCTCCCTGATGGGGCCCCCATTTTCCCCCCAGGCCCTGAAGCAGCCACACGGGCTGCTATGGCTATTGTTATGCCTCTGCTTACAAGGTGTTCTAAGTTAACCCTTTCCCTACTCTATTGTAGCCATGCTCCTGTGGGGATTGCTGGAAGTAGTGCTTCACCTGCTCACACTGCCCTCAATCACACTCCTTGCTTGCATCCAGAGTCAGAAAACAGGCTGGTTCTTTGTTTTTTTTGTACTTTGTTGGGGAATTCGACTTGGATAGGGTAGGGATGATTATGGGATGCCCACCGATCAACAGTTCTTTAATCGAGACCTTTATATACCACTCAGTATATGCATTTCTCCTTCTCCAGCACAATGCTTACTCCTCAGGTATCTCCTTGTTCCACTCTACTGCACAGTACTTGCTTCAGTTTCTCCTGGTTCCTCTCTCCTGCACAATACTTGATTCCGGCCTAGCTAGCACATGGTGAGGTCTGCTTTTTTTTTTAGCAGAAAATCCACAACCACGCTTTGCAGGCAGAGACCGCAGGCCCCTATAGTGTAGCAAGTTCAATGTCATTGGTGCTAGCTAGCCAGCCACGATGGACTACTGCTCCCAGCCCATCCTTCTCTAGCCCTCTCCAGCCCTCCTGGCTGCAAACACCTGCACATTGCCCAGTGACATCAAAGTCCCAGTTTCTTCCTGCACCTCTTTCACACGATCTTCCTCGCAATTTGCTACAGAGTGCATCTCCACTTCCCTGGGCTGTGTCACTCACCGACACCCGGTGGATTCCTTCTGAAGACCTTCCTGGCAATACACTTCTCCCGCTGTCCTTCACTTGCTCTCTCATGTGCCTCCAAGATCTTACTCCTCCTGGATGCACCTGAGCCCCAGGCCGAGGTCACTCCCCCCAGACTGGGGACTCCCTCAAGGCCCTCGACAGCCTTCAATACTCCAACTCCATCTTTCCATTTCCACTCGAACACTCCTCCCAGACTGGGCTGACCCAGGCTATTTGAGAAGGCCTGCCACCTGCCAATCCAGGTTGGAAGTTGGCCAGGGCTTCCCAAATGCCCAGCAGTTCCACCTCTTCTGCCCGACTCCCTCTTTCCAGAACATTCTGAAAATTGAAGTAGGGGTCAACCAAGGGGTGTCACCACCTGCAGTCACCAGCCACTCCCTGGACCACTCCCGTGAACAGAACAAAAACAAACAGGCCTGGCAACGGCCAAGCCTGCCTAAAATGTGCCTACTCTAATTTCTAACAAAAATCCTCTACTAGCTCCTACCTAACGTAGAGGGCGCTACACTATCCAAACCTAAAAAAGGTTTTAGCTATAAACATTGAGGGTCAACTCATACATTTTGAATGAACCACCAATGTATTGAAACACGACCAAAAGTGGACATGATTTTCTTTTTTTAACCTATTGATTGCCGCAATATATTCCATGCACCATTGACTTCCTTGCAGTGGGACAGCCATGATGCATGTTTGGCAAACAGAGTTTGGGGCCTGAGAGGTGAATTTTGATGGGTTTCTTTAGATGGCACAGCCTCACAATAGAAACAGATATTTTATATGTTCTGCTTAAAGTGGTTGTAATCCTCAGACATGAATTCTGAACACAGCACATATTTTTATAATGTTTACTTCTCTCTAGAGCTCTAAGTGTCATTCCTCTTTGCTGTCTAGTTCCTTTGCTATCAACATAGCCCACAACTGTCCCTGATTTCGAATGGGACTGTCCCTGATTTGGAATAAAGTCCCTCTGCCCCTCTTTCCTCATCATTTGGCCCTCATTTGGTCTGATCTATATACAGTAGTTGTATATAAAATTAACTAATTATCTTTCAAAAAGTGTTTCCCAGTGCTAAACCTTTCATCCAATTTCTAAATTGCTGCATTTGTACTTTTCAAAAGCCAGTATAAAGGAATAGTAGTGGTAAAAAAAAAAGCACTTGCGGTTAAATATTTTTTTTGTATAATTCTCCTTAGGGGCATGGCAGGGTGTGTTCCAATACCTGCATACTTTTGCTAATATGTGCCCCTCATTCCCATCTCAAAAAGTTGGAAGGTATGTATCAGCATCAGAGGCGGCTCTTTAATTAGGCAAATTAGGCGGTCGCCTTAGGCCTCGCACCTACAGGGGCCTCGCGGCCGCCTAATTTGTCTTATTAAAGATCCGCATCACAGATCCCCTGCCGTCAGCTGAGCACAGACTGTGTTTATTGATATCAGGGAAGCGCTGCGAGTGGGAAAGAAACAGTGTGATGGAGCGAAGCTCACTGAGCGCTCCGATCACAGCCAGAAAGAGACACTCAGCTAAGCTCATCAGAGCGAGCAGTGAGTGCTGACCCCTCCCCCTGCAGCCCGCACAGCCAGTCAGTGGACAGCTGCAGCTGCTTCCTCCTCCCCCCTCCTCTCCTGCTGTGTCTGCCCCGCCCACACTCCCCGACATGCAGACTTCTGTAAGAGAAGGAGATGTGGGCGGGAAGATTCAAGAGAACAGCCCAGCACATGGGAAGAAACATGGAGTCTCATCCATCCATCCATGCAGTCCCTCCTGCTTTTCAGTGAGTACTCTGATGTGGGGGTGCCTCTCTCCCCCCCTCTCCCTCCCCTCTCTTTCCCCCCTCTCCCTCCCCTCTCTCTCTCTCTCCCCCTCTCCTCTCCCCCTCTCTCTCTCTCCCCTCTCTCTCTCCCCTCTCTCTCTCACCTCTCTCTTTCTTCTCTCTCTCTCACCTCTCTCTTTCTTCTCTCTCGCTCACCTCTCTCTTCCT